>CP137668.1:30569032-31136263 GCA_037976565.1 Mesocentrotus franciscanus | reverse complement strand
GACGTGACTCAGTTTCGAACCTGCGTCCTCAGCTGAATCAGTTTGTAACTTCCATTGTTAGCTGGATTACAGGCGCACGCCACAATGCCCGAGGAGCCGACCCTACTCAAAAAAGGCTAACGAACGAAGAGAGAGAAATTTTCAGTCTATTTCTTCCCTAACTCCAGGGAGCTCCGCAGCCAAAGGCCTCAGAGCTCCAGAGCCTGCATAGGAAAACGATTCAAACAGTGGGTTGGGGCACATTTTTTCAAATGTAAAGAAGTAGTAATTACAATTTTGACTTAAATGTACAATGTTTTTCGACTCTGGGCATCTGGACAACCACTTGAAATTATAATTTGAAGACGTCGATAGGAAAAAGGGTGATTCCTCGTCCTAACCCAATTCATCCCATGCTGTATATCGTTGATTAAAATGGCGAAGAGAAAGTACACATGCTCGGTAGCGGCGCAGCAAATATGACTATTCACGTATCGAGCGCTGTTCGAAATTGCCGAATATGCACGAGGTTGCGTTAACTTTCACCACTCTTTTCTTTGAGTCATACTTATTCAGCAATTTCGAGCTAACGGCGCTCTATAGCATTGAATTGAATTGATAATGGTTTTATTGAGTAAAAAGAATAACATTCATCGCGCCTAAACGGCCGAATTGGGCAATGTTTTACAAATGTAAAATACAATATATAAAAACATTCATAGCAAATGACATCAAAATTAATGAACTGAACGTGAATGAGTAAATTGTGTAAAATAATATTTAACTATAAAATTCTAATTTCTTATTTGATGTCCCTAACTCATAATATATAAAAAGGAGATAAAGAAAAGTGGAGTAGAACATGATAATGGTGTAGAGTAAAGAAAGAAAAGAAAAGAAGATGGTAAGATTGAGAAGAAGATGAAGAGGAAAAGAAGAGGAAAAGTAGAAGAGAAGGAGGAAAAAGAAGAAGATTCAAGTAGGATATTAGGAGGATAGACGGAGGGTAGTGCGAATAGTAACAATATCATAAGGTATCAATATCCAACCATTACACATTATACAAAGTACAAATGATAGAGGCGAAGTAATGTAGAAAAAAATACTTGTATATGGCAAATTGTATGAATGAACAATATACTCTTGGTAAAAGCTACTCAAAGTAAAAGGTTATACTGGTTTATCCAGATTATAAAAAAGGGAATTATTAGAAGAAGTGATATTATAGAAGAAGAAGAAAGAGGAAAAGTGGCTTGTTAAAACACGAATGAGAAGGAAGGAGAAGGGCAAGATGAAGGAGGAGGTTGAAAAGTAGAAGTGGTAGAGGAAGAGGAAGAGGAGACAACTGTGACATTGGCCATGGAAGATAATTTCAGTCATTTAAACAATTAAAAATAAATGGTCAAAGATTTTTAACTTTGATACAAAAGATGTAGTGTTTCTTTTATAATACAAAGATTAGACCCCAGTATAAATATTTAAAAAGTATATACAGGGGTGATTCACTAACTGGGAACGATATCGTCCTAAGAGCAATTTTGGGATTGATTTCAATCCCAGCTTAAAATCGATTCTACCTGACTGGTTCACTAAATCGCTTTTAGGCTGGGATCAATCCCAGCGTGAATAATCATGCGCGCATATGAATATTCATGTATCGATCGATCCAACCAATCAACAGACTCAAATTTTGGTCCCTGGATGGGCATATCAATCAATCGTAACCGATCGACATAACGATATTTAACTAGCTATCGCCGCTTAATATGTCAATGACGTTCATTTCTATGTTGATTTCGTGTTAAAATTTGAAGAAAGCCGAGTGAAATTTTGCATAAGACATGACAAAAAAATCATTCATGACTGTTTCATGTAGCAGTGTGAGGATTCATACGATTTTCTGTGGGTATAGCTTGTCTTTCTTTATGCCTGTTTCTAGTAAAATGCCGGATTTAACGTAGAGTCTAGACTAGGGCCTAGATCTACGTAATGTACGTAAGTTAGACCTACCGTCCCCATGCAGCTAGCATGTAGCAGCAGCAGTCTTGATGTGGTATTCTCGAAAGCGAACTAACTTTAGTCTTTAGTGTTTTACTTATTATGTTGTTGGCACTAAGAGTTAGGCCTACCCTATCGTAGTATAAATCAAAACGATTCGATATATCACTTTAACAGTGACTAACAATATCTATCTTCCTCTTGTTTGCTCTAATTTAACTTCAGTTTGACACTGACAGTTTTGTCTTTGTCTGACTTTGCCAGAAAGTGCTGCTAAGTCTAATACGAGAGTACTAGAGTAAGACTAAGATAAGAGTGATCCGGATCACTCTTAGCCTTAATAGCGATTTTAAAGCTAAAATCAATCCCAAATGCTTTAGTGAATCAGTTCCTAAGAGCGATATTGCTCTTAGGAGTGATATTGAGCCTAAGAGCGATTTTATCTCATTTGGGATCGATTTTAGCTGTTAGTGAATCACCCCAGGTGTGTATATAAAAATATAAATGTATAAAATAATCCACATAAAAACTTGATTTCATTACATTGTGTGTATCATTTTAAATTGAAACCATAGTTTGCATTCAAGTATTGCACTTATAGGGTTTACACTGTACATCATAACTATGATATTGGTAATATTAAAACTAGAATTGTGGGTACGTATAAGTGATGGTATGGGGCTATTTTTCACTCTGTTTGATCGGCAACGCCCACGTAGTTCAGGTAGTTTCATAGTATGTCTAAGAACTCTTTTTTTTTAGTAATCTGTGGTAAGACGTTTTTTAACTGGTTACTGGAAATACATTTTCCAATGAAAGATGTGCACAGCGAAAGTCTCCGTTGCTCAAGTGATAGCATATCAAAGCAGGTAAGAGCGTTCTAATAAGTTGTATACCGAGCACCAATGATGATGCGGAGGGCTCGCTTTTGGATTTTTTCTAAGCTTTCGCATTGTTTCTTGGTGATGCCGCTATTCCAAACCGGTGTTCCATGGTTAACAAATCGTTAATGGGATAGAGTTTTCCGTTTGCTCTTTTGAGGATATTGGTAACATTTGATTCCCATTTCAGGTCACTTTGGATCAGAATGCCGAGAAGCTTTATAATATTGACAGATTGTAATTCTTGGCCATCGATGCAAATTGCGGGTGGGATGGTAGGATTTCGTGTGAAATTGACTTCCATTGCGAAACATTTGGTGGCGTCCAGTTTCATGTGGTTGGCCTCTGACCATGTGGCGAGGTCTGTGACGGCACTCTGTATGCTGGATGGTTCATCTCGAGTACGACATTCAACGAGCCATGTCGCCGACGATCTGTAGGCGTTGATGCCGGTCGGTGGCGCTGCGTCATTAATCATGGCTAGAAAGACAATGGGCCCTAAGCGAGTTCCCTGTGGTACTCCAGCCTGCAACATTGACCATTCAGATAAAACCGATCTGTAACGGGTACATTGTTGACGGGATTGCAAGAAACTCATGATCCATGGCACAATGCAGGGGCGAACTCCTAAGCTGATGCGTTTTGTTATGGCGATAGTATGGTCGATTCGGTCGAAGGCTTTAGAAAAGTCTGTCAACTATTGTTGATGAGGATTTTGGTTTGTCTGAATTAACAAACACTTTGTGTAGAATGTTAATAATTCAGTGTGACGTTGACATGTTTTTGGTTTCCAAACTGCATCTGATCCAAATTGGGTTCTATGTCGTTAATTACCCATTTTGCGACAAAACCTTCTGTAATTTTGGCAAAATGATCTGTGAGTGATACAGGGCGGAGCTTCTCATTGGATGGTGGGTCCGACTTGGGGATGGGTACTACAATTGCTCTTTTCCATTCAGCAGGAACTACGTCTTGTTGAAAAGATGAGTTTATCACGTAAGTGAGGGTAGCAAGTTCATAACTAGAATTCTCGTATGATACGAGAGGGAATGCGATCCGGCCACACGCTGTATTTCGCTTAACTTTGGCCAGTGCCTTCTGTACCTCCCAAGGGTGGACTGTTGGACTTGGTTTGGGCGATGGCAAAAGGCAGGTAGGCTGGAAGCGTTTAGTGGGTCTAAGTCTCATGAAATTGAAATGAAGTGCTCATTAATTGCAATCTCCTTGTCCTCTGAATCTAACCAAGGTAATGGCAATGGGACGCTGGTCCCGCTTTCTACCTGTCATCACGCGAATCTCCCGGTACCAGGCGGCAGGGTTGGTCTTTTTCAGTCGCTGACTCGCTGTACACGCCTTGGGTAATATTCCGATGATGCCTTGTTAATCATTTGTTTGATTTTATTACGTAGACGTTTCCAATCAGCATTATTATTATGTTGGTCATATATACGCTGCCGCTTGTGAATTAGATATTTTATTTTACCAGTTATCAATGGTTTATCTGTTTGGTGTAATTTCATTTTACGAGTTGGGAAGTGGACGTTGATGGCAGCATAGAGGGTTTTATAGAAGGCTTGACACTGCGCATTGACGTCATGTGGCTCAATAACTTCTCCAATCACGTGAGCTCGCCCATCTACATAAAGAACAGATTGCACTGGCAGGCACCAGACGGTTCGTGCGTGTTTTTGTCAAATTTGGCATTGCTCTGTAATGTTTCGCTGCCAGAGTAATGTTGCATGGTCAGATTGTCAAATCAGTGACAAAATGTTAACGTTGTCATAAAACTGACTAATGTTAGAAATGATTTTGTGCAGTGTGCGTGTGCCTTTTGTTGGCTGGTGCACGATTTGTTTGCACCGCTGGTCATACAGAAGAGGGGTAACGTTGAGTTGATTAAAATCACCCATAACGATAAATCCTGCATTTGGGTGACTTGTAGTGAGAAGGCCCAGGGTTGATTGAATGTGGTCCATCAGACCATCAACCGTTCTGCGACTGCGTTATCTGGGTGCGGATAATATATCACGGCGCAGAATAAGCACGAGATAGATCGCGGAAGACGAGTTGGTCGAACTTGTATCCATGTAACTCGAGGTCATCGAACGGAAACATTGCTGGGTTGGGCCGGTAAATATCATGTTTCGCATACAGGGCTATGCCACCACCAATGCGATTGACTCTCGATTTAGTTACCAGCGCATATCCTGGTATGGAAACCAGTTGAGCCGGTAGGTCATGCTTATACCACGTCTCGGTAATTCCACAAATATCAGCATCATTTTCTAGGATAACATTAACTGTACATAGTTCGTCAAACTTATAATTCGCTAAGCGGGATTGCATAGAAACACGGTGGGGAGATGTGGAATATTGTGTTTCCTGGTTGGAACAGTTCGGATTTTGATAAGGTTTTTGGCGTTTGACTCCCGGGTTGGTATAAGGGGTCTTCTCTCATCCTGGTTGATGATCGTGGGGATGGTATTGCGGTAATGTTTTTGTTTGCGCTACCAGTTCGACATCCACGATGGGTAGGCCTATGGGGTTCGCCTTTGAATGCCAAGTACATGTAGCTTTATATTGTCAAATACAGGAAGTGAAAGGGTCACATTTACATTCGATGATAATCCAATGGTAGTAAGTTGTTCAACTACAGTAATGCTGAATGAGGGTATGGTACACATGGCGACTGTCGGAACCATATGTACGTACGCTTTCACGCCCCGGGTTTAATTTGACATCTCCACAGCATATGAGTGAGAGAGAAAAAGTGGCACATGAGGGTAATATCGTATTGGTGCTTTTAAGAAGCCTCTGCGGAGGAAATACTTGCCGAGTTTCGGTTCAATATTGTGAAGGAGGCCATTTTGTCCATCAGCATTAATCCATAGAGAAACATACACAACGCATACGAGTAGACTTGCACATACCCTGAACATAGCCATTGTCGGAGCTCGATGGTCATTGTACTATGTCCAAACTCTTTGACCCCAGTCTCCCTTCTTTGTCCAGAAGAATGGTTCTATTCAGATTTATAGTCATTCAGCATGAAAAGTACGGGTTAAAATGGCGTAATGTACAGTTGTCGCACAATGACTAAAAAACACAATTTGCCAGTAAATGTGGTTCTCCAGAAAAATATTCCTTAAAAGTTCTCTAGTAAGAGCACAAACATATCCCAGTCAGTTTGACACACATTTCGAATCACCTGGGTCAAACAAAATTCTGGTAAAAACCACGGAAATCGAGCGGTGAGGACTGACGGCTGCCGCTCAAGCGCACGCAGCATGAATATTCATATTTGCTGTGCTGCGCCACTACCGCACATGCGAACTTTCTCTTCGCCATGTTGAATCGACGATATACAACGTGGATAAATTGGTTTAGGACAAGGAATCACCTATATCTGCCTCTCATTTTTTAAATATTAAACTTAAGGAGGAAAAAATTCACAGTATCTTGGTTTAGCTTTTTTCACGCTACTGACATGCTGAAAACAAGGAACTCAACAAAATGCGTTTTGGGGGGCTTACCATAACTGGAATTGGGCTTTAAGAATTCTGATACCATCAAGAAATGGGATCAAATATTTAAGATGAATGACACACCACGGGTAGTCATAACAGCATCTATTGCATTGCTAATCAAATAGTGTGTAGTGAAGAATTCATGTACATGTACACTGTACATGTACATATAATAATCATGAATAAGAAAAAGAATTGAAGCTGGAATGGAAAATGAGCACAGAACTTTACTTTAAGTATGGCTCTTTTTTATAGACCTATCTTAAAGGCCAAGTGCACCCTAACATCAAGCTAATTTGAATAGATCTATAGAGAAAATCAAACAAGCATAACACTGAAAATTTCATCAAAATAACATATAAAATAAGAAAGTTACAGCATTTTTAAGTTTTACAGTTTTATGCATAACGTGGTCGGTTTGCAAATGAGGGAGCCGATGATGTCATATACCCACTATTCTATATACATGTACTGTATATGTATTTTATCATATGAAATTTCAAATATTTCAATTTTTATAAAGAAGTTCTCAATTGAATCACAATAAGTTACAATTATGATGATTTTACATGTTCCATGAGGAGAAAAACTATGTTTACATTATTGGAGCCAAAAATTTGAATATTTGACTTTTTGTAGTGGGTGTGTGACATCATAGGTTGCATTTATCGACACAAATTTTTGCCAAGAATCAGCGTTTTCAAACGCTTTCAGGCAAATTTTTAAGGCGATAAACGCAAAGCCTTTTTCAAATTTCCATTTTTAGATATGGGCATATTGTAACGCCGAAAAAGTGCGTTTTGAATGTGACATACAGCCAGAATCACGCTCTGAGACACGATAAACGCAAAGCTGTTTTGAACCCCACATACAAATCGGACCTTCCCATATACAGCTCTATGAACCTTCCCAGGCTAATCTGCTTCACGGGTCAAACGGCGCAAAGCAGCTGTGCAGAGATAAGGCCTTTATTTTGAATCATGAAGAGACAATAAACGCGACATCCCGAAAATCACGTTCGTATAGTGGGGTTCGATAGTGCGGTTCGATATGTACATATCTAGTGGCAATACACGATAAATGCACCCATAGGCTCACGCTTGTGCATACCGACCATGTTATGCAAATCACTGTTTTGTGAAACTACATGTACATGTATGTACATGTATAACTTTAAAATGCCATAACTTTCTTATTTTACATCATATTTTGATCAATTTGATGAAATTGTTAGTGTTATGCTTGTTTGATTTTACTTATAATTCAAATCAACTTGATGTTGAGGTGGACTTGGCCTGTAAGTTCCTTAGGTCATTCATGACAACCACACTTCCCTTTCATACATTAGTGGAGTTATATAGTTTAGGCTCCAGTGAAGTGAAAGCATACTGTATTTTCAGTGATGTCCATGTATCTATACAGTGGCTGGGGAGTGGCCTTGTGGAGGGCACTGGTATTTGGCCAGAGGCTTAACCTCATGACCCCATGCCCATGCTAAACTCCTTATATCTTCCTCTCTGGGTGTTAAATGCTAGTACATGCCTTGTAAATACACAAATGTAGGGGCAGATTAATTCAGGTGGGGGTTCCTGTGTAGAAGGTTATTTTCATTGAAAGTAGTGATATCAGAGCAACCAAGGAGCTCCTGGAGCAACTAAAAACTGTAAAAAGTGACTTATTTTACTCAAACTGATATGCCTGACCTACATGTGCATGTGTAGACTTACATGTATGTAGACAGGCTGTAAATACTTAAAGGGATATCCAACCCAAATAGACAACTACTCTAAATGAAAGCAGAAAAATCAGAGAAGCAAACTGATGAAAGTTGCAATTAAATCTGACTAAATATAAGAAAGTAATGAAAATTTAAAAGTTGTAATTGCTAATTTACTATACGTATGGGCACTTGAAATTGGCTGAAGCGGTAATGTCAATGTGATGTAGTGCCGGACTACGTTCCCATCTGTTTCAACTAATAAAATAAACTACATGTACAGGTCTATGAATGTTTAATGTTTAAAATGTGTTCAGTTGGACCAAAAATTGTGATATTACTCTCTTTTTTCTTTTTCTTTTTCTTTTTTATTTCTCAGAGACATGGGCAGAAGTCTGCAAATAAAGCACTTCCAGACTTGATGTTGAGGTGGACTTGGCCTGTAAGTTTCTTAGGTCATTCATGACAACCACACTTCCCTTTTCATACATTAGTGGAGTTAGTTTAGGCTAACTGTAGTGAAAGCATACTGTATTTTCAATGATGTCTATGTATCCATACAGTGGCTGGGAGTGGCCTTGTGGAGGGCACTGGTATTTGGCCAGAGGCTTAACCTCATGACCCCATGTCCATGCTAAACTCCTTACATCTTCCTCTCTGGGTGTTAAATGCTAGTACATGCCTTGTAAATACACATATATAGGGGCAGATTAATTCCGGTGGGGGAGGGTTCCCTGTGTAGAAGGTTATTTTCATTGAAAGTAGTGATATCAGAGCAATCAAGGAGCTCCTTGGAGCAACTAAAAACTGTAAAAAGTGACTTATTTTACTCAAACTGATATGCCTGACCTACATGTACATGTGTAGACCTACATGTATGTAGACAGGCTGTTAATACTTAAAGTGACTCGGTAACATTGTTGAATGTTGATGAAAAAACTGCGTAATTTTTGTATGAAATGTTACAATTATATTCCTTGTACTGTACCATGGACCTACTACGAATGGACTTTCGACGGCGAGAGTAGTAAAACTAATGATAGCTACCACCTGTTCTTATGTCTTACTTTCCTCTATGTTTTAAGTCTGACCGCAACGCCGGGCATGTTTTGATAAGCTCCGATAAGGGGCCTTTGGTCCTATGAGATCCACCGTTCTGCCGCCCTCTATCAGCTGAGTCGCTTCGCATTGATCAATGCTTCCCACGATTTGCACTTCTCATTTCATGAATGAATCGTGACAGGAGAGCCTTTTGCCCATGCGCAGTTAAATACTACATCAGTGGTGCCCCGGATGTAAATACGAAGTTTACGTCCTCTTCATGATCGCCAATCTGTAAAAAAAGCTATTGAAATCGGCGATTTCTTCGATTTTTTACGAATTTTTGTTTGTGTACAGCATACTCATCATATAAGCAAGGGAAATCACCACAAGAGCTTCCAAATTACAGGTTTAAAAGTGTTTTTTTCTCCTGTTTCCGTTGATTTTTCTGTGAAACCAACGACATTGTGATGATCACAAATCATTCGTTTGTCGAATACAATCGTTCGTTAGTTGTTGCGATTGCGTGCGTTTTTTTTATAGGCATTGAAAGAATTAGGTTTGTTTTTCATGAGTGCTCGGAAATTCTGTGGTAATGTGTGATTTCTTCCCATAAAAAAAAATGCACCCGCCGATATCTATCAATGGGACTACATCTGCTAGTTTGATGTAGTCCCATTGATAGACATCGGCAGGTGCATTTTTTTATTTTTTATTTATAGTTAGAGAGTGAGACTGCTTTTTTCTTCCCTCAGATTTTATCTTATTTTATCTTTATGTACTATATGTGTACGGGGTTATTTGAGAATCTAGGAATAGGGATAAATGACCGCGTCCGTAAATTTGGGAATTGACAAACATTGCAAATATTCAACATAAAATTAGGGGCTTGCCTTCCGTAATTTCCGTCGTCTGTGTCGGAAACAACAACAACAACAACAACGTCGTCTGTGTCGATATTGACTGCCCATGCCAATCATACAATTCTTTCATGTTTATGTCATCTAATGATAATCCTGTTCTTCTAATTACTTTATAAACAACACATGACTCATGAGTACGAAAAATAAATTTCATGGAATAATACACACAGCGAAATAAATAATAATTGTTAGTAAATACAGCGCTGAAAACAATGACAATATGGAAATATCAGTCGCTAGAAAAAAACATGTTCGCTATGTCCGCATTGCGGAGATCGCTCATACAATTTAAGACTAGGTTCTTAACGATTTGAAGGAGCAGCGAACAACCCAAGATCGCGCGCCTGCTGTCGCGATTATGTGAGATTGCGCAAGTGATCGCATCCAGCTGTCAGATTGTGGTGGGACCACACGCTGGGTTTTTGCATCGGCGCGAAATTTAAACCTAGCGGTGGAACTCATAGGATCAAAGGGACAGCTTCGTCGAAAGTCCATTCGTAGTAGGTCCATGACTGTACTAACCCTCTAACATGCAGTAAATCCTGAAAAAATTCTCAAACCACAAAGATATTTATGGTTTTCTTTGAAGGTGTCCCTGTGCTACACCCTGTAACAGTAAATTCTCCCAACCATTTTTGAATTTTCCCAACGGTTTTCCATGAAAATAAGACATAACATGTACAGGCTTTTCAAAATCTTTTTTGTCTGGAATGGTATATAGAGCCAATTCATTGCTTTAATTATGACGAATTACATTCACCTAAAATGTAATTTAATTGTAATAGTATGGTTGGGAGAATTAAGGAATTGATCAGATCAGTTTTTCCAAATTTTTATCATTAATAATGGTCTGTTTTCACTCAAACTTTCAGATTATCTTTGATTGTACATCTAGCATTGAAGTCACTACCTTAGCACCATTTTCTCTCATCTGAACAATGTAACCAAGTCCCTTTAAAGGGATATCCAACCCAAATAGACAACTACTCTAAATGAAAGCAGAAAAATCAGAGAAGCAAACTGATGAAGGTTTCAATTAAATCTGACTAAATATAAGAAAGTTATGAAAATCTAAAATTTGTAATTGCTAATTTACTATACGTATGGGCACTTCAAATTGGCTGAAGCAGTAATGTCATTGTGTTGTAGTGCGGACTACGTTCCCATCTGTTTCAACTTATAAAATAAACTACATGTACAGGTCTATAAAAGTATAATGAATGTTTAATGTTTAAATTGTGTTCAGTTGGACAAAAAAATTGTGATATTACTCTCTTTTTTCTTTTTTCTTTTTCATTTCTCAGAGACATGGGCAGAAGTCTGCAAATAAAGCACTTCCAGACTTGATGTTGAGGTGGACTTGGCCTGTAAGTTTCTTAGGTCATTCATGACAACCACACTTCCCCTTTTCATACATTAGTGGAGTTAGTTTAGGCTAACTGTAGTGAAAGCATACTGTATTTTCAATGATGTCTATGTATCCATACAGTGGCTGGGAGTGGCCTTGTGGAGGGCACTGGTATTTGGCCAGAGGCTTAACCTCATGACCCCATGTCCATGCTAAACTCCTTACATCTTCCTCTCTGGGTGTTAAATGCTAGTACATGCCTTGTAAATACACATATATAGGGGCAGATTAATTCCAGTGGGGGGTCCCTGTGTAGAAGGTTAATTTCATTTAAAGAAGTGATATCAGAGCAACCAAGGAGCTCCTGGAGCAACTAAAAACTGTAAAAAGTGACTTATTTTACTCAAACTGATATGCCTGACCTACATGTGCATGTGTAGACTTACATGTATGTAGACAGGCTGTAAATACTTAAAGGGATATCCAACCCAAATAGACAACTACTCTAAATGAAAGCAGAAAAATCAGAGAAGCAAACTGATGAAAGTTTCAATTAAATCTGACTAAATATAAGAAAGTTATGAAAGTTGAAAAGTTGTAATTACTATACGTATGGGCACTTCAAATTGGCTGAAGCGGTAATGTCAATGTGATGTAGTGCCGGACTACGTTCCCATCTGTTTCAACTTATAAAATAAACTACATGTACAGGTCTATAAAAGTATAATGAATGTTTAATGTTTAAATTGTTCAGTTGGACAAAAAAATTGTGATATTACTCTCTTTTTTTCTTTTAGTCAGGTGGCTTAGTGAAATTATCGTTACTTGCCGGATAAAAGCACCATTTTTGGTACAGGGCTCCCTTAGGACCTACTAAACGATATTAGGCTAGGAGCCCCCGGCAAAAAATTCATTTTAAGGGTGTGGGGGCAGGGGCGTCTTTTGGAGCCCCCAAATAATTTTATAACATTGATTTGTTGTTCTACAAATGCCATTTTTGGTACAGGGCTTCCTTAGGACTTACTTAACGATATTAGGGTAGGAGCCCCCGACAAAAATATCATATAAGGGCGTGGGGCGGGGGCGTGGCCTCGTAGCCCCCAAATAATTTAGAAGGTAATATAACATTTATATGTTGTTGTACAAATGCCATTTTTGGTACAGCGCTTCCTTAGGACCTACTGAACGATATTAGGATAGGAGCCCCCGGCAAGAATATCATATAAGGGTGTGGGGCGGGGGCGTCGCCGTAGCCCCCCAAATAATTTAGAAGGTAATATAACATTGATGTGTTGTTGTACAAATGCCATTTTTGGTACAGGGCTTCCTTAGGACTTACTAAACGATATTAGGGTAGGAGCCCCCGACAAAAATATCATATAAGGGTGTGGGACAGGGGCGTCGCCTCGTAGTCCACAAATAATTTGTAAGGTACAAAACATTGATTTGTTGTTGTACAAACGCCACTTTTGGTACAGGGCTTCGTTAGGACCTGCTGAATGATGGTAGGGTAGGAGCCCCCGGCATACATATTCATAAATGTGTGATTGGGGGCCCATGGATTTTGTACAACAACATATAAATGTTATATTACCTTCTAAATTATTTGGGGGCTACGAGGCCACGCCCGCCCACGATATTTTGCCGGGGCTCCTACCTAATATCGTTTTGTAGGTCCTAAGAAGCCCTGTACCAAAAGTGGCATTTGTACAACAACAAATAAATGTTATATTACCTTCTAAATTATTGGGGGCTAACGACGCCCGCCCCACACCCTTATATGATATTCTTGCCGGGGCTCCTACCTAATATCGTTCAGTAGGTCCTTAGGAAGCCCTGTACCAAAAATGGCATATGTACAACAAATAAATGTTATATTACCTTCTAAATTATTTGGGGGCCACGAGGCCACGCCCCCGCCCAAAACCCTTATATGATATTTTTGCCGGGGGCTCCCACCCTAATATCGTTAAGTAGGTCCTAAGGAAGCCCTGTACCAAAAATGGCATTTGTACAACAACAAATCAATGTTATAAAATTATTTGGGGCTCCAAAAAGACGCCCGCCCCACACCCTTAAATTGAATTTTTTGTCGGGGGCTCCTAGCCTAATATCGTTTAGTAGGTACTAAGGGAGCCCTGTACCAAAAATGGTGCTTTTATCCGGCAAGTAACGATAATCGATAAACTTGACGCTAAGCCACCAGACTATTTTTTCTTTTTCATTTCTCAGAGACATGGGCAGAAGTCTGCAAATAAAGCACTTCCAGACTTGATGTTGAGGTGGACTTGGCCTGTAAGTTTCTTAGGTCATTCATGACAACCACACTTCCCCTTTTAATACATTAGTGGAGTTAGTTAGGCTCCACTGTAGTGAAAGGATACTGTATTTTCAGTGATGTCCATGTATCCATACAGTGGCTGGGGAGTGGCCTTATGGAGGGCACTGGTATTTGGCCAGAGGCTTAACCTCATGACCCCATGTCCATGCTAAACTCCTTACATCTTCCTCTCTGGGTGTTAAAGGTACTATGTCCCATTTGCAGGCCAAAAATGAAAAGGTTAAATTCCAACGGCATTTGAAAGACAATACTAATTTAGAACTTCCCTAAAAAAAGGGGGGCTTGAAAATGAAAAAGTGGGAAAATAATGACTATTAGTTGTCGAATCGACTTAGGAGCTATAGAGCCAGTAAGTAATAGTCTCATTTTTCAGACCATTGTAGCGAATGGTCGTACGTTTTATGCTGCGCAAAGATTCAATCAGTTTAATTTTGGCCATTACAAGAAGTGGGTTATTGATGTAGACAAATGCTCATGTACCCTTTATAGCTCATTTTATGTATGTTATTACCAAAGATGAAAAAAGCCAGTCAGTCACTCAATAGTGTCTGACAGTGAAGTCTATCAAGTAAATGGGTTTCCTTGCATAATTTGAATATTAGGACACTGCTAATGTTTAAATTTCACAGATAGGACATACATGACATACATGACATACCGTATTCATAATTCCTAGTACTAATGCTAGTACATGCCTTGTAAATACACAAATGTAGGGGCAGATTAATTCCGGTTGGGGGTCCCTGTGTAGAAGGTTATTTTCATTGAAAGTAGTGATATCAGAGCAACCAAGGAGCTCCTTGGAGCAACTAAAAACTGTAAAAAGTGACTTATTTTACTCAAACTGAAATGCCTGACCTACATGTACATGTGTAGACAGGCTGTAAATACTTAAAGGGATATCCAACCCAAATAGACAACTACTCTAAATGAAAGCAGAAAAATCAGAGAAGCAAACTGATGAAAGTTTCAATTAAATCGGACTAAATATAAGAAAGTTATGAAAATCTAAAATTTGTAATTGCTAATTTACTATACGTATGGGCACTTGAAATTGGCTGAAGCGGTAATGTCAATGTGATGTAGTGCCGGACTACATTCCCATCTGTTTCAACTAATAAAATAAACTACATGTACAGGTCTATCATGAATGTTTAATGTTTAAAATGTGTTCAGTCGGACAAAAAAATTGTGATATTTCTCTCTTTTTTTTCTTTTTTCTTTTTTCATTTCTCAGAGACATGGGCAGAAGTCTGGCTGCGCGATAGCTCAGGTGGTAGAGCAGTGGTCTCGTAATCCGGTGACCCGGGTTCGAAACCAAGTCGATGCGCTATTGCCCTTTGGTAAGGCATTAATCCTCACTACCAGGTCCCTCGGAGGGGACCTTAAGCCGTCGTCCGTCTGGTTGCTTACTTACAAGCATTTATGCTTTCTTAGCAGTCAGGTAAAAATAACCATCACATCACATCACATCACGTCTGCAGATAAAGCACTTCCAGACTTGGACTTGGACTCGGAGTGCATCAGTACTTTGGATATGCTACCTGCGTGTGTGTGTTTATTTTATCCACAGAAAGTTTGACATGGAATTGAGGGGAGAGGAGGGTGCAATATAGTGTTAACCCACACTTTTCTGAAAAATGAGTTACATCCATTTTCATCATCTTTTTAGTGTTCTACATCTTTTACAATTTAAAAACGGAAATCGACTGATTAATAGGCAAATGAATAAATCATTCTTCCCCTGAAAACAAGCAATTATCTGAACACAACAACAAAATTAACTCCCCCTTAATCAAAATAACTTGGCAGGAGTGTTCCTATACGTATTGACTAACTTTTCTCAGAAAATAAAATTGCTCCATTGGGTAATGCATGAGTGAACAAACAAAGGCAAATTTGTAACTTTTCAAAAGTCACAATGGTTATGTTTTATGCTGTTTTGACAGTACATTTTAGCATTTCTTACGCGATTTTTAAAGTGTGCTCACCCAACCAAGACACGATGACAACCTCTTGTGTTCACACAACATGTGATGATACATTTTGGTAGAAATATCTTCTTCTTTTTTCAATAAGTGGAATAAATTTTGCAATTTCAAAAGGGTTGATTTTTTTAAAATTGTGCTCACCCGACAATAAATGAAAAAGTGTCGGGATAGGTGTTAGGGGGTCAAGCAATGGATGATAAACAACAACAACACAAAAACATGCACCAGAAACCAAATTTACTAAAATCTTGTTTCACATAATCCCCAAAATGACCCTTATGACTTTTGAAAAGTGACAGTGATAATTTTCCCTTTAAAGATACTATGTCCCTTTTGCAGCCAACATCAAATTCTGTAGAACTTTGCAGGAATTATGAATATGTCATGTATGTCCTATCTGTGAAATTTAAAGTTAGCAGTGTCCTAATATTCAAATTATGCAAGGAAACCCGTTTACTTGCTAGACTTCACTGTCAGACACTATTGGTGACTGACTGGCTTTTTCATCTTTGGTAATAACATACATAAAATGAGCTGTAAAGGGTACATGAGCATTTGTCTACATCAATAACCCACTTCTTGTAATGGCCAAAATTAAACTGATTGAATCTTTGCGCAGCATAAAACGTACGACCATTCGGTACAATGGTCTGAAAAATCAGACTATTACTTACTGGCTCTATAGTTCCTAAGTCGATTCGACAACTAATAGTCGTTATTTTCCCACTTTTTCAAGCCCCCTTTTTTAGGGAAGTTCTAAATTAGTATTGTCTTTCAAATGCTGTTGGAATTTAACTTTTTCATTTTTGGCCTGCAAATGGGACATAGTACCTTTAATGTTTGCTCACTCATGCATGACTCGGTGGATCAATCACATCTTCACAGAAAAGTTACCGTAGTCAATAAGTATAGGAACACTCCTGCCAAGTTGTTTTGCTCAATACCTTTTGTTAAAAAGTTACGCAATTTGGATTAAGGGGGAGTTAATTTTTTGTTGTGTTCAGCATGAAAAATGTGCTAACCCATACATTCCATTCTGGAGGTGCCCATGACAGATATGGTTTGGTAAAGAAAAGTGCATTATTCGTCAACAAAATGAATTCCATTCTGCAAGGGACACAATGGATCTGACTTTCAAGATATGTAAATTTATTAATTTTGTCTAAAAGGGAGTTCGATGCGAAAATATGAATTTTATGAATTAATACATTTTGATTATTGGAGGATAGCACTGTATTCATTTAAATTTTTGGAGGTGATAATTTTTTCAAATGATTTCCATTTTAGATAAAAACATATGGGTAGCTTGTAGTAGACAGAGATTCATCAGGTTTCCATGTATATATGCTACCCTCCAAAATATTGGGTACCTGTAATCAGATCTGATTTCACCCAAATTTTATTTATCATCACACTTGTGGCACTGCAATAATTAAGTACCAAAGTGAAGAGTAAACATCAGCCTTGAAGTTGGCGCCAGTGTAACCATTATAAACTGTTTCAGGAAGCACTCATGCATTAACAATGGCAATCGCATATTTCATACGGGGAGAAATTGATGAGGCTTCCTGAAACTTTTTACAACGGTTAATCTGTTGACAGCTTGAAGGCTGATGTTTTTCTTCAGCTTGGTAGTAAATTATTGCAGTACCACAAGTGCGATGATAAATAAAATGTTGGTGAGTGTGAAAAACCCGTTCTTATTACAGGTGACCCCAAACTTTTGGAGGGCAGTGTATTTCACTCAGAGTAAATTTTTCGAAAAATCAGACCTACCGTTACAAAGTCACGTGACCTTATGTCTTTGCATGTCAGCCCAAAAAATTGCTCATTTTCGTGATTTGTGTACAAAACATATAAAAGAGATAAAACATTGGTTATTTGGTCTTGTTCCAGCAACATTTGTAAATCATTTTTGTTTTAAAATAACCCTGGCTATATAGGGTTCAACGCAACATAGTATTATTATTATTATTGTTATTATTATTAGCCATCAACATTTTACTGTTAAGATGGTATATACATCTAGATGGAAAATGTGATGTAGTACTTAGGCTCTTTATATGCAATTATTTTTATATGTACATAAAATATGTACCGGTATACTTGTTATATAGTTTATAGGGCCTACAAGATCTTCAGGACTGCTGACTTTTTATCAGGCTATCAGCGGTACCTCATTAAAAGCGGTCCCTCATGTTGTTACCTTGCTGTAAATTGAAAACCCATGATAATAATAATATAACATGTGTAGGGAGACTGGGGGTTAAGTGGGACACTCTAAAAATAAGAAGACAATGATAAATTCATTTACATCAGGCAAAAGGCTTCACCCAATGCCTTTGAAAAATATGCCAACAACCACTGTAAACTATTGCACACAAGTATAGGATAAGCAACTTATTTTCACTAATTTTATTACTGATTTTTAAACATTTATTCAGATTTGTATTATGCGGTTCCCAACTGGGGATCTGACATTTGCTCCTGCGACAATTGCTCGTCTTATTTTCTCCAAAGATATAGGGTTAGGGTTGTGATAGGGTTTTTGGTTCAGAATAATAGGAAGGTAAGGATTAAGGTTAGTGTTAGGTTTGGGTTTAGAGTTTATGTTTGGCTTAGTATGCAGATTTTCCATTGGAGCAATTGTCCCCAGAGCAAATGTCATGGAATCTCCCAACCAAGTGGATACCCCTTGTGATAGTGATTATCCTCTGAGGTGATTAAATGATTTAATACAAGATTTCTTGATGGCAAGCTAGAATTAATAGTATGGCCATCAATTTCAATTGTTTTTTTATATCTGGGGTAAACTGGGACATTAATAATGCAATGAGCGATATCGGTATTGTTTTCTGTGATTGAATGTACGCTTATGGGTGTCCCAGTTTACCCGAGGTGTCCCAATTAACTCCCCATCTAAGGGTTTGCAAAATTTATGATTACATGAAAAGTCAAGCTGTGGGAATTCAATCTATAACTGCAATATTTACCTATGTATCTACAGTGCATCCCAGAAAAAGGAAACCAGATTTCAGGGCAGAAATTTTCTGTCATAATAATAATTTCCTTTATGAAATATACATGTATGAAATGCTCTACTTCTCTACTTTTATTTGATGCATAACGTAATATGCTAGATTTCTGACAAATGAGTAGAAGCCATTTCAGCTTTCCTGATTTAGCAGCTAACATTGGATCTAATGCTTAAGTGAATTCACACAAACTTTCTGTTCACATCCTTTCCAATACAGCAATAAAGAGCCCTGAACAGGGCTACTTAAACACTGTTTTGTTATGTGTAAATTCACTCAAGCATAAGGTCCATTGTCAGCTGCTAGATTAGGAAAGCTGAATGGCTACTTATTTGGGAGAAATCAAGCATCATTTCATTTTACTTCTTCTCGAGCATACGTCATTCATTTTATATGCATAAAATGTCATATAAAAGAGAAAATTATTAATTTTTATGTGATGTGTTTCTTTATCCAAAATAAATATATTTACTACCCTACAAATTAACTCAAAGTTACAATTTGTTTGTGCAAATGAAATTTTGGTACCACCACTTTCTATTTTTAATTCAATCATAATAAATTATGCATCAAATAAGAAGCGGAGCTTTTCACACATATACATCTCATTGCGGAAATTATTGTATCCCCCGGCAGTATGCCGGTGGGGTACTTTGGATTCAGCAGCGTTACGCCGCCGCCGCCGCGTCATATTCTTGTGTGCGCTCTATCTGCCACATTCCTTGACGGATTTCTTTCAAATTTTGTATGGAGGTGTATCTTGGTATAATCTACACACCTATAACTTTTGGTGATGCTGCCCTCAGTGTTCCGTCTTCTATAGGGTAAAGGCCATATTTTTGTGGATGGTTTGTGTGCGCTCCATAGGCCACATTTCTCATGGGATTTTGTTCAAATTTTGAACAAAGGTGTATCTTGGTATAATCTAGAAGCCTATAGATTTTGGTGATGCTGCCTCCAGTGTTTCGTCTTTTATAGGGTCAAAGGTCATATCTTGATAGATGTCTTGTGTGCACTCTAGTGTGCGGTCTAACTGCATCATTTCTCGGATTTCTTTCAAATTTTGTATGGAGGTGTATCTTGGTATAATCTACACACCTCTAACTTTTGGTGATGCTGCCCCATTGTTCCGTCTTCTATAGGGTAAAGCCCATATTTTTGTGGATGGTTTGTTTGCGCTCCATAGGCCACATTTCTCAATCTCAAGGGATTTTGTTCAAATTTTGAACAAAGGTGTATCTTGGTACGATCTACAAGCCTATAGATTTTGCTGATGCTGCCTCCAGTGTTCCGTCTTTTATAGGGTCAAAGGTCATATTTTGATAGATATCTTGTGTGCACTCTAGTGTGTGGTCTAACTGCATCATTTCTTAACAGATTTCTTTCAAATTGAATATGGAAGTGTATGTTGGTAAAATCTACGCACCTATAGTTTTTGGTGATGCTGCCACGAGTGTCCCGTGTTTTATAGGGTCAAAGGTCATATGTCTTTTATGAGCTCTAAATGCCACATTTCTTGACGGGGTTTCTTTCAAATTTTGTATGGAGATGTATCTTGGTACAATCTACTCACCTCTAGCTTTTGGTGATGCTGCCCCCATTGTTCCGTCTTCTATAGGGTAAAAGCCCATATTTTTGTGGATGGTTTGTGTGCGATCTATAGGCCACATTTCTCAAGGGATTTTGTTCGAATTTTGAATGAAGATGTATCTTGGTACAATTTTGCTGATGCTGCCTGCTGCCTCCAGTGTTTTGTCTTTTATAGGGTCATAGGTCATATTTTGGTGGGTGTCTAGTGTGCGCTCTGCAGGTACATATTTCATGATGGATTTCTTTCAAATTTTCTTGGTACAATCTACACATCTACACTTTGGGGCAATGCTGCCCTCATTTTCCGTCTTTTATATGGTAAAGGTCATATGTCTTTTATGCGCTCTAAATGCCACATTTCTTGACGGATTACTTTCAAATGTTGTATGGAGGTGTGTCTTAGTACAATCTACACATCTTTAGTGTTTGGTGATGCTGCCACCTGTGTTCCGTCTGTTATAGGGTCAAAGGTCATATTTTGGTCTTTTGTGCGCTCTAACTGCCACATTTCTTAAAAGATTTCTTTCAAATTTTCTACAGAGATGCATTATACTCTAATCTACACACATATTGTGGTGATGCTGCTCCTATCCTAGTCTTGACAATAGTTCGAGCCACTAGTGGCGATCTCTACATCATCCTTTTGTTTCAGGGAGGGAGAAGGAATCTTTGTCCCTCCTTCGAACATTAGGATGACACAAAATCGCTGCCACTGCCAGGGATACATTCGCATTCGCGGCAATACAGATTGCGATATTTCTAGTTATCATGACATGAAAAATGTTGCCATGAAATCCAGTTTCTTTTGTTTTCTGGGATACACTGTGTAGTCTTTTAATATACAAACATACATGTACTTGGTTTAGTCCGAATATTTGCATAGTTACAATTGGTAATATTTCTGAAAGTGAAGAAAAATGTTCCATTTCTCTCCGGTCTCTCCTAATACATGGGACTAAATAATTGGCATTACCTTGGTGCATGCTGAACACAAGTACTTTCACTTTGATTTCATTACTTGTTGTGTGACAACAAATCATCCCAAAATTTGGATCTACATGTACTTATTTCTACTGATTACAGAAATAATTGTGTACGGTAAATCTTCCCTTGTATATATGTATCTTAGAATAGAAAGATACCAACTTCCGTCATTTAAGTGAAATCATTATGTTTAAAATGATTCTTGTTCATTACTCATATTGTTTTCAACATTTTGTCATGATTAAAAGATTTTGATGATGTAATTTTGACTGAAGCATTTTTATACTCTTTTTCCACTTTATGTTTTATGTATTTATTTAGACTATGTGAAAATATGAGAAACACAAAAATCAGGACATTTGTATACATTTGGAAGATGTATGAATGCGGAAATGTTATAAAAATGTGATAGCTTCTGAATGTATTGCACCGTTTGCACATTTGATCAACATTTCTGTGTAACATTTTAAGAACATTACATTGTAATGTTTCTATTAAATGTTTAAATGATATCAAAATATATGGTCTTAGAAATAGATGGCTGACATTTTTATAACATTTCCTTCAAACATCCGTAAGATATCATTACAACATCTTGTCAACATTTCTTAATTTACATTTTAAAAACATTTGGGGATATCATCGAGCAAATGTTTTTATTAAATGTTTAAATAATATCAAAATGTATGGTCTTAGAAATAGATGGCTGACATTTTTATGACATTTACTTCAAACATTAATAAGATATCATTACAACATTTCATTAACATTTCTAAAATAACATATTAAAAACATTTGAGAATAACAATATTGTAATGTTTCTATGAAATGTTAAAATGATATCAAAATGTATGGTCTTAGAAATAGATGGCTGACATTTTTATAACATTTACTTCAAACATTAATAAGATATCATTACAACATTTCATTAACATTTCTAAAATAACATATTAAAAACATTTGAGAATAACAATATTGTAATGTTTCTATGAAATGTTTAAATGATATCAAAATGTATGGTCTTAGAAATAGATGGCTGACATTTTTATAACATTTACTTCAAACATTAATAAGATATCATTACAACATTTCATTAACATTTCTAAAATAACATATTAAAAACATTTGAGAATAACAATATTGTAATGTTTCTATGAAACGTTAAAATGATATCAAAATGTATGGTCTTAGAAATAGATGGCTGACATTTTTATAACATTTACTTCAAACATTAATAAGATATCATTACAACATTTCATTAACATTTCTAGAATAACATATTAAAAACATTTGAGAATAACAATATTGTAATGTTTCTATGAAACGTTAAAATGATATCAAAATGTATGGTCTTAGAAATAGATGGCTGACATTTTTATAACATTTACTTCAAACATTAATAAGATATCATTACAACATTTCATTAACATTTCTAAAATAACATATTAAAAACATTTGAGAATAACAATATTAGTAATGTTTCTATGAAATGTTAAAATGATATCAAAATGTATGGTCTTAGAAATAGATGGCTGACATTTTTATAACATTTACTTCAAACATTAATAAGATATCATTACAACATTTCATTAACATTTATAAAATAACATATTAAAAACATTTGAGAATAACAATATTAGTAATGTTTCTATGAAATGTTAAAATGATATCAAAATGTATGGTCTTAGAAATAGATGGCTGACATTTTTATAACATTATCTTCGAACATTAATAAGATATCATTACAACATTTCATTAACATTTCTAAAATAACATATTAAAAACATTTGAGAATAACAATATTGTAATGTTTCTATGAAACGTTAAAATGATATCAAAATGTATGGTCTTAGAAATAGATGGCTGACATTTTTATAACATTTACTTCAAACATTAATAAGATATCATTACAACATTTCATTAACATTTCTAAAATAACATATTAAAAACATTTGAGAATAACAATATTGAAATGTTTCTAGGAAATGTTAAAATCATATCAAAATGTATGGTCTTAGAAATAGATGGGTGACATTTTTATAACATTTCCTTCTAATATTTGAAAGATATCATTAATATGTTTTATCAACATTTTTGATAATATCAAATTGATAGTGTTATAATGTTTAAGCTTAATGTTAAAAAACATTTTTATTATGTTTTATTGATGTTGGTGTCTAATGTTATAAAAATGTTTTCTTGATAATCACAAGACCATACATTTTCATATGATTTTAACATTTGAACAAAACATTTCCCAAATGTTAAGCCAAACATTATCATGATGTTCTTATAATGTTTTTGTGCTAGCTGGGACCCACCACTTTTCCAGCATGGGTCAAAAGGCAAACACATTCTATCCCTAACACTACTCTACATAGCATTTGTGTGTGTCATATATAGCTTTATCCACACTGTGCGAGTTAATGTGTCCTATTGCACACGTGGTCAGTGGACGGTCAAGCTTGGGGGAGAGGGGATTATAAACCTTGATAAGAAGTTGTGTTCACACTGTATACGCACTGCCACATCCTGATAACCCACTAGTATTATACACATGGTGTGTCCACACTCACTCATACATGATACTGGGGGTTAAAGTTAATCTGGACTTGAACAACTCATTTCGCTATTCAAACTGTATCTAACTAAAACTAGAAACTGTAACAATGTGCATTGGCATAATATATAGTGATACCTGTTCTTGGCTAAGAATATATATATATATATACAAGTATAGTCAAGCCAAATAATAGTACAGCAATAAAGTACATTCTCTCCTCATGGTCAACATGTCATATAATCCAGCATGTCAATACAAAGACCATTATTATATCTCTTTACCCAGTAGTACAAGATATGTGACTAGTGAAGATAATAGCTTAGAAATACACATTTTATGAAGAACAGGAATATATCACAATTGAATAATACAAGTTTCTTTCTTACCTTTTAAGGAAGACAAAATAAAGATACTTGATTACTGGGATGCGTGGCAAATCAAAGTGAGGAGCCACTCCTGGTATCCCAGCTGGTGTAGTTGGATTTAGTTGTTGGGTGAGGCCACTCTCGCAGGAGGGGGTACCTAATCAACTAAAGGGAGGGACTGTGGGGCGCTAGAAATACATGTAAGTCAAAGATACACAAAAAAATAGGGGGGGGGGTATTCTGTGGGGCTCCACACTTTGGTGTGTCCGTCTGTGATTGAACATGATGATATTCAAACCATATTAAAAAATTAATTCTAAAAGAATGAAACACCGTGACTCAACTAACTTGGATTTTGTGCACACAAAAATACCTCGTTATAAATACACACTGTAGTAAAAAAACAAAAAAATACTAACACGAATCACAGAGTCTCCTGCCTACAACACAAAACAGAAGGGTGAAACATCTAACTGCATGTCTAAGAGAATGAGGCACTAGTCAGGTTACCTGTTGTCTTATTACGACTAACGAGCCAGAAAGCTTTTTCTAGTATCTTAGGTAATTTTTGTACAATTGTAATTACAACAAATCAGCACCGTTTCCTTATTTTTGTTTTTTTATTTTTTTTATTTATTTATTTATTTTTTTTTTTTTTTGGGGGGGGTCTCATTATTATATATTTTAAAAAAGAGTTACCAATGAAAAAAATATAGTTTTAAAAATGCCCTATAGGCACCACAACACTTTAGAAGATAAGTAAATCCGATATACCTAAATCCCATATATCACATATCAGTTATGTTGTTGTTTTTGTTAATGATGATGTTGTTGTTGTTACTGCTGTTGCTTTTGTTTTCTTTCTTTTTTGTTATAGGATGCAGGCGCGTACGCAGCGGGGGTTTTTTTTGGGGGGTTAACCCCTCAATTTTTGTATGTGTGTGTTTCAGACAACCCCCTCATTATTTTTCAAGTGAAAAAAACTGACCTTACGCCCCCCCCCCACTGAACCAAATATTGGTCGGTATAATTTTCCTATTTCCGGGACAAAAAAAAATGCTCTTACGCCCCACTGAACCAAATATTGGTCGGTAAAATTTCCAATTTCCGGGACAAAAATAAAAAAATGCTCTTACGCCCCCCTCCGCTTATTCAGCGGCCGGCTTAGTCGTTGCGAAATTTTTCCTCAAAACTTGACCCCCAAAAAAATGTGCTCTTACACCCCCAACCCCCCTGTTGAAAAAAATCCTGCGTATCCTGGTAGAATGCATTAATGAACTAACCATTTTACTAAAACAAAATATTGAAACCAATTAACTGAAGTGGGACTGTCTCATTTTACTCCATGCACCACATTTTAGCAACACTGCATATTGCTTCTTGTGAAGGAGATTCGTCTTTTCTTTTTAACTATTCTAGTATTGAGTAGGGCTATACCTGAACCATCATGACCTTATCCCATATTCCCCTCTTCTACATAAAGATCTACTTGGTCGTTTTACATTTGTTATCATCATGCAGCCTGTACTCTCTTTTCCTTTCTCACTTTTTTTTTCGTTCGTTTGACTTCAAGGAGTGGCGGCCGCGATCCTAGGAACTCTATGTGGAATCCTGATCATCTATGGTGTTATAGTTTCTTCGTTGCTTAACTTATCAAGGTATGAGTTAATACATTTCATAACAATTTAATAGACCAGTTTGTAGTTAGCATGTATTACAAGTAACCCAAAACTATCCACATATCAATACACATGGAGTAGTCCCACATTAAAGTGCGGGTTCAAAGAAAATCATAAATATGGCAAATAATGTATTACTAGAAACTGGTAAGCTAACAGATGGCCATCGTACAAGTTTTAGGTCAACTACATATCGGGTGATTTATAAAAATACAAATAAAACCACCTCCATAGCATCTGGGATATGCGAGAGATTCGCCAGAAAAATAACGATGTTTTAATGCCGTCACAATATGAACCAATCCTGCCCAAGCAGACGACATCCCATAAAGAATGAACATAATTGCAATGCTATTATTTCTCAAATTATAATGAGTTTAGTGTATATATAAATGTGATGGAATTTTACACCATTCAAAAGGGATATGAAACCGATTCTGATAACTAAATTCTTTTGTTTGTAAATACACAGGATAGGGGTTAATGAACAATCAAAGAAACCACACTTTCAAATATAACCCCGGAATGATAGCATGGACGCATTTGTTCCCTCTTGAAACGCCGAACATACCGCGGTGTATGCAGCTGAAAATACAATGGCGTCTTATTTTGTTTACAAGCGACGGATTCCTTAATTTTTTTATCGCTGCATTTTTCATCAAAATAATACCATGCGCGGGGTTTAGAGTGAGGCAATAGATTAAACATTTAGCCTGACGGTAGTGAAGTAAGAGAAATAACTGAAGAGAAGATGACGAAACAGGCACTGAAAATGTGTGAGATGTCATGGGACATCGTCTGCTTGTGCAAATCATGTTCAACATGTGACGTCACACATCTCAGCAGCGATCGGAGAGCATGTCAGGTGCTATGCCGGGGCTGTATTAAGCGTTTTGTAATTCATAATAATCATTACTTCGAATGTTTCCAAGCATTGAATTTTGATAACCTTGTCAAATCAAAGTGTCACCTTTGCAATAATGACAATAAATTTAGTGTTTAAAATCAATGAACCTTCTCTTTAACACCCGTATTCCATAGAATGTACCGTCGCGACGGTGCATAAATGAATAATGATTAGAGTGACGTATCCGGCATTCTTTTCGAAAATTTTCGATGGGTTTAACAATTTTGGTACAAATGACCTTTATCTGCCCGTGTGCAGATTTGTATCTACGAACTAGCTTATCGGACCAATATAGGAACAAGTTCCTTAGTAACACCCATGAAAATATGACAAAATGGTGAAATGGTTGTATCAAGTAGAAGTGCACTTCCCGTTGTAGTCACAATTTTTATCAACAAAATCTTTGTATCCTTGTTCGATATTTCAGACGAACTCAACGATCGTTGAGGAACTCTAAAGAGCCCACTGATAGGCCGAAACCCTACACCGGTCTTGATCGGACGAATCTCGAAGGCCATTACTATCAAGGCATATACCTGAGCCCAAACGGAGAAGGAAATCAAAGCCCTACCATCCAAACCCATTCCTACCAAGAGATCGTAACTCCTTCCACATACCAAAATGACGCAGTGGTGCAAGTGCGCGGACGACAGGCTGCGCAGGAAGCAAGGAGAACTGCTCCCGGTGACCCTAGTGATGAGAATTACGTCATACCTGAGCTCTAAAAATATCTGTAATGTAAGGAATCCGTAAAAAATGATCCGGGCGTTATTATTTTGTCATGGATACAAGGTTTTGATTATGATCTCAGTTTGGTTGTAGGGTAGGTTTAGGTTTAGATAACGGTATGGTATAGTGTTTGATACAAGGTGGAAGTTAAGAATACAGCTAGTGTATAGGAACACGACTGCGGAGTAATCGTCGCCGGAGTATGTGTCGTAAGCACCCGGGTTTTAAATGTGTTTCATATCTAAAATGATTACAAATTCGTTTATTCATAAAATTAAAAAAATTGATTTAGCTTTTTATCACTAAAAGCATACCTGTATAGTTTGTATATGCCCTATTTTTTTATTTTTTTCTCCAAAATTTTCCCACGTTTTCCTGAATGATAACAAATGTGTACGAGAACGATATTGTTTTTTGCTATAAAAGGAAAATCATCACGCGTTCTCCCCTATCTGTCTTCACTGAAACATACATTTTGTTCACATGTTTGGCAGTAGTTTCAATACAGTGTATAACTGTGTCATCACTGCAAAGGAGATATTTCCTGTAGAAGAATGGATCTTTTTGTCAACATGCAGATTGTATATCACCATATTTCATATTTTCGGAGATGCATACCGGATAAGTTTCCCAGATTTGATATGAGCTGACGAATGTATATGGTATCCAATTTAATTAGTAAATTTAATAACTCTGTATTATGTCTTCGAGTTCTTGTCGAATTCGATTATGTACGTATCAAAAATTGATCATGGCGAGTTTCTATGCTCTACAAAATTATGCAATTCAACCATGTAGCTGCATCAATGATTTTTGTTGTTGTTGTTGTTGTTGAATGAATCATCGTAGTAGTGGTAGTATAATCAAACAAGTACCCGATTTTCAGTGTTTTCTCGGCACTCACCCAATGTACGATATGAAACTGGGTTAGTATTTCGTTATGTGGAAATATGCTTATGCTACGCTGTCGATTATTGCTGTTTTATTTAAAAAATATCATGATAATAAACATTCATGAAATTGTCTGTCACGTTAGATTGAGATTGAGATTAATCTATTTACTTTATTATAATAGTGCATAATATAAATAACCTTACAAAATTACGCCATTAAATTGACTTAAGTTACTATTTAACTTTTTTTAAATACATGGAATCAAATGATTTTAAAAATCTTGAATAAGCAAAACCGACAAATTCTATAGATTTTAACCTGGATCACATGCCCAAAATTACAAACAATTAAGACACATGCACACACATAGGCGAGCCAAAAGGGACCAACCAACTATCAGACAGGCACAATTGGTAATTATGAAGATTTTCTCGCAGTTCCTATCAACACGCGCAAACTGGCTAAACCAGATACGAAGAAACCGTCAATGCCAATCCCCATCATTTTGCGCCGAGTATGCTTACATGTGTACTACTTTTCCCATTCTAGATTTAAAAACCTAATTCTAGCTAAAGGTAAGATTTTGCAGTAAAAATTGGTAAATCAGGCCTATCAGTCAATGGGTCTTTCATGTAGTCAAGGAAATGTATCTTCTGTTATTACATGACAGAAAGATTTTCTCCTTTTTTCCCCTTTGCTTTTTAACAAGATTATCGGAAAATGCTATAAAGATCAAAGGTTAAAGAGATAATTTGATTTGATATATGTACACTGCATAACGTCGTGTTTGCAAATAAAATATTCCCTTGAGATTTGTCATTCAATACCTGCCTGCCATTGTTTTAGAAATAGTATATTATTATAATTATACATTGAATTGCTGTAAAATTGTTAATGGTTTAAAGCGTACATGAACAACTTATAATCTCATAAACTCATAATTTGTATGAATATCATTACCATTGAGGTCATATAACCATGTAGCTTCTCAGAAAATAATTTAAACAAATCAAAACCTCATTTAACTCTGGTTTGTAAAACCTTAACTTCTACGACCACTTTGCGGTATTAGTTGGTTGATTCAAGATTGGCTCCAGCAGCATCTGCTTTTGTCAACGGTATATAGTTTGGGCTTATGTCTCAATTTGGTTTGGTATGTGTTAGGGATAGGTATAGTGCTGGGTGTATGGTTAAAGTATACAGCTAGTTAGGAGTTAGGAATAGACATTGCTCATTTAATGCTAAGTCATTCCCACTTAATTTAGTCAAGCATTGAAAAGAATACAAGTTTGATGTGTGACACAATACAAATGGAAATATGTCTTTCGAATTCCCCCGCAAAAAACATGTTCTCTATGGTGAATTGTTATCGACATGTAATAACGTCACAACATCCAAATTGTTCCAAATAGTATATCTACAAGTACATTGTGAGCTAGCTATTCTAATCTATTACTTTTAACACAACTTTTCAGTTTCATAGTAATAATGAAATCAGTACTTATACTGCATTGCGTGTCTTATTCAGAGTACTATATAATTCAATCTGTCAGCATTTATAAAAGGTATCAAAAGATATTTTTCCTAAAATCAATACTATTTTTGTACGGAAATATTGCAACGAGGTGAACAGAATAAAAGAAACTTCATAAGGATTGCAGTTTGTACTTCAGATAAAGGTATATATATATTTTTAAATATGTGATGAGGGTTGGTTAATTAGTTCGTTGATTGATTGACTAACTGATTGATTGATTAATTGATTAATTGATTGGTTGATTGACTGACTGACTGACTGATTGATTGATTGACTGATTTATTGATTGACTGCCTGATTGATTGATTGGTTGGTTGATTGACTGACTGACTGACAAATTGATTGATTGATTGACTGACTGATTGACTGACTGATTGACTGATTGATTGATTGGTTGATTAATTAATTGACTGACCGAATGATTGATTAGTTGGTTGATTGGTTGATTGACTGACTGACTGATTGATTGATTGATTGACTGACTGACTGATTGATTGATTGATTGACTGACTGATTGACTGACTGATTGATTAATTGATTGATTGACTGATCAATTGATTGATTGATTAATTATTTGACTGATTGATTTATTAATCGATGGATTGATTGATTGATGGATTGACTGAATAATTGATTGATGAATGATGAATGGAGTAATTGAATGGATAAGGGAGAAGTATTAGAGAGTAATATTAATGACTGCTGTTTTTATATCTTGATAAACAATTTGGCAGTATGCCATCTTTAGATTACACAAGGTTACATCTAATCCCGTTTTCGAATAGTTAAGCGTATTGCCAATCAAAGATGTCTTTGCAAAATTTCACTGTTCTCCCATGTGCTCCTTTAAACAAGGGATATTTAATTATAGTTTAATCGATTTTCATACGAATGGATTAATCGATGATTTGTCGAATGTGATTATTGTTTAGTTCACTCTTTTGCCCTGATCGTGTATCTGTTCTTTCATAAATTGCCGTTAAATGATCAACGAATGAAAATGCCTAATCCCTTTTTTCACGACTCAACTTTGCCAATACCAGTGTGGATTGTGCACCCTTTCTCAAAAGTAGCTGCTGCTCCAAAGGCGGCGGAGCTGGGGGGGGGGGCACAGTACCCCCACAACTTGTAAGGTACCCCTAAAGTGCCACTTTTTACTTAGGAAAAGTGCCCCTTTTTACTACAGATAAGTGCCCCTTTTTGTAATAAGTGCCCCTTCGCCTTCTGATAAGTGCCCCTTTTCATCTTTGATGAGTGCCGCTTCTCATCACTGATAAGTGCCCCTTTTAAATTTTAACCCGTGTCCCCTTTTTTTCCAATAAGTGCTCCTTTTCTTTCTGATAAATGCCCATTTTTTTTAAAATATGAGCCACTTCCCCTTCTCATAAATGCCCCTTCTGATAGATGCCTCTATTGAAATCTCATAGGTGCCCCTTTTCCTTCGACAGGTGCCCATTTTGCTTTGTAATAAGTGCCCCTTTCAATTCTCAAAAGTGCCCCTATTCATCTCAGTTGAGTGCCCCTTTTCAGGTACAAGAAGTGCCCCTTACCATCTCTGATAAGTGCCCCATCAACTCTTGTAATTGTCTCTTTTCAAATCTGAGAGGTGTCCCTTATATTTTGACAAGTGCCTCTTTTCCTTTGTATGCCCTCTTTCATTCCTATAAGTGCCCCTTTTCATCTCTGAAAAGTGCCCCTTTTTTTTACACGTGCCCCTTATCCTTTCTAATTAGTACCATTTTCCTTCTAATAGTTGCCCTTTTCCCTTTGTAATAAGTGCCCCTTTTCCGTTGTCATAAGTGCATTTTTATATATCTGGTGATGGCCCTTATTAGGTGCGAGAAGTGCCCCATTTTCACCTGTGCTCTTTTTCTTTTCTAATAAGTGTCCTTTTTCCTTTGGATATGTGCCCCCTTTTTCTTTCCCCTTCTTTCCTAATTTAAAACGACTAAGAGCAACTATTTCTTTAATTTCACCCAAAGTTCGCTCGTTTTCTTAATAAAGATATTTTCAGTGTTTCATGATTAGATTGTGCTTAAAACCTCATTAAAACCGCACTGCGACCTCTAAAATCTTGATTATTTTTTTTTGCTCGCTCACTTCGCTTCCTCGGAAATAATTCAGACCATCACACCAAATATGTATGATGCTTAAGCAGTATCATGGACCATGTAAAGACAGAAACAAATATTGAAATCATCCCTGATAATATAATCACAATGCAAGGGTATATACCAATGTTAAGGATGGTATATTTTCGGCTTTGAGGTTTTCCTTTGTATGTGCCTCTTTTTCCCAGAAAGTTGAAAGACTTTAAATGACGCTTCACATGTCACATGACATTTCACAGTAGAGACACTAGGATGTTTGTTGTTGTTGTTGTTGTTGAAAGTTTGTTGATATAATCATCTGAGGAGACTCTATGCAGCTGTAAAATTTGTAATGGTTCTCAACTTGTTGATACCCTCCTCCAGGACATTTATCAGTACTCGTCAAGTAAGTATTTTCCATCCTTTCACCAAAAGGGCTTTTGCTCACTCTAGCGTAATTAGCGTCAGATTGTTTGGTGTCATTTCATAGAACCGACCCTTAGCTATTCACTAAGATGAAATTTTTCGGGGAAATATGTTGAAATTTATTTTGGGAGAGAAATGCTTTTTTAACTCTTTTCTTTTTTCCTTGGACGCACTGTAGAAATACGTGTGAATTTATCCTTTGTACCGACTGATACACTAATGAAACGCTGTTAGAAGACCAGCAGTCACCATTGAACATCGTATTTAACATCAGCAATGAAATTGAGATAGTCAACATTAACATTTTACAGGAACCACATAAAGGAAACAACGAGATTGTGAAGATGAATCAGCAAAACAGTAACATCTGCAAGAAAACTGAAACTATATGTATCAACTATGATGTCGTCATGTTTTATTCTTTTTTAGTCCTTTTATTTCTTTTCTTTTCTTTTCTTTTCTTTTCTTTTCTTTTCTTTTCTTTTCTTTTCTTTTCTTTTCTTTTCTTTCCTTTTCCTTTCTTTTCTTTTCTTTTCTTTTCTTTTCTTTTCTTTTCTTTTCTTTTCTTTTCTTTTCTTTTCCTTTCTTTTCTTTTCTTTTCTTTTCTTTTCTTTTCTTTTCTTTTCTTTTCTTTTCTTTTCTTTTCTTTTCTTTTCTTTTCTTTTCTTTCCTTTTCTTTTCTTTTCTTTTCTTTTCTTTTCTTTTCTTTTCTTTTCTTTTCCTTTCCTTTCCTTTCTTTTCTTTTCTTTTCTTTTCTTTTCCTTTCTTTTCTTTTCTTTTCTTTTCTTTTCTTTTCTTTCCTTTTCCTTTCTTTTCTTTTCTTTTCTTTTCTTTTCTTTTCTTTTCTTTTCTTTTCTTTCCTTTTCCTTTCTTTTCTTTTCTTTTCCTTTCTTTTCTTTTCCTTTCTTTTCTTTTCTTTTCTTTTCTTTTCTTTTCTTTCCTTTTCTTTTCCTTTCTTTTCTTTTCTTTTCTTTTCTTTTCTTTTCTTTTCTTTTCCTTTTCTTTTCTTTTCTTTTCCTTTCTTTTCTTTTCCTTTCTTTTCTTTTCTTTTCTTTTCTTTTCTTTTCTTTTCTTTTCTTTTCTTTTCTTTTCTTTTCCTTTCTTTTCTTTTCCTTTCTTTTCTTTTCTTTTCTTTTCTTTTCTTTTCTTTTCTTTTCTTTTCTTTTTCTTTCCTTTTCTTTTCTTTTCTTTTCTTTTCTTTTCTTTTCTTTTCTTTTCTTTTCTTTTTCTTCTTTTCTCTTGTCTCCTTTTTTTTCTTCTTTTCTATTCTTTAATTTTTTTCCTTTCCTGTGCTGAACAATGCAGTTTCTTTTAAATTCAGTTAATCATTTTACTTTCATTGAACATAAATGTAAGGTTCGTCTTTGGGAGAAAAACATGCATTAAGTATTTTTTAATATATGGAATCAATGTCAAAAATGACATAATTACCTCAGGGATTGTCTTCAACTTGTCTTCAGGGGCAGTGAAGGATATAGGATACTCTGACGGAGGAGGTGCACAAGTCCGAAATAACGTGTAAAGTAGGGGATGATTGACTTAATAGAATTAAATTATAAAAAAGGGTCATCACGTTTTTTAGTGAGACGTTTTTGCTAAAAACAGATAATATACGTCACACGTTGAGTAAGTTGAGAAAATATAAAATGTGAAAGTATTAACAACTTTCAGCCAGGAGTGAAACCGATAGAGGAAATGAAATATTATTGCTCAATGCTGAGGTCCAAATATTTACTTTAGCTTTACTTTCAGTGCACAACATAGTCGTGGTGATATCCATGTCACACAAATGAGACTGACAGGAGGCCGAACAAAAATATATAGCATACCCCCTAATAGTCATGGACAATATGTTGTCTATTATCGGTCAGTTCGGAGTTGTTTTGGTCATGTTAGTGGTCATCGTAGAGGTGTCGAGGACGAGTGGATATGTCACCGGACTGTGGATCACAAGGTCCGCGGTTCAAGTCCCACCGCGGCACTAATGTCCTTTGGCAAGACATTGATCTACATTTGTCACACTCCACCCAGGTGTTAAATGGGTACCCGTAGATGCGAAAGCTAATGTGCTTAGATTAGCAAGCGTGCGCTTGTAAAAATGACGCCTGGCTAGAATGCTCCCCAGGGAGTGGAGAATGTGCATACATTGTGTGCGGGTAAACCTGCATCCGATGACCGGGGTAATAATATATATATCTGTAAAGCGCTTTGAGAGGGCCTTCGGACCTGAAAAGCGCTATTTAAGAACTAGCTATTATTATTATTGTTATCATCATTTCGAGTCAAATTCTTCCTAATACAAGTGTCTAGCAAAAGTAAGAGCCACGTCGGTTGACGTTCCCTCCAAGTAAATTCATTGTTATTCAGCATATCACAGCTCAGTAGATGGCCAATGGTCTGGGGGTCCTATAGCAACCCACACTCACATGCAGTCTCCTGAATTATTGTCAACGTATCCCCACTTGTGCATATTTGCCTTGCATCTTTAATAACCAGGGGTGTCGATTTGTATCCGTGGTTGGGGGATGATAGGTGCCAAAATATTTTCGGCAATGGATCAAAGCAACCAAGAGGTAGAAGCGTGTGGCAGGTTGCACCCTCCCTTCCAAGTTATTAACTTTTTCAAGTCACCCTCAATAAAGATAACATTTCAGAGAATATAAGAGTGGTAATAAAATGAATAACATGCTAAATGTTAGTCCTGACTCTTGCCTGCAGTGTAGGCCTACCAGACTGATATCATCTATTTTTAAACGAAATTTAGACATTACCCAAAAAAATCCAATGGTGAGGGATATCAACTTGTGAAAGTATTATGTTACCAGTGGGCAAATGCATTAATAAGCAACCAGGAAAGGTTCATGTAGACAGAAAATTCTTTATTTCCTGGTGATAGAAACATACATTTTATGAATATTGATGTCTCCAAACAACATTCATCGTGAAAAACCCATTCCAATATTCTGTGTAAGGAGATCTCAAAAACATAGTTCTCATTAGTAAATGAAAAACATATTGCTTTTGGTTCTTCATTTGACTCTCTTCCTTCTTTAATTAAACCAACTGAATCCTCTCTGCGGGAAACTCAATTCAATGAAACAGAATATCACTGATGCAAAATTTGGTTCTCAAAATGACAGAAAATTTCCACTCCTGATCTCATACAAACTGTCTGTTTCTTAAAAACATAATATAAAACTTACGTTCCAACTACCAAACAACAAACTTCCATTATCTCCTTCTTCACCCATATATACTTATCATACCAGATACGCTCTAAAATATAAGCATAATATTCCCCTAAGGCCTTGACCAGAGCACTACATTTTTTCTCAAAAACTATAACCAGTCTTGGAAGGTGCATTATTATTGGGGTGTTATAAACAAAACTTCAAACTTAATTACATTTTAACCTTCAAAAACACCTTAACTATCTTATGCCTGTTACGTTTGAATACAATACATAGGCCTACATCAGCTTTTCAATAAAACAAAAATAAGTTGTGACATAATAATCTTTCTCCAAAATATCGAACTGGAGTATTCTGTTGTATTGCTTGTTTATGTACATACAAAGAGCTTATTTTCAAGAGGCACTAGATTCATGTGTGTAACTTAAGAAAGAACTCTTTGTTTACCCGATTTTGTTCAGGTGTCTATGGAAAATTGTTATTAAAAGATGCATGTGTTCATAATTTCTCTCGTAATTTAGGTTAATAATTTTGTTCAAGGTAAATAGAGGAAAATGTATATCATTATCTCCATTTGCTATCAAAAGATTTTGCTCCTTTCGGAAAATAGCTCTTCAAATGTTTTACATGTAGAGATATAAATAAACAAAGAAATGGATGAAATCAATAAAACAAAATAGATACTGAGTATGAATCAGGGAACAAACTGAAAGTTTCGTCTCCTACATGCTGCCATTTGGACAAAACCGTCTTTCTCTTCAATGATACAATATTTTATTACTTTACTTGCATTATGAAAAACGCATCATCAACCCCACGCAGTCATAGCTTTAAAAATCACTTCAGATTGAACTGGCCATAAGTCATGTGATATTCTTGCTCAGATGCTTTCCTTTACCTTTAAGAGTTCTTTATATTGAGGAATTGGTTGATAATTTTTCTTGGCAATAATGCCCAAATTAAAAGAGTTAAACAAATACACGACTGTAACTCCTAGCGCGTTTTGAAAAATGTTTTAGGAAATATCAGGAAATAAAATGAATGAAAAAAAACAAATAAAGATACAATGACGTGAATTTTAAAAAGGGTGAACGGAAACAACATAACAACTAGTGAACTATCTTATAACTCTCCCACTCTCTACCTTTTTTTTGCGCTTTGCGCTTAACATTTAGCTCGTTGCTTTTTAACGCTGCGGTTTTGCATTTGGCGCACTGCATTTCTATGATGCTGTTGATTGAATAAATTGAATAAATTCATCAATTCCTGATGAAGCCGTATGAGCGAGAATTCAATTTAGTCTTGTCTCATATACGGTTGTCTCATTTACTTCGTTTTCTATTTATATATGTATGAATTATGAAAATGAGATAGCAAAATGTGTATATTGATGGTCATGTTGCGAGTAATAAGCATTAACTACTCTCATCGGGCTCTCATCATTAATTTTTCTCTTTAATTTTTTTTTGTTTTTTTGATGGTGAATATTTGGGGGGATATATCCGCCCACCCCCCGTGATCGACACCCCTGATCTTAACTCCATACCTGTAACGCAGCCTGTTCACACTGCGCCAAGTGATCCATGGTCGATCAGTTCCTGCAGGGAGTTTTGGCAGTATGAATGGGGTATGAATTCGAGACTAACTCCTACTTTCATTTCACTGGACTGCTAATCATATCTACATTTGTATTTTACTTGTCATTTCCTGTAGAAAGCAATGAACCATCTGTACTTTCACCTTGTCATGACAGTTATTATAAACTTTTAGGAACAAATGGTTAAGTATACCAGTCTTCGCAGGGGCGGCCGAGCGACTTCCAAAGTAGGGGGGGGGGCACCAAGAAAAAAGGGCACTTTCTGGAAAAAAGGGCACTTACAAAGGGAAATCTCAAAGCGAAAATATACAATTATTTAGACATTGGTATATACCCTACATTGTGATTACATTATCAGGGATGATTTCAATATTTGTTTCACTTTATACACCATACAAGATATTGCTTAAGCATCATACTTTGCAGTTGGTGTGATGGTCTTAACAATTATTTGCGAGCGAGCGAAGCGAGCAGGAAATTTTAAGATTTGTGAGGTCGCAGTGCGAAAAATTACATCTTATAAAGAGGAAAACCCAATCCTGATGGGGTTATAAGCACATTCTCATAACGGAAGACTGAAAAGGCCTTTGATAAGTAACATAAGTATATCATCTATAGATGCGTGCGAGCGTAGCGAGCGAGCTTTGGGGGAAATTGCTCTTAGTCGCTTGAAATTAGGGGCGCGTTTAATGATGAGAGGAAAAGGGGACACTTATCAGAAAAGAAAAGGAGCATGTGTCAAAGTACAAAGAGTAATTATCAGAGGTGAAAATGGGGCACTTCTTACACCCTCAAAACAGGCACTCTCACCAGGGATGAAAAAGTCAGTCATGAGAATAGGAAATGGGCATTTGTCGACGGAAAAGGGGCCCCCATCAGATTTTGATAGGGGCATTTATAAGAGGTGAAAAGGGGCATTTATGAAAAGGGGATAGGTTCCTTATTAGAAAGGAAAAGGGGCACGTATCATTGTTAAAGGGAAATTATCAGAGGTGAAAAGAGGCACTTATCGCACCTGAAAGGGGCAATGACCAAATATGAAAGGGGCACTTATGTAAATGAAAAGGGGCACTTATAATAAAGGAAAATGTGCATTAGTTGAAAGAAAATGGGCACCGATCAGATTTTAAAGGGGGCATTTATCGGAGGTGAAGGGGGCACTTGTCTGAAGTGAAAAGGAGTATTTGCTCGTACTTGAAAAGGGTCATTTACAAGAGAAGGGGCACTTATGAGAAGGGGAAGGGACTCTTTTTGTTTAATGGGGCACTTATCATTAGGAAAAGGGGCACATGTGAAAATATAAGGTGCGCTTATCCGAGTTAAAATGGGGGTAGTTATTAAAAGGGAAAGGGCACTTCTTACAAAGGAAAAGGGCACTTGTCAAAGTAAAAGAGGCACCTCTCAGATTTGAATAGGGCAATTATCAAAGGTGAAGGGGCACTTATCAAAAGTGAAAAGAGGCACTTCTCGTACCTGAAAAGGGGCACTTACTAGAGATTAAAAGGGCACTTATGAGAATGGAAAATGGACACTTATTGCAAGGAAAATGGGAAGTAAAAGGGGCACGTGTCCAAATAAAGGGGCACTTATCAGAGTTGAAAAGGGAAAGGGCACTTTTACAAATTAATAAGGGCACTTTTGAATGTGAAAGGGCACTATTCCTATGTAAAAGGGGCACTTCTTACAAAGTTAAAGGGGCACTTTTCTATGTAAAAGAGGCACTTTTGGGTGCTTGAAAAGTGGGAGGGCACTGTGCCCCCTCCCCCGGAGGGCCGCCTCTGAGTCTTCGTGTCTGTCAGCAGTTATTTTGTCTTCTAAACTTCCTTAGTATTGTTTTCACCTTCAAAGCGCTCACTTATATTAAGCCAAGATCTTTGCCAACGCGAAAAGCCAGTTTTATATGAGATATTGTTTCATCGAGCAGTATCTAGATCATCTCCTGACGTTATTTGGCTAAAAGAGAATAAGCGGAACAAACTGAACATATAGTATTGACTGTTGTAAAACATCGGGCAAAAAGAGGAAACAAACAGAACTGATAATCTAATCTCTATGTAACAATTTTTTAATTATTTCGTAATTAACTATGGATACCTACCGTTTGCTGTACTACATTGTACCGGTAATACTGGTTTTGGCTCATACATCTCAGTCGGAAGGCCAGGAAGGGCAGTCATTTGGTAAGTTGTAGAGATCATTTTGGATCCTTTCAAATATCTTCTTCGCCTCTATCATTATATTTTTTATTCATATTACTATTATTATTATCGTTACTACAGTTAAAGAGAAGGTTCACTGATTTTAAAACTAACTTTATTGTCATTAATGTTCGGCGTTTCAAGAGGAAACAAATGCCGTCCATGCTATCATTCCGGGGTTCTTTTAATTTGAAAGTGTGATTTCTTTGATTGTTCATTACCCCCTATCCTGTGTATCTACAACAAAAGAATTTAGTTATCAGAATCAGTTTCATATCCCTTTTTGAATGGTGTAAGATTCCATCAAATTTATATACACTATACTTATTATAATTTGAGATATAATAGCATTGCAATTCTGTTCATTCTTTATGGGATGTCGTCTGCATGGGCAGGATTGGTTCATATTGTGACGGCATTAAAACATTTTTCTGGGGGAATCTCTCGCAAATCCCAGGTGCTATGGAGGTGGTTTTATTTGTATTTTTATAAATCACCCGATATGTAGTTGACCAAAAACTTGTACGATGGCCATATGTTAGCTTCAGTTTCTGGTGATTTCGTATTTGACATATCTGTGATTTTCTTTGAACAGGCACTTTAACTATCATCTTCATCATCATGAAGAATATTATGATCATTTTTATAATTTTTACAATTTTATCGTTAGTTATTATCATTATTATTTTTATTTTTATTGTTAATTATTATTGTTATTATTATTATTGTTATTATCATTACTTTTATTATTATCATTATCATCATTATTATTATTATTAATGTAACTATGATGACTAGCGATCAGTAGTAGTAGTAGTAGTAGTAGTAGTAGTAGTAGTAGTATTGGTATAGTAGCTGGAAGTAGTAGTATTATCATCATCATCATCTATATCATTATCATTATTACAAGCATTGCAATACTTTCCCCCCCTCATCAATTGGTTGTAATCATAGCTTCAGATTTTGTTGTTTTACGACAACACAAAGACATGTCATGCTTTTTTCCTTCCTTCATCTGGATTAATACTTCTAAAGTAACAAAAAAGTCCCCTGCACTTTTTTTCTTCAATATGTGCCATAATGCTGGAATAATATAATATGTACAATACATGTTTGTATGTTAAAAAAAGAAACTACTGGAGATTTCAAGGATAAAAACAACTTAAAAAGAGCGAGAGAAGTATGCTTATCAGTGAATATTACTTACAATATTATTTAATCAGCTTCCTTACGCGAACACAAGCACGAACACGCGCGCGCTCACACACACGTATCCACGCACATTTAATACGGACAAACCTACACATGCGCTTGCACACGCACACATACGCGCACTGAAAATATAGTTGCCATGAACACAATTCATACAAATGCGTTCTGAACCTATTTTACTAGAATATAATGAGAGAAATATTTACTGCATGAGTGTTGAAATCATTTTTTTAAAAATTAAATGGGGCTGTTTATTCAGTTCATCCCCACCACGACAATTATTTCTTTTTTTTCATTCAAAAGAGGGGGATAGATACAGCCCCCCCCCCCTGAAAGTAAGTAAAATGTTTATCTATGATCCACCTTTCATTGAAATTTGCACTCAAGGAAAATACAATTCCCATGGATGGGGATGAATACGAGATTTTAAACGAAAAAACGTCTCGCTCATTATAAGACGTTTCAAAGCAATTTTTAGAGTTTTAGTATTATTTGAAAGGCATATTTTTGCAACTGCAAAGTCACTTTTACTAATTTTATCAAACTTTCTTACAACTAAGTGATTTTTTTCTTGTATTAAAAGTGGGGAGTATTTGTACAGGCCATCCCCCTCCCTGAAAACAGTGTGTGGGGAGATTTATACCTCCGACCCATCCCTTAGGCTTGACGCCCATGGTAAACCTGCATTCTTATTTCGAATGTTGTTTTTTTCTTCACTTTGCTAATTGGCTCAACTTGGATTTTGCAGTCTCCAGAACATTGTCCGTTGTTCAATCACGCGTACAAAGATACAAACCAAACTTGTATCATAATATGCAGGAAAGCTGTTTCTACCAAGAAATACCATAAACTTCCTAATAATTTAAAAAAATATTAAAATGAAAATGAGTTCATTTTTTTTTTTTTTTTTAGGGGGGGGGGAGTCTCACTCCGTACCACTTGTAATTATTTTAATTCTTTTCATCACCTTTCAACATGTTCAACAGATGGCTGTTACGAATTCTATCCCTTCGCCCTTCATTTCATGGACAACCTTAATCTGACAATCGAATCGTGCATTGCATCCTGCAAAATAGTCGGCCAATACGCTTACGCTGGTGTTGGCAATTATGAAATCATGTTTCGCCATTGTTTCTGCGGAAATAATGCTGGCTCAAACTACAGTAGCGTTGCGATTACAGATAATATTACATTGACATGCCCATGCTCTGAAAACAGGGTTTTCTCCTGTGGCAATATAACAGAACTTTCTGTTTTTGATCGTAAGTATAAATAATGTCATTATTGTTGTTGTTATTATTAGTAGTATTATTATTATTACTATTATTATCATTATTATTATTATTATCATGATTTTTATTATTTGTATTATTATTTATTATTGTTAATATTATTATTATTATTATCATACTCATTAGTGTAGTAGTAGCAGAAGTATTGGTAGTATTTGAATTCAAGAATATGGCCTATTCTTCAGGGACTTCAGGAACTAAATATATATTATAGAGAGAGAGAGAGACTCAAGATCATAAAAACTGCCGTTGAGTTCACCTTTCAATCAGATGAATTGGTTGCGTTAATTCAGCCATTTCAACTACATGGGTTTATACAGTACAGTTAACAACTAAATTATTCAAACCCTTACCAACTTTTGTATTTTTGTCTAAGTATGTGAAAAATTGTTTTGTCCTGATTTATGTTTCTTTAGAATGTGACACATTAAAGCTTACATCTAAATGCATTCAATGAGGGCTATACATGTAATTCAACCAGTCCACTTTTTATTCTTAAGTTACGAAAAAAACACCCGCCCAAAAACATGATATTTACAAGGGGTATGAATAATTAAGTTGTATATCCTACCGCTGGAGGGAAACAAAACAACCAACACTGGTGATGGGTTACCAGTCATTGCAATGCATGGGTTCATATCCTGCTGCTGCCACCACATCAAGGAAAATAATACAAAGCTAAATTAGGAATGAGGCAGCAGTCACTTTAATGGTTTGATTTCGTATCATGCCGGTGCAACCACACTGGTAAAAGCAAAACCTAGTAAAGAGTGACAACCCAGCCAACTTAAGGTGGCGTAACACACATTTAATCAGATTTGGTTTTTATGACTGGGTATAGGCTTCGTTACTATTAACTGCAAGACCCCTTTTTTGTGTTTTTTGTGTTTTCTGCTTCTAGTTCTTCCTGATCCTCAAAATTCTGTTACTCCCAGGAGGCAACAAACGACTGAAAAGTCAACTAGCGTGATGACAATTTCTACGCATTCTGGTTTCTTAATAGGTTAGCCTATAGCCGTTATCATGTTTTCAAACAATTAACAACAAGTTTATATTTTGGTGTGTCTGTGATAGAACATGTTGATATTCAAACCATCTTAAAAAGTAATTCCAAGGGAATGAAACACCGTAGCTCAACTTGGAGTTTTTGCACACAAAAATACATCGTATTATATAGTAAAAAATAAACTAACATGAATCACAGAGTCTCCTGCCTACAACACAATACAGACGGGCATAACATCTAACTGGCTAAGAGAATGAGGCACTGGTCATGTTACCTGTTGTCGTATTACGACTTACGAGCCAGAAAGCTTTCTCTAGTATCTGAGGTAAATTTGTACAATAATTACAAATAATCAAGCACCACAGATTTCTTCTTTTTTATTAGTCTCATTATTATATCTTTCAAAAAAGAGTTTTCAATGAAATGATAAAACAATTAGTTTAAAAAATGCCCTATAGGCACCACAGCACTTTAGAAGATAAGTAAATCCGATACACCTAAATGCAATATATCCCATATCAGTGCTGTTGTTGTTGTTTTTGATGATAATAATTATAATATTCAGTTCTTGTATAGCGCATAATACGTTATGAAATAACATCTCATGCGCTTCCAAAGAAATTTGGAAATTATTACCCTAGCAATTTAGCTCCGGCAGCCGTTATCAGTGCACAGTGCATTTAAAAGAATAATCCTACCAGGTACCCATTTACCTCACCTGGGATGAGTGTGGTAAATGTAAATCAATGTCTTGCCATAGGACACTAGAGTCGCGGCGGGACTCGAACCGCGGACCTTGTGATCGACAGTCCGGTGACGTAACCACTCGACCACAACACCTCTACATAATGTTGTTGTTTTTACTGCTACTGCTGTTGCTGTTGTTTTCTTCCTTTTTTGTTATAGGATGCATAAATGAACTAACCATTTAAACAAAATATTGAAATCAATTAACTGTAGTAGGACCGTCTCATTTTACTCCATGCACCACATTTTAGCAACACTGCATATTGCTTCTTGTGACGGAGATTCTTTTTTTCTTTTTAACTATTCTAGTATTGAGTAGGGCTGTACATGAACCATCATGACCTTATCCCACATTTCCCTCTTCTACATAAAGATCTACTTGATCGTTTTACATTTGTTATCATCATGCAGCCTGTACTCTCTTTTTCTCTTTTCCTTTCTCACTTTATTTTGTTCATTTGAATTCAAGGATTGACGGCCAAGGTCCTAGGAACTCTATGTGGAATCCTGCTCATCTATGGTGTTATAGGTTTTTCGTTGTTTTACTTTTCAAGGTATGAGTTAATACAGTTCCGAACAGTAACAATTTAAAAGACCAGTTGGTAGTTAGCATGTATTACAAGTGACCCAAAACTATCCACATATCCACATAGAATGTACCGTCGCGACGGTGCATAAATAAATAATGATTACAGTCATGACTTTCATGAGTATGTATCCGGTATTCTTTTCGATAGGTTTAACAATTTTTGTACAAATTACCTTCATCTGCCCGTGCGCAGATTTGTATCTACGAACTGGCTTATCGGACCAATATAGGAACTACTTCCTCAGTAACATCCATGGAAATATGACAAAATGATGATATGGTTGTATCCAATAGAAGTGCAATCCCCGTTGTAGTCACAATTTCTATCAACAGAATATTTGTATCCTAATTGTATGACTTTTCAGAGGATCCTTGAGGAACTCTAAAGAGCCCACTCCTAAGCAGAAACCATACACCGGTCTTGATCGGACGAATCTCGAACGCCATTCCTATCAAGGCATATGCCTGAGCCCGAACGGAGAAGGAGATCAAAGCCCTACCTCCCGAGCACATTCCTACCAAGAGATCGTAACTCCTTGCTCCTCCCACCAAAATGACGCAGTGGGGCAAGTGCGTGGACGACAGCCGGGGCAGGAAGCAAGGAGAAGTGCCCCCGGTGACCCTGGTGACGGGGTTTACGTCATACTTGAACTCTAAAAATATCTTTAATGTAAGGAACCCGTAAAATTGATCCGGGCGTTATTATTTTGTCATAGATACAGGGTTTTGATTATGATCGCAGTTTGGTTGTAGGGTAGGTTTAGGTTTAGATTAGGGTTTGGAATAGTGTTTGATACAAGGTGGAAGTTAAGGATACGCTAATACCAGTGTGAATTGTGCACCATTTCACAAAAGTAGCTTCTGCTCACTCTAACGTTTATTATAACGTCATGTTTTTTGGGAGCATCACTTCATAGGAGAGACACTATAGAATGTTTTTCGTTTTGTTGTTGTTGTTTTTGTGTTGAAAGTTTGTAGGTATAATCATTTGAGGAGACTTTATGCAGATGTAAATATTTTAATGTTTTTGAACTTGTGGATACCCTCTAGGTCAATTATCAGTTCTCGTCAAGTAAACATATATTCCACCCTTTTACAAAAGGGGCTTTTGCTCACTCAAGCGTAATGCATTGTCAGATCTGTTGGCGTCATTTCATGGAATGGACCCTTGCCTTGGCTACCCACTAAGATGATTTCTTTATTTATTTATTGGGAGATTTTTAAAATTCAATTCTTAGCTCTTTCCGGGACGCACCTTAATTAACAATATGTGTGAAATTATTCCTTGTGCTGAGCAATACACTAATTATACTTTCTTAGTAGACCAGTGTACAAGATCTTTGAAGTTGACACCCGAAGAAAATTCACGACAACTGATAATTATAGACAAATTATATATGGATGGAAAGATTATCTCTTGAAAAACACGAATAATTGGCTGAAAAAATCATGTAGATATCATGGAAAGGCGTAAAATGCAATTTTTAAAGACCCTTCTCAGACCCCTGAACGCCCCTGAACGTAAGCCAAACACACGAGCGTAGCGAGCTCTGAAAAGTGACGTCACATACTGGACAAACACACAGCCAGCTAAGCTAGCTAGCTAGCTGTGTCCCGCATGTGATGCCACAAATTTTGACGCTCTACGGAGGACCGCTGAAGGCAGAAAATCTGGATCTCAAAATTAAATTTGTGAGAGATGATTACTGCGGGCCCTAAACATATTTTGAAGAGGGAAGTTGTTATATCTGATCAGTAAGGCTTCCACTTCGTATGGATATGAATTTTGCATCAATTAAAAACACTTTGATTCTTCGGGTGTCTCCTTTAACACTAGCGGCTAGTGTATAGGAACACGACTGCGGAGTAATCGTTGCCGGAGTATGTGGCGTAGCACCCGGGTTTTAACCTTGTTTCATATCTAAAATGATACAAAATTCGTTTATATGCACCTGCACATGCAACAAGAACAAAAAGTTAAAATATGGAATAGCAGGATATGTGGAAGTCTCCACATACACACACACAATCAGTGCGTTTATCTTCATCACCTTGAAGCAGCACTTACACTGGAAGAAGAAGAAGAAGATTCATAAAATTAATAAAGAAAAGAATATAGCTTATCACTAATAGCATACCTGTATAGTGTATATATGCCCTATATCTTATATTTTTCTCTAAAATGTTCCCACATTTTCCTGAATGAAAACATTTGTGTACGAGATCAATTGTTTTTGCTATAAAAGGAAAACCGTCACGCGTTTACCCCTTCCTGTCTTCAATGAAACATACATTTTACACACGTTCGCCATTATTTTCAATAAAGTGTATAACTGTGTCATCACTGACAAAGGAGATATTTTCTGTAGAAGAATGAATCTTTTTGTCAACATGCAGATTCCTGTTATTTCATGCCATTATCGTAGTTGTATATCACCATATTTCATATTTTTGGAGATAATGGATTAATAGATGATTTGAGGAATGCGATTATTGTTTTGTTCACTCTTTTGCCCTGACTGTTCTTTCATAAATTGTCGTTTAATGATCAACGAATGAAAATGCTTAAGCCTTTTCACGACTCAACTTTGCTGATACCAGTGTAGATTGTGCACTCTTTCAGAAAAGTAGCTTCTGCTCACTCAAGCGTAAATTATAATGTCAGGTTTTTGGGGGGAGAGGGGAAGGGGGGAGGGGGGAGCGTCATTGCACAGTAGAGACACTATGATGTTGTTATGTTGTTGTTTTTGTTGTTGAAAGCTTGTTGATATATTCATCTGACGAGACTCTATGCAGCTGTAAAATTTGTTATGGTTCTGAACTTGTGGATACCCTCTAGCTCAATTATCAGTTCTCGTCAAGTAACACTATTACTTAGCTTTTGCTCACTCAAGCGTATTATATTGTCCGATTTGTTGGTGTCATTTCATAGACGAGACCCTTAGCTATCCACTTAGATGTTTTTTGGGGAAAAAATGTTAAAAGGTATTTATTGAGATTTAAAAAAAATTCAATTCTTAACACTTTCCGGGACACACCTTAAAATATGTGTGAAATTATACCTTGTACTGAGCAAAACACTCTTTATACTTTTTTAGTAGACGAGTGTACACGATATTTATCACTAGCAATGAAGTTGAAATAGTCAATATTAAGATTTTACAGAAAACATAGACACATTATTTAAAACAAAGGAGATTGTGAAGATGAATTGCTTTGTACTGAGCAATACACAAACTGTGCGTTTTTAGACCAGTGTACATCGTATTTAACATCAGTAATGGAATTGAGAAAGTCAACATTAATATTTTACAGGAAATACATAAAGGAAACAACGAGATTGTAGAGATGAATCAGCAAAACAGTAACATCCGCAAGAAAACTGAAACTAAAACTATATTTATTAACCACAATATCGTCATGTTTTATTCCTTTCTATTCTTTATCTTTTCTTTCTTTTCTTCTCTTTTCTTTTCTTTTCAAATATTTCCTAAGTTTTCCTTTCCTGTGCTGAACAATGCAGTTTCTTTTAAGTTTAGTTCATCATTTCATTTTCCTTGAACATTAACATGTATGTTTCGACTTTGGGAGAAAAACATGCATTAAGTATTTTTCATTTAAATCAATATCCAAAATGACATAATTACCTCAGGGATTTTCCTCTTTACTTGTCATAAGGGGCAGTGAAGGATCTAGGATTCTCTGGCGGGGGGAGAAGATGCACAAGGCCGAAATAACTTGTCAAGTAGGGAGATGGGGGGGGGGTGGAACGATTGATTTATAATAATAGCAAATATAACAAAATACAAAAAGGGTCATCGCGTTTTCGGTGAGACGTTTTCGCTAAAAATAGAGAATATACGTCACACGCTGAGTAAGATGAGAAAATATAAAATATGAAAGTATTTACAGCTTTCAGCCAGGGGTGAAAGGGGTTAAAGCGATAGAGGAAATGAAATATTATTGCTCAATGCTGAGGTCCAAATATTTACTTTAGGTTTATTTTGAGTGCACAACATAGTCGTGGTGATACCCATGTCACACAAATGAGACTGACAGGAGGCCGAACAAAAATAGCATACCCCAAAATAGTCATGCATGGACAAGATGTTGTACATTATCGGTCAGTTCAGAGTTGTTTTGGTCATGTTGGTGGTCATTTATCATTTCGAGCCACCTCTTCCTAATACATGTATCTAGCAAAAGTAAGAGCCACGTCGCTGGACTCTGCCAGTTTCCTCCAAGTGCATTAATTGTCATTCAGCATATCACAGCTCAGAAGATGGTCCATGGTCTGGGGGCCATAGCTGCCCACACTAACATGCAGTCTCCTGAATTATTGTCAATGTATCCCCACTTGTGCATATTTGCCTTGCATCTCATCCCCATACCTGTAACGCAGCCTGTTAAGATATCGCCAAGTGATCCATGGTCGACCAGATCCTGCAGGGACTTTTGGCAGTATGAATGGGGTATGAATTCCAGACCAACTCCTACTTTCATTTCACTGGACTACTAATCATACTTATTTTACTTGTCATTTCCGGTAGGAACAAACGGGTAAAGTCAACCAGTCTTCCTGTCAACCAGCGAATACACTTGGAGTTATTTTGTCTCCTTAACTTCCTCAGTCTTCTTTTAGGACTACACACCACATGGTGCAACCGCAAGCCTATTTTATATTTCCTCAGTATTGTTTTCAACTTCAAAGCGCTTACTTATTAAGTCAAGATCTTTGCCAACGCGAACAGCCAGTTTTATTTGAGATATTGCTCCATCGAGCAGCATTGATCATCTCCTGATGTCATTTTGCCAAAAGAAAATTCGCGGAACCAACTGATTATATAGTATTGTCTATTGTAAAACATCGGGCAAGAAAAAGAAACAAACTGAATTAATAATCGAATCTCTATGTAACAAATTTTAATTATTCTGTAATTAACTATGGATACCTACCGTTTGCTTTTCTACATTTTACCGGTAATACTGGTTTTGGCTCATATATCTCAGTCTGAAGGGCAGTCATTTGGTAAGTTGGAGAAATAATTTTGGATCCTTTCAGATATCTTCTTCGCCTCTGTCATTATATTTTCATGCATATTACTACTATTTTTATCGTCACAACTATCATCTTTATCATCATTAAGAATATTATTAGCATTTTTATAATTATCCATTTTATCGTTAGTTGATATCATTATTATTTGTATTTATATCGTTAATTATTATTGTTATTATTAAAACTATTATCATTACTATTAGTATTATTATTAATATAGTAACAAAAAAGTCCCCTGCACTTTTTTCTTTAAACATGTGCCATATGCTGGAATAATATATGTACAATAAACATGTTTTGTATGTATGTTAAAAAAAAAAAAAATACTGGAGATTTCAAGCGATCCATGGTCGACCAGATCCTGCAGGGACTTTTGGCAGTATGAATGGGGTATGAATTCCAGACCAACTCCTACTTTCATTTCACTGGACTACTAATCATACCTATTTTACTTGTCATTTCCGGTAGGAACAAACGGGTAATGTCAACCAGTCTTCCTGTCAACCAGCGAATACACTTGGAGTTATTTTATCTCCTTAACTTCCTCAGTCTTTTTTTAGGACTACACACCACATGGTGCAACAGCAAGCCTATTTTATATTTCCTCAGTATTGTTTTCAACTTAAATTGAAAGCGCTTACTTATTAAGTCAAGATCTTTCCCAACACGAACAGCCAGTTTTATTTGAGATATTGCTCCATCGAGCAGCATTGATCATCTCCTGATGTCATTTTGCCAAAAGAAAATACGCGGAACCAACTGATTATATAGTATTGTCTATTGTAAAACATCGGGCAAGAAAAAGAAACAAACTGAATTAATAATCAAATCTCTATGTAACAAATTTTAATTATTCTGTAATTAAATATGGATACCTACCGTTTGCTGTTCTACATTATACCGGTAATACTGGTTTTGGCTCATACATCTCAGTCTGAAGGGCAGTCATTTGGTAAGTTGGAGAAATAATTTTGGATCCTTTCACATATCTTCTTCGCCTTTGTCATTATATTTTCATGCATATTACTATTATTTTTATCGTCACTACTTTCATCTTTATCATCATTAAAAATATTATTATCATTTTTATAATTATCCATTTTATCGTTAGTTAATATCATTATTATTTGTATTTATATCGTTAATTATTATTGTTATTATTAAAACTATTATCATTACTTTTATTATTATTAATATAGTAACAAAAAAGTCCCCTGCACTTTTTTCTTTAAACATGTGCCATTATGCTGGAATAATATATGTACAATAAACATGTTTGTATGTATGTTTAAAAAAAAAATACTGGAGATTTCAAGGATAAAACACAACTTAAAGAGAGAGAGGGACACTTATCAGTGAATTGTAAATTTAATAAACGACATATAAATACACCTATTGTAAAATACATTCCACAATTTAATCAGCTGAAAATAATCGCACTGAAAATGTAATTTCCATTAACCCATTTTATAGAGATGCGTTCTAAACCTATTTTACTAGAATAATTTATATAATAAGAGAAATTTTCAACATTTTGCACAATAGGATTCGCGAATATTCATTTACTGACTGATGAAATCATTTCTCCCCCTGCCCCAAGTAGGTGAGATGTTTCTCCATGATCCAACTTTTTATGTGATTTGCACTCAAGGAAAATACAATTGTGGATGAATGTGATATTTCAAAGCAAAAAAAAGTCGCGCACATTATAGGACGGACTTCATTTCTTTTTTAATCTTTTATCATTATTTCAAAGAACATTTTCACAACTTCAACGTCACTTAAACTAATTTTATCAAAATGTTCAACAACTAAGTGTCCCTCCCTCCTCCCCTTGCATTTAAAGTTGGAGAGTATTTGTACAGGCCACCCCCTCCCTAAAAATTGGGGATTTATACCACCGGCCCGTCCTGCGATTTACGCCCATGGTAGACCTGCATTCTTATTTCGAATGTTGTTTCGTTCTTCACTTTGCCATTTAGCGCAAATTGGATTTTGCACTCTCACTGTCTGTTGGTCAGTCATGCGTACAAAGATACCAAACAAAAATGGTATCACAATATGCAGGAAGGATTTTTCTACCAAGAAATACCAAAAACCCCTTGATGAAAAATTCGCATTTACAAAATACAAAATTGAAAAGTTATGAAGGTTTTTTTCTCCTTTTTTGTACACTGCTATATAACTGTATTTATTGTAACTAGTTTAATTCTTTTCATCACCTTTCAACATGTTCAACATATGGTTGTTAGTTTTGTTACGAATTCTATCCCTTCCCCTCAAAAAAAAAAATCAAAAATCAAAAATTAAAAACAAAAAAATCAAATCAAATCAAAGTTGCAAGGGGTTTGAATAATTTAGTTGTTACCTGTATATCCTACCGCTGAAAGAAAACAAAACAACCAACACTAGAATGGGTTACCAGTCATTTCAATGCATGGGTTCATATCCTGTCGCTGTCCTCACATCAAGGAAAACAAAACAAACCTAAATTAGGGATGAGGCAGCAGTCACTTCGGCTTAAGTCGAAAGGGTGCGGTGCGGCGCGGTGTGGTGCGTTCAACGCACCATTTCGAGAACCTCACCCCGCTTGTCTCGAAGGTAACCCGACACATGCTCCGCCGACAATTGCTCCGCCGACATTTACTCCGCAAAACGCGACAATTGCTCCGCGACATTTGCTCCGCGACATTTGCTCCGCCGACAATTGCTCCGCCGACATTTGCTCCGCCGACAATTGCTCCGCCGACATTTGCTCCGCCGACATTTGCTCCGCCGACAATTGCTCCGCCGACAATTGCTCCTCCGACAATTGCTCCGCGACATTTGCTCCGCCGACAATTACTCCGCATGAAGTGATAAATGCTCCGACGACAAATGCTCCTCGAACGACAGTTGCTCCGACGACAATTGCTCCGCCGACATTTGCTCCCCCGACAAATGCTCCTCCGACATTTGCTCCGCCGACAATTGCTCCGCCGACATTTGCTCCCCCGACAAATGCTCCTCCGACATTTGCTCCGCCGACAATTGCTCCTCCGACAATTGCTCCGCCGACATTTGCTCCGCCGACAATTGCTCCTCCGACATTTGCTCCGCCGACAGTTGCTCCTCAGACATTTGCTCCGCCGACAATTGCTCCTCCGACATTTGCTCCGCCGACAATTGCGCTGCATGAAGCGACACTTGCTCCGGTGACAATTGCTCCTCCGACATTTGCTCCGCATGAAGCGACATTTGCTCCGGTGACATTTGCTCCGACGACATTTGCTCCGCCCAAAAAGTGCCCCGTAAAATACAAATGCTACTACGACAATTATTGCTCCTCCCCAAAAGTACCCCGTTGAAGACAAATGCTCCGCCGACGTATCAGGAGTGCCCCATAAAAGACAAATGCTCCGCCGACAATAAAATTGCTCTCTGATCCAAATGTGCCTCGTGGAAGACATGAATGCTCCTCTGGCAATTAGTGCAATAAATTGCTCTGCCGTCATTTGTTTTGCCTAAAAGTGCCTTACAGAAGACAAACGCTCAGCCGTTTATTGCTCTACCCCATAATGTTTAATTAATCAAAGATCAAGTTATAGCTCCTTATGCAAGTTCTCCACCCAAAGATAATTACTCCGCTCAAAATCTGTTTCATGTATTGCACATTAGCTGATACAAAGCTCAAAACTCTCTCTCTCTCTCTCTCTCTCTCTCTCTTGCTCCTCCTTTACCTTTTACACCTTTTCTTGTCTTCCTAGCTCTTTTCTTTCCTCTCATGCTATTAGTCTTCTTTCATTTTCCTCACCTCTTCTCTTCTGCCCCACTCGAGTTCTATTTCTCTCATGAAATTGTAACCTAATGTAGTACATGTATTACATTCTTGTTTAGAATAGTATTTTCAATAATATCCAGTCCGTTCTCTATAGATTTCTTCCCTTCAGTTAAGTGTTTGTAGCTTTACTATATATATATTAGTGTGTAAAGCACCCCGTCTCATTCGAGTACTTTGTTTTCACTGACTTTAAGTGATGAAGAACTAACATCAAACTGCAACAAAATGATTTGTGAAAATGGGAATAAGCAGTAAGGTTAAGAACTATACCATGAAGATAATAAAGTAACAGTGTTATTCATTTTCTTTATTCTTACCTTTTCAAATAATAATTACAAAAATTACATCATATAGTCAACCAAAAATTTCCATGATACAGATATGTTATATCATAAGTTACCATCCTTTTCTGAAAGAACTGTTTTCACAATTATCTTCATTATGTTTCAACCTAATTCTTTTACAAACCGTATAGGCCTAATTTCCATGATCCTAACATCATTTTATACTCGGTTTATCTTCTTCTAATATCTCAATTCCAATCAAATTTGTATTGGAGTTCTGGTCATCAATTACATTTCGAAATAAACAGTTTCAAAGCATTGTGGAATTAGATTAGGTGTACATAAACAAGATTTAGGGATTATCGAATCGATAAATTTACACACGAAAGTCCCCCTCAGGCACTTGCGCCAGGCGCGGATCCAGGATTTCTTAGGGGCCAAATTTGAATTATGCGAGCCAAATATTGGTACGTAATGGTGACCAGCAGTGGCGTAATGAGCAAAAACGTTTTTTGGGGGAGACAAAAAAAAATCCGCATCATCCCCACTCTTACATGCAGGCCCCGCTGAACGTTTTTCAAAGTGGGTGGGGGGAGGCTAAATTATTGACGATCAGGTAGAGCGTAGCGTAAATTGGCGTGGGGTCAGGGGCGGAGCCCCGGAAGCTTAGGGGGTATGGGCATTTAATTACGGTCAGATGAGCATATTTTGATACCTTATTCATGACACTGGCATGTCACTAATTGGCCTGGGGTCCAGGGGGCTGAGCCCCCTGAAACTCAGGGATTTGAGGCATTTTATAACGGTCAGATGAGCATATTTTGATACCTTATTGTGACACTGGCAGGTCACTAATTGGCGTGGGGTCCAGGGGGCGGAGCCCCCAGAAGCTCAGGGGTTTTAGGCATCAAATTACCGTCAGATGAGCATCCAGGGGTCTGTCTTAGGGCCCTAGGTGGAATCAAGGGGGCAGAGCCCCCGGAAGCTCAGGGGTTTTAGGCATTTAATCAAGGTCAGATGAGCATATTTTGATATCTCATTATTTGTTGACACTGGCAGGTCACTATTATTTCTCTCTTTCTCTCTTTCTTTCTATTTCTCTTTAATATACTTTTTCGAAGAAAGTAGGGGTCGAGGCCCCGTAACCCCGCCGTTCCGCGGGGCCTGACATGTAGTCCTCTAAATAAGCATATTTCTTGCCTGACTGTAAATTTAGGAATTTGTCATTTTCCAACAAACGCATAAAAAGTATAATTTGTAAATCACCGGTATCGAATTATAGAAATAAACCACCTTCGAATCATATGGGGGCAACTGCCCCCATCAGTACGCCAGTGCCCCCGATCTACACCTTGTTGGCGGGAAAAATCGCAACTGATCTCCCTACCTTTCTTCTTTCTCTTTTTTCTTTCCCTTTCTCACCTCTTTCCCTTTCCCTTCCCTTCCTTCTCTCTCTTTTAGGTTTGCGGGGAGGCAAGGGCCTTTCGGCTCCCCCGATTCACACGTTGTTGGCGGGATTAATCGCAACTGATCTCCCTTTCTTTTCACCCTTTTCTTTTCTTCTTCCTCTTTTTTCCTTCCCTTTATCTCCTCCTCGGGGGAGGTAACAGCGTGGGAGGCAAGGCCCTTTCGGCCCCCTCCCGATCTCCTTCTTCCCCCTTCTTTTTTCTTCCCCTTCTTTTTTCTTCCTCTTCTTTTTTCCCTTTCTCTCCTCTTTCCCTTTCCCTTCTTTTCCTTCTCTCTCTCTCTCTCTCTTTTTGCGGGGGCAAGGCCCGCTCGGCCCCCTCCCCTGGATCCGCGACTGCTTGCGCTGCATGCAGAAACGAGTAGTAGTATATGGGACCAAACTCAATTTATTCTGGCATGAATGTTCAGCCCGAACACTTCAGCTATTTCTTGTCATTAATAATATAAATTATAAAGGCCTTTGACGAGCAACCCCTTTCAGGGAACCTTTTAAAAAGTTATAACATTCTTCCTAACTGAGAAGGAAAAAAAAATACGAAAACACACAAAAAAAAATACTTTTCCCAGAACTTAAGGTTGTCTTTAACCAGTTTGTGGATATGCATAATTATGCAAGTACAAAGTAGGCCTTTTTATGCGTCATTCCGAATTGTCTCAAAAACTAGGCAACACACAAAAGAACAGACATCCGAGATATTGATCAAAGAATCTTATAAAAACCAAACTCGAAAACAAGAGGATTGAGCACCATACAATTATTAACATAACAAAGAATCTATGCTGATATTGCAAAATATGTATAAAAAGGATTGGAAACCATTCTCTTACTCCTGCTAACCGAACAATAGTCAAAACACTCTCAAATGGTGATGCAACAGGCAGCATTATAACGTAAAAACAATCCTACATATCAATTGTTGGATGGTAAATATCCTTAATAACAATAAAAATCTAGAAAGCACTAACAGCTCAAACAGGAAACGTATGATACATGTCATGTGTCAAACTGCTCTGAAATAGAAAGATTGAAAAATAAGCTTTAAAAATAAATAGGCACCGTAAAACAGGGTGGATGAGAAAACAAATTGGAAAGATGTTTTGGGTAATTTGTTTAAAAAGTAAGAAGGCAAACCCATTTCATTTTTCTTGATTATTCCCACATATTTCCAGCTTCCTGGCTATGAGTATCATGCTGTGAATCATCAATCAAGTAATATCTCCTCCCGGGAATATGTACATTACTTTAATGTTCTGAAATATGTCTAAAATTTCTTTCTCTTTACCTTCTAGATAATGATCTGATTTACATGAAGACCTCACAAATACGGTGTTTCATAACATTTCTGAGGAAGAAAGTGATTGCATTTTGAAAGTGTTATAATTTGTTTCCCTTTAAAGAATCTTATTTCTGTTATTTTTGTTAAAAAACTGGGGTGAATTGGATCAGGCAAGCATGCAATTATGAATTATATAAAAGAGCTTACATGCAAAAGGGCCTGAATCCATTAAAAAAAAAAAAAATTGGAGTTTTTTACACTGCTAAATAGACTTTCACCATGTGTATCAAACTGACTATTCAATCAAAAAAAAGTTTCAGGAAATTTGGACAAAATTGATATGAAATTAATGTTCTTTCAAAAGGCCCTAAATCTCCAAGACTTTTCATGCAAAACGCCCTTTATCCATTCTATCTATTCTTTGTCCTGCTTGGCTGTAATAAATCATTTGTGGCTCCAATGACCAATAAGAAAGCAGTATACAGCCAATTAAGCCAACTATGTGTAGTTGCAGATCTAATAATCTCAGAAATCCCACAGGATCAAGTTGTGTTTAGTATTGGATAGAGTTCACAGCTGTTTGGGTGGAGAGGGGGTTGGGGAGGGCTCGGGGCAAGGTGGGCAGGGATAAAATTAACCAACGAAGGGGGTAGATGGTGGATTACCCTAAAGGGGCAAGGAGCTCAAAACTCCACGGGAGGGTACAGTGCACGGGTCAGATTCTGTATTATGAATAGCGACCCTCCGCTCATACTATGAATAGCGGTCCTTATAAATAGTCCTTATGAATAACGATGAGACCCCAGGTATTCATGGTGTTCTGATTATCCAAATGCATCACGGCAACAAGGGCTACTGTTGCTCTAAATTGAATTTTAATAGATGCTATTGCTATGTGGGGCAAAGTAACTGATTGAGTAGCGTTGTCGGGGGAGCAAATGTCGGCGGAGCAATTGACGCCGGAGCAACTGTCGACGGAGCAACTGTCGTTCGAGGAGCATTTGTCACTTCATGCGGAGTAATTGTCGGCGGAGCAAATGTCGGCGGAGCAAATGTCGGCGGAGCAAATGTCGGCGGAGCAATTGTCGGCGGAGCAAATGTCGGCGGAGCAATTGTCGGCGGAGCAAATGTCGCGGAGCAAATGTCGCGGAGCAATTGTCGCGTTTTGCGGAGTAAATGTCGGCGGAGCAATCGTCGGCGGAGCATGTGTCATGGATTCGTCTCGAAAGGGTGCTTTAACTAGTCTTCCACACCAGTCAATGGCATGGTTTTGTATCATACCGGTGCCAAGTAAGGTGGCGTAACAAACATATAATAAGATTTGGTTTTATGATTGGGTCGGCTTCGTTACTACTTAGTAGGGCATATCTAAACTAACTACAAAACCCTTTTTTCTAATGTTTTCTGCTTCTAGTTTCTGGTCCTCAAAATTATGTTACTCCAAGAGGGCAACAGACGACTGAAAAGTCAACTAGCGTGATGACAATTTCTACGAATTCGTATTCTTACGTACTCTACTGTCGATTAAACATATTTCATATTTTCTTTGTCCTGTTTTGTCATTATTTTGGATTTTGCACTCTCATTGTCTGTTGCTCAGTCATGCGTACAGAGATACCAAACAAAAATGGTATCATAATATTATGCAGGAAGGATTTTTCTACCAAGATATACCATAGACCCCTTGATGAATTATTCGCATTTACAAAATACAAAATTGAAACGTTATGAAGGTTTTTTTCCCCCTTTTTTTTGTACACTGCTACATAACTTTATTTATTGTGACTATTTTAATTTTTTCATCACCTTTCAACATGTTCAACAGATGGTTGTTACGTTTTCCATCCCTTCCCCGGTTATTTCCTGAACGACCCTTTAAATCTGACAATCGAGTCGTGCATTGCATCCTGCAAATTGTTCGGCAAATACGTTTACGCTGGTGTTGGCGATGGCGAGGAGTGTTTCTGCGGAATTAACGCTGGCTCAAACGGCAGTTGCGTATATGGAAGACGTAATGCATGTTGTAGTGCACGTACATGCCGCTGCTCTGAGAACAGGACTTTCTCCTGTGGCGAAATAGTAGAACTTTCTGTTTTTGATCGTAAGTATAAATTATGACATTATGACATTATTGTTGTTATTATTATCATATTTTTTATTTTATTATTATAATTATCATGACATTAGCGAGAGACTCAAGATCATGAATACTGCCGTTGAGATCACCTTTCAATTAGATGAAATGGTTGCGTTAATTTTGTTATTTTTGTTATGTTAAGCAAACCAGGAAAGATATTTAGTAGGCCGGGCGTATGGGAGGGGTGCTTATACGGCAGGCCAAGTAGATGACAAGAAATCTGAACTTAATTGGGATAAGGCATCAGACATTTCAATTATGTGTTACTCCGCTGCTAAGGTTCTAGGACAATTACCCCCTGGGCAATCACCCCGGCCAATTACCAGCGGGACAATTAGCCCCCTGAAAATTAACCCCCTATGACAATTACCCCCCGGAAAATTACCCCCTATAGGACAATAACCACCCCCCCCCTATGACAATTAGCCCTTGAGGACAATTACCCCTCCCCTGTAAAATTACCCCCTTGGACAATCACCCACCGAAAAATGTATGCTTTTATTAAAACCAAATTATTATTAGGGTAGACTTCCCCTTTAATGACCAGGGGGGTAATTGTCCTTAGGGGGTAGTTCTCCAAAGGGTAAATTTCCGGGGTGATTGTCCTGGGGGTAATTGTCCTGATACGCGCTGCTAACACGCCAAGGGAGACAGAATAAACCCCATTATAGGCGCCGAGGCACAATTCATCTTAGGGTAATAAACAACCCAACCCCTTCCAACCGTACCCAAAAAGGATGAAGCACCAGTCAAACATTGTCATGGTTTCATATCCTGCCGCTGTCACCACTTACTAGGGGGGTAAAACAACCCCACCCCTACTCGCTACATCGAGAGGAGCCACCAGCCATTTCAACTACATGGGTTCACACAGTACATTTAAGAACTAAATTATTCATACCCTAATTACCAACTTTTGTATTTTTTTTTACAGTATGTGAAAAGTTGATTTGTCCCAATTTATGTTTCTTTAGAATGTGGCATATCAAAGCTTACATCTAACTGTATTCAACAAAGGCCCTATATGTAAATCAACCAATCAACTTTTTATTCTTGAGTTCCGAACCCCCTCCCTTCAAATAAAAAAAATTAAAAAAAATAAAATCATAGTTGCAAGGAGTTTGAATAATTATCCCTCGCCGACGAAGTCGAGGGGATATAGTAACGCTGCCGTCCGTCCTTCCGTTCGTAACAAATCTGGTTTCCATTCGATAACTTTAGTAATGTTTGACGGATTTTAATGAAATTTGATATGAAGGTACATGGTATCAAAATACAGCCTAAGTTCGATTTCGGAGTATGTAGATCAGAGGTCAAAGGTCATAGCTCATTAAATATGCGGGGAAAAAGATAATTATTCAGAAATTTGGTTTCCATTCGATAACTTTAGTAACGTATGACTGATTTTAATGAAATTTGATATGAAGGTACATGGTATCAAAACACAGCCTAAGTTCGATTACGGAGTATGTAGATCAAAGGTCAAAGTTCATAGCTCATTAAGTATGCAAAAATAACCAAATCTGGTTTCCGTACGATAACTTTAGTAATGTTTGACGGATTTCAATGAAATTTTGATATGAAGGTACATGGTATCAAAATACAGCCTAACTTCGATTTCGGAATATGTAGTTCAAAGGTCATAGCTCATGAACTATGCGAAAATACCTATTTATATATGCGAAAGTGTGGTTTTCATTCAATAACGTAAGTAATGTTGTTGAGTATGTACATCAAAGGTCAAGTTCAAGTTTATTTTGTTTCACATTTCACAAAAAAGAATTTACATAATTCACAAGATTAGAACATAATATGAGATATACTAAAAGTAGCACATTATATAATCAATTCTTTGTAAAGACGTCGAAATTAATTGTATTGAATAGTAGGTTATACAGGGTTCAAATGTGAGGAATCTATTAAAGGTATTACAAAGTTTTGGTATGGGGTCATGAATTTGGTTAAAATGAACATCTTGGAAGCATATGCGATTTTACAATATTCAATAATCGTTGTCGCGGTTGAAATCGAGTCTAAAGTGATAAAATTGTAAATAATAAACTCTTTATGTTGTATAGCGCCCTCTCAAGACTGATATTACTTTAGCTTTAAAACAATGTTTCTTGACTACAATCGACCGATTTGCTATTCCCATTAAATAATAAACTCTTTATGTTGTATAGCGCCCTCTCAAGACTAATATTACTTTAGCTTTAAAACAATGTTTCTTGACTACAATCGACCGATTTGCTATTCCCATTAGGAAATTGTATATCAGAACTGCATATTCTGAGATTTTCATGGTCGCAGCTACCATGGAATGGCTTTAGGCGCTACTTGAAATATTTGAAATTTACCGGGAGCACCGGTAAATTTTTATTATTCAATTTGCTCAAAAGCAGAAATGTTTTAGGGGCTAACATTTTTAGTGCTTATAAAACATCCACAGAGGCATCCAAATATATCCAAAATTTAAAAAATAACTATCCATCCAATTTCAAAATTTCCCAAAACTTTGCATTACCTTTAAAGGTCAAAGGTGACAGCTCATTAAATATTCAAAAATTGCTAAGTATAGGCCATTTGTACCCGGCGAGGGGATGCTACGCTTTGCGTTGACTTGTTAAGTTGCTAACTGTATATCCTACCGCTGAAAGGAAACAAAATACCCAACACTAGGGATGGGTTACCAGATATTACAATGCATGGGTTCATATCCTGCCGCTGTCCCCACATCAAGGATAACAATACAAACCTAAATTAGGAATGAGGCAGCAGTCACTTTAAAGGTATGGTTTTGTATCATACCGGTGCCAAGTAAGGTGGCGTAACACACATCTAATTAGATTTGGTTTTTATGATTGGGTAGACTTCGTTCTAAACTAAATGCAAAACCCCCTTTTTCTTGGTATATTTCTCTGCTTCTAGTTCTTCCTGGTCCTACAAATTCTGTTACTCCCAGAGGGCAACAGACGACTGAAAAGTCGACTAGCGTGATGACAATTTCTACGATTTCTGGTAACTTAATAATTTAGCCTATAACCCTTATCGTGTTTTCAAACAATTAACATAAATTTTATACTTTGGTGTGTCTGTGATTGAACATGTTGAAAAAAAAGAGTAATTCCAAGGGAATGAAACACTGTAGCTCAACTTGGATTTTCTGCACACAAAAATATCTCGTGTTATATAAAAGAAGAGAAAAGAAGAAAAAAAATACTAACTAGAATCACAGAGTCTCCTGCCTACAACACAATACAAGAGGGCATACAATCTAACTGGCTAAGAGAATGAGGCACTAATCAGGTTACCTGTTGTCGTATTATGACTTACGAGCGAGAAAGCTTTTTCTAGTATCTTAGGTAAATTTTTACACTAATTACAAACAATCAATCACCACAGTTTCCTTCTTTTTCTTATTAGTCTCATTATTGTATCTTTCAAAAAGAGTTACCAATGAAATTTAAAAAAAAAATAGTTTTAAAAATGCCTATAGGCACCACAGCACTTTAGAAGATTAGTAAATCCAATATACCTAAATCCAATATTATGATATCACATATCATTGTTGTTGTTGTTGTTGATGATGATGTTGTTGTTGTTTTCTTTCTTTTTTGTTATAGGATGCATAAATGAACTAACCATTTTACTAAAACAAAATATTGAAATCAATTAACTGTAGTAGGACTGTCTCATTTTACTCCATGCACCACATTTTAGCAACACTGCATATTGCTTCTGGTGAAAGAGATTCTTCTTTCCTTTTTGACTATTCTAGTATTGAGTAGGGCTATACCTGAACCATCATGACCTTGTCCCATATTTCCCTCTTCTACATGAAGATCTACTTGATCGTTTTACATTTGTTATCATCATGCAGCCTGTACCTTGCCAATTCTTCTTCCGGGTCATGTCAGTAGACCGTCATTTCAGTAGACCGAAAGCCCGCGAGACCGACAGCCCCCAACATCGACAATGTCGGTCTGGTCAAACTTGTGAATTACTGTCGGTCTCAATGGCCTTCTGACAACAACTTTTCGGAAGGGTTCACGAGACCAATGTTGGTCTCGTGGCCTGTTATCATATTCTTCATCGCCTATTACTTTTACTTATACGTACTCTAATGTCGATTAATAATTTTTCATATTTTGGGGGTCCTGTTTTGTCATTATTTTGCAGCTGGGCAACAGTCAACGACATCTCAGCACGAACCTGCACCGTCCTTTATCATCGAAAAAGGTAGTACCGTATTAAAAAGTGTTTTCATATTTTTATATTATCAAGGGTATTTCCCTGATAATCGGCCTTCAAACATAGGAAGGGGTTTATCATTCGCCTATTTTTTCTCTTATTCTCTTCAGTGGGATTTTGTTATTCCGTTATCATAGCCTTCGCCTATGCTCTATATTCCAGAGTATTAGGACGCGTTATATATTTGGTGAAGAGAAAAACAATCATGCAACAATATGTATTGTAATGTTGTTTTATTCCCTCTAAATTCATACAATTTGGACTTTTATTCGAAAAAAAATCAAGAGGCATCATTTAACTCAAATGGATCTCTCTCCTTTGATATAGGCCTACCATGCACTGACTCTTTCTACTATAGTTGCCATTGCGTGAATGTGTATTCGTGTGTTAATACTCATTTCGAAATATATTGCTATGGACGTTATAAATATATTGCTTTATATAGATAAATAAATATATATAACTATGTATATCATTACTATTATTATTATTATTATTATTATTATTAGTATTATTATTATTATCATTATTATTATTATTAATGTTATTATTATTTTTTTTATTATTATCATTATTATTTTTTAAATAGATTATTATGGAGCTTGTGGCAGATTAGCCTTGTGCTAAACAAGCTATCCAATACAATCTTATATAGTACTGCTACTACTACTACTACTACTACTACTACTACTACTACTACTACTACTACTACTACTACTACTACTACTACTACTACTACTACTACTACTACTACTACTACTGATCGAGGTTCTCTTCTTTTGTTCTAGTTTTTAAGCCTTACCGAAAGACTTTTAAGGAGAACCGCAGCCAACAATTCTCTTTTCCTTTCTCCCTTTTTCTCGTTTGACTTCAAGGAGTGACGGCCACGGTCCTAGGAACTCTATGTGGAATCCTGCTCATCTATGGTGTTATAGTTTCTTCGTTGCTTTACTTATCAAGGTATGAGTTAATACAGTTCCTAACAATATAATAGACCAGTTCGTACCAAAACTATCCACAGATCTTTTACACATGGAGAAGTCCCACTTCCACCCGTGTTCCATATATATATCGTCGTGACGGTGCATAATTGAATAATGAGTACATGACTTTCATGAGTACGTATCCGGTATTCTTTTCGGTGGGTTTCGCTTCCGCGAGAATGTGTACGGCGCAAGAATGAACCTCGGTAAGTCCGATCAAAAAATATTCATCAACGAAATAGAAACATCTCAGTTGTTTTGGAAAATTAAGAAAGCCAACGGAAACAAAGATCACAAAATCTGGACCCAAGGTGGAACCATCGTTGTGAAATGTCCAAATGGCACCCGCATCAAAATAACGAGAGAGTCAGACTTGAGCAAATTGTCTGATTTGAAAAATTTGAACGTTTCTGAACACTTTTGATCACATTTAATCATTTAAACATTACTGAATATTTATAGTTTCTTGGACCATATTAATTCGATGAATATTTACCCACTCTATGTTACACAGTCTAACATTTGACTTCTTAGTTTTGTTATTTGGTAGTTGTGCATTGAATTCTCTTTCTTTTTTTATAAATGTAATTCAAAACAACGTGATAGTTAGACTTAAACTATTTTGTTAATTTTGAATCTTTGAACAATCTAAATATGTTGATCACATTTGATCATTTTGAATTTCTTTTATTATTTAGACCTTTTGAATAAATATTGATACAACGAGCATTTACCCAACCATATGTGTTTGTTTTGTATCAGTTTATTGAAATATTATAGTTACTTTTACTTTGTAACTCTATTTATTTAATATTTTCATCATTATCAGTGTATGACAAGTTGACAATCTGTGTAAATGGATATTTCATATCCATGTATTCTATGTGACAAAATTGTACGAGATAGCCAAAAGGCCTTGCTATGTATACGTTGCAATAATTGTGTTCACATTAGATGTGTAGGTATAGCACCGTCAAAATACAATGATTAAATGAAACGTTCGTAGGATGGCAATGTACAAAATTTCTGTTTAGCCAGTTGCCTTTTTCAAATGAACACATATTGCAAATTAATGATTAATGACAAAAGATACTCTGGTCATAATAAGCAAAATATAAATGATTTTATTAATCAATATGCTAAATATAAGGGAATAAAAATAGCACATTGGAATATTAGTCTTAGGAATAAAATTGATGACCTTAAATTGTTTTTGTTATCCTGCCCATATATGATTTGATTTCGTTTTCAGAAACGTGGTTAGATGATATATTGCTTGTAATATGGTTTCACTCAATGGTTATAATATAGAGAGAAAGCAAACTTTTTATTTCACTACCAATGCATGTTCAAATATATTATCACCCACATTGCATATATTAAACACCGCCTACGGCAACACCAGTCTATAATATGATATCGCAATAACTCAAGCCAATTTATTTTATTTTATATTACAACATTTTATCTGAATTTGTCATACCTCTGATGTACATTTATGCTTTGTATGCCATGTATATTATGTATTTATATGTTTGTTTTTATGTTGTGTTTTAACTTTATACATTGTAAGATCTACTTTATACAGGGCCCCCCTGTAAAGCAGGCTTTGTGGCACTGAATGTGGCTACCCTGTTTTTTTTTTTTTTAAAGAAGACTGAATAAATAAATAAACAATTTTGGTACAAATGACCTTCATCTGCCCGTGCGCAGATTTGTATCTACGAACTGGCTTATCGGACCAATATAGGAACTAGTTCCTCGGTAACATCCATGGAAATATGACAAAATATTTGATTTTTTTTTTTGGGGGGGCCCCCCCCCTCATCAGAACGCCACTGGAAATGGCTGTTTCAAATAGAAGTGCACTCCGCGTTGTAGTCACAATTTCTATAACCAGAATCTTTGTATCCTTGTATGACATTTTAGACGAACTCTACGATCCTTGAGGAACTCTAATGAGCCTACTGCTAAGCAGAAACCCTACACCGGCCTTGATCGGACGAATCTCGAACGCCATTCCTATCAAGGCATATACCTGAGCCCCAACGGAGAAGGAGATCAGAGCCCTACCTTCCGAGCTCATTCCTACCAAGAGATCGTAACTCCTTGCCCCTCCTACCGAAATGACGTAGTGGGGCAAGTGCGCGGTCGACAGGCGGGGCAGGAAGCAAGCTAGGGAAGTGCCCCCGGTGACCCTGGCGACGAGAATTACGTCATACCTGAACTCTAAAAATATCTGTAATGTATAAGGAACCCGGAAAAGTGATCCGGGCGTTATTATTTCGTCATAGATACAGGGTTTTGATTATGATCGCAGTTTGGTTGTAGGGTAGGTTTAGGTTTAGATTACGGTATGGTATAGTGTTTGATACAAGGTTGAAGTTAAGAATACGGCTAGTGTATAGGAACACGACTGCGGAGTAATCGTCGCCGGAGTATGTGTCGTAGCACCCGGATTTTAACCCCTGTTTCATAACTAAAATGATTACAAATTCGTATATTCATAAAATTAAGAAAATATATTTAGCTTATCACTAGTGGCATACCTGTATAGTGTGTATAATTTTGCTATAAAAAGAAAATCGTCACGCGTTTACCCCTGTCTGTCTTCAATGAAACATACATTTTACACATGTTCGGCAGCAGTTTCAATTAACTGTATAGCATTACTGTGTCATCAAAGGACAAAGGAGATATTTCCTGTAGAAGAATGTATCATTTTGTCAACATGCAGATTCCTATGATTTCATGCCTTTAGCGTAGTTGTTATCACCATATTTCATATTTTCGGAGATGCATACCGGGTAAGTTTCCCAGTTTGTCAGTTTTTACATAACTTAATCATGATTTGATATGAGCTGACGAATGTATATGTTATCCAAATTAATTAGAAAATGTAATCACTCTGTATTATGTCTTAACGAGTTCTTGTTGAATTCGATTATGTACGTAACAAAGTCAAAGATTGATCGTGACGAGTTTCTATGCTGTATAAAATTATGCAATTCAACCGTGTAGCTGCGAAAATTATATATTTTTTAAATGCATCAGTGTAGGAGTGGTTGTAATCAAACAAGTACCCGATTCCCAACGGTTATTTTCGGCACTCACTCAATGTACGATATGGAACTGGGTTAGTATTACGTTATGTGGATATGGCCAAGATGGCACTGGTCAAATGCTACGCTGTGGATTTAAAAGAAAAAAGGATTTCTGTCATTCTTTTTTCCCAGTCCTACTGTCATGACGTAAGCTACTAAAATTAGACCTCATGCCCCTTTAAAGCTCAGTCTAACAAGTCAGAAGTCAAATTGAACAGAAAAATAAGTCTAGACTGACATCTAAATTATGTCTTTCTGTCGACAATAATTGAATAAAAAGATTTAAAAAACCTTGAGTAAGCAAATCCGACAAATTCTCAGTATAGATTTTAACCTGGATCACGTGCCCAAAAATACAAACAATTAAGACACATGCACACACAAAGGCGAGCCAAAGGGAACCAAACGACCAGGGACGGCGATTTCTTTTCATGACCGGGGTCCGGGGGCGAAATGCGAGGGAAAATCTGTTTTCCGTAGGTATCACGGTGATACCAACGGAATACAGATATTCTACAATATGTAGATTTTAAAGGATATTATGCGAGGAAGCGTAGCGACCGAGCGAGAAGATTTGTGCATTTGTATTAGTCTAAACGCTGCACTCTTGGACCCTCCAGAGCCTAAAAGTGTGTTGAAGTCTTTAGTCAGTATTTGCTATCTATTTTTTTGTGTATGCATTTTTTCAAATTTTCCGGGGGGAGGGGGAAGATCCCCCCTAAAAAAAAATTGAGGGGGACGTGTCCCCCCTCTCCTCCGTCCCCCGGGATCCCCGCCCGTGCAACCAACTATCAGACAGGCACAATTAGCGATTATGAAGCTTTTCTCACAGATCCTATAAACACTCGCAAACTGGCTTAACCAGATACGAAGAAACCGTCAATGCCAACCTCCTTCATTTTGCGCCGAGTAGGCTTTACATGGGTCCTACTCGTCCCATTCTAGTTATACAAATAAAAAAAACTAATTCTAGCTTCCCACAAGTGATTTGATACTAATCAGAATTAATTTTCTATCTATTACTGAATATTACAATTCATTTGAATAATGTGTAAGTTAACGTATTTAGTACCTATGCAAACGTTATTGTTCACATGTATATTTTCAATCATTTCGAAAATGTATACATGGGGTATAAAAAGAATCACGTACGCATTATTACAAGTGCCTCGATTCTCAGATTGAGTGATTTATTTGCATGTAAATAAATATCGTAGTTACATTGGTAGTAGCAAAGGTGTAAACAGGTTGTGAAGAATGAAATTGGGTCATCTGAAGCGAGATAAAGGAGAAGGCGAGAAAATGATGAAAAATTAAGTGAGGTTGCACAAATTGTATTTCAAATTGGAGAAAAGGAAGAGAGAAGGAGGAGGAAGAGGAGAGAGAGAGAGAGAGAGAGAGAGAGAGGGGCGGGACGGGTTGGGGGGGGGGCAATAAAAGGCAGGATGATGGGTTCTTGAATTGAGAAAAATTAAAACAGAGCAGAAAACGGTTTAGGAAATATCCATACTTCTCATTTTGTGAGCACACTTTGTTTACTTTCCCACCGGGGTGGAGAAAAAATTGCTACTAAGGAGAAGAAAAACAAATCGACCACTTTTCTCCCCTTTGTCATGAATAATCCATTCGATCTGGCGTTTAAACAAAAAATCCCTTTTGCCCTGTATTGAAAGAAAAAAAGAGCAAGGAAATTGTATTTTTATACCTGTAAACGGGCATTTACAAGGCCTTTTATAAAAGTAAACGAAACGTACATTTTATTTAGTGGGCATCTTTTTCAATGAAGGGGAAACTATATGGGCACATCACATGAACAACTGCACCTCAAAAGGGTATTAAATTCATCGAAAAGGGACAGTTTCTTTGCCGAAGGGCACTTGTCTTGAATTTTATTGGGGGCGGTGTGAGGATGAGAAGAGCCAAGGGAACTCTACTGCGGTTTTGCTGCCGCTGTCACTTGCAGTAAAGTCAGACTATTGTACGGAAGCCTATATAAGTGCAACCATGTGAATTAACAATTAAGAGGAATTGGCGGCCACCAGATGTAATTCCTCTTAAATTTGAATTCACATGGGGCTTCCGTACTAGAGTCTACTAGTATTGCACCGTTCCCCGGCCCACCCCCTTCATTACATTTCTTAAAATATATTTTCCTTTTTTGTTGGCACGTCAAAGCTACCACACATATCAAATTTCAGCATTGTCACGTACGTTTACAAAGCCTAGCAAATTTTGCCGTTATTTTCTAAAATTGTGCTTATCATACTCATAGACGTCTTATAATTAATTAATCATGTCGGGTGCATTATTTGGAAGTTCAGCTACCGGAGGTCGTCCATCCAGCAAAAATTTGGTGGAATTTCGAGCTGGAAAAATGGAACTGAAAGGAACGACTGTGACTTCCGACAAGAGAAAAGGCCTTGTCTACCTTCACCAGCCCGATGATACGCTCATGCATTTCTGCTGGAAAGACCGCACATCTGGCACAGTAGTTGATGTAAGTTTTCCAGCGCCAGTGTACTTACTACTTTCGTATCCATTTTTTCACCCGTAAAACTCCGGCGTGGAAACACCTTACTAAAACATACCCAAAATCAAGTAAATCTTCATCAATTGTTCAAATAATGGTCATGATTTAAAAGTCGTTATGTTTCTTAACTGTTAGCTGTTTCGTGTCAATTTTCTTATCTAGAATAGACAATAAAAAAAATTAGTAAATCTACTAGGCCTAGACCCACTCCAGCAAAGCATAGAGAGTATGGACCTCTAGCGCTGTACCATGTGCTAATAGGCAGCAATTTCACACGTGAATAGTCAATAGACTTACAACACACAAATTATGCACACAATTATGCCGATAAAACTGGATCTGTAATGTAAGCAAGTTTGACAGTGGACTTACGATTTTTATTTTTGAATTATTCTTTTGAACATTGGTGAGTTGAAAAAATTGTATTTTACTGCTATTTAGGTGTCATCAATTGTCACTAAAGTACCAATTTTTAGTAAAATCAGTTTAATTTTGTACAGTGGTGTTTGAAATGTTGAGATCAATAAAACGGGTTCTAATACACAGCCAGGATAGCGATGCAGCTATGTGTGGCCTAGATCGAAAGCTTCAGTCTCTGATATCGACGGTTGTTCCGCTGAGATTGCATCTGGCTCCTCTGACCGCCTCTATACATAGACTGAAGTACGTCAATGGGGTAGTGTGGGGAACGAATGGTTCGGTTCGGCCGGACCGCGATGAATGAGATATGCAACGAGTTTTTCACTCTTTACGTCTTCATATATCCACTTTGGCTGCAATATTACACTGAATCTAAATAGCCATAAGAATAACCGAAATATATACTTTGACTTACGATAGCTTGCTCATTTAGATCCTATATTAATGATTAATCCGAGAAAGTCTTGTAGTCAACAAGATTTGTTGTCAGCCATCTTGGTTTAAGTTGATGAATATTCATTTTTCTTTTCGAACGTCCAATAGCTACGTATGAGTCAGCCCGGCTTGAGCCGGTGATGTTTGAATATTCATAAGCCCAATATCAAACACGTGCTCTGATTGGCCATTGGGCTTGTTTTGGTCGGTTGACCGGAAATATATCGGGCGGGTCATGTCATAGATTACCAGTTCGAATGCATGAACGTACCGTTTCCTTGGTTCTGAGATAAAAATTGGATAACTCATATACGTAAGTCCGTAAATTTCGCATTTAGAAATAAGTCATAAAAAAATTGATAACTGTACATAGGAGAAAAATAGACATAGTATTTTTGTATCTGATTTATAAATCAGAAAATTAGATCTAAATAAAGAAAATCGTGGGAGAAAGTTTTGACCTAAAAGCAGGCCAAAATCGGCTCAATCTCTCCCCCCGGTGCGAGCTGTATGGGGTACCGTCTGTGTATGGGGAATGTCAACAAATGTCAGTTTTATTAAAGAATGACCCATACCAGACGGTTATTTCTGTCTATGTGTGGCCTAGACCTAGGTCTAGATCTAGATTAGACAGAAATAACCGTCTAGTATGGGTCATTCTTTAATAAAACTGACATTTGTTGACATTCCCCATACACAGACGGTACCCTGTACGCCTCACACCACGCGGAGAGATAGAGCCAATTCTGCAGCACTTTGCTGCAGCAAGTTTCTCCCCCGATTTTCTTTATTTAGAATAGACCCCTAGATCTAATTTTCTGATTTATAAATCAGATAGAAAAAAACTATGTCTATTTTTCTCCTATGTACAGTTATCAAAATTGTTATGACTTACTTCCAAATGGAAAATTTACGGACTTACGTATATGAGTTATCAATTTTTATCTCAGAACCAAGGAAGCGATGCGTTCATGCATTCGAACTGGTAATCTATGACATGACCCGCCGATATATTTCCGGTCAACCGACCAAAACAATGCCAATGGCCAATCAGAACACTCGGTTTGATATTGGGTTTATGAATATTCAAATATCACTGGGTCAAGCCGGGCCGACTCGTACGTTGCTATTGGACGTTTGGAAAGAAAAAAGGAATATTCATCAACTCGAACAAATCATGTTGACTACAAGACTTTCTCGGATTAATCATTAATTTAGGATTTAAACGAGCAAGCTATCGTAAGTCAAAGTAGATATTTCTGTGTTATTTTTTATCTTAAATAATATTCAGTGTAATATTGCAGCCAAATTGGATATATGAAGAAGTAAAGAGTGAAAAACTCGTTGCATATCTCATTCATCGCAGTCCGGCCGAACCGAACCATTCCTCCCGTACAGTCCCCATAGGACGTTCTTCAGTCTATGTATAGAGGCGGTCAGAGGAGCCAGATGCAATCTCAGCGGAACAACCATCTATATCAGAGACTGAAGCTTTCGGTTTAGATCTAGATCTATTTTTGAGTTTTTTTAATACTAAAAACGAAGACTTATAAATAGACTTAAAAAATAAACTTTCTCACGGGATTCACGGCAAACTGCACTCTGATTCTGAACCTGCACTCTGCAGAGGTGTTGGGGATCATCTCCTGCTTAAAATTACAATATTAAAATGCAATAATTTTTTTAATTAAACAATAACACATAGATCTAGATCTAGACGGTAGACCACTCCAGCAAAGCATAGAGAGTCAATACTGCGTATGGACCTCTAGCGCTGTACCATGTGCTAATAGGCAGCAATTTCACACGTGAATAGTCAATACACTTACATGTACATGTATAACACACAAATGCACACAATCATGCCGATAAAACTGTAAGCAAGTTTGACAGTGGACTCACAATTTTAATTTTTAAATTATTCTTTCTAACTTAGGTGAGTTGAAAAAAATTGTATTTTACTGCTATTTAGATGTCATCAATTGTCACTAAAGTACCGATTTTAAGTGAAATCAGTTTAGTTCTGTAGGCCTACAGTGGTGTTTGAAATGTTGAGATCAATAAGACAGGTTTTATTACACAGCCAGGATAGCGATGCAGCTATGTGTGATCTAGACTAGGTCTATTGGTGCTAGTGTACTTTCGTATCCATTTTTTTTAGCAGTTTCTTATCCATTCTTAGCAAAGGAATTTTAGCCCAATTTTTTACTAATTTTTATCATAATCATACATCCCACTTTCCTCCTGAATTTGGATCATACCCGACATTGGGAATCCTCCCTTTAGGGCCTCGATGTCGACGTCGTCGCTCAGTACCGTCTCTACGCTATAGCTCTGCACCTCAAACTGGCTATCACTCAAAAATTATGCAAACTTCTCGTATGGTTTATGGTATCGTGCATGCGCGTAATACTTCCAGAACATCCTAAAAATGCTCTAATATAACTAAAAAAGATAGATAAGGTTGAGTTCTGGTCATGCGATTGCATTTTGAAAGAAACAGTGTGGAATCGATCAGAAAAGGTTGATCATCTATCTAGCATATACATAAGTATTAGTGTGTACTGCGAGGTTCTGGAATCATCAAAACGATAAGAAATTTGGCCCAGTCTTGGTAAAGTTACAAGCACTGTACACAGAAAGATGTATGGGACTACACGAACATGTGGCGTAAAAGTCTGTCCCGTTTTTATGCTGTTACATGCAGGCGCGCCGGAAGCAGTTTGGGATTGGGGGGGGGGCAAAATTTCCAGGGGCTCACCTTCCAAGGGCAGTGGCGTAATGAGCAAAAAGTTTGGGGGAAGAAGAATCTGCTTCACCACCACTCTTACATGTTACATGCAGGCTCCGCGGGACGTTTTTCAAAGTGGAGTATTAACGATCAGGTAAAGCGTAGCGAGTGTAAATTGGCGTGGGGTCCAGGGACTGAGCCCCAGCAGGGGGTCAATGGGCTGAGCCCCCGGAAGCTCAGGTTATTAGGCATTAAATTACGGTCAGATAAGCATATTTAGATACCTTTATTGTGACACTGGCAGATCACTAATTGGCGGAGGGTCCAGGGGGCAGAACCCCTGGAAGCTCAGGGGTTTTAGGTAATGTCATTTGTGACATTGGCAGGTCACTTATTTTTTTCTCTCTCTCTTTCTTTCTTTTTCTCTTTAACATACTTTTCAAAAAAGTGAGGGGGGCTCGAGCCCCGCGGTTCTGCAGGCCCTTACATGAAGGCTTCTAAATAAGCATATTTTTCGCCTTACTGTAAATTTGGGAATTTCTAATTTTCCATCAAACGCATAAAAATGTATGGCTTACCTAAAAATTGAGAAAAAATACCAGAAAATCATGTCATTTCAGTAAATCACTGATATCGAATTAGATATCCCCCCCCCCCATCAGTACGCCAGCGTTCAGGGGCTCATGTCTTCTCACCCCTATAATAAAAACACACATGCTTTCCCACCCTCTCACAATATTTCCACGATATGCACGTAACGCTATTATAAAAACCTCCATTGATAGATATAGGTGGCATGCGGAATGGTTAGGAAATTTAATTCCTTTTAACATTCCTTTTCTTTGAATGGAATATAATTGATATGTGATTCAATTCAGGTTTTATTATTGTTATGTTCTTTTTGGTTAAAAAATACAAACCATCTTTACTCCTTTACTGCTTTTCTTCTTTTTTTTTGGAGGGGCATTTTTTTGGGAGGCAAAATGCTTTGCCCCCAAAAAACTTTTTGTTGGCCCCCAGTTCCGGCACCTATGGTTACATGCCATATTTAGAATATTAAGGCATTTGAAGACCCATGCTTTTTAGGGAACATTTTAAATCTGATGTTCTCCCACACTTGCATAATAACGCTCACAAATTATTTTCCACTTCTTCCCAGAACTCAATCTTCTCTTTAAATGATCAAATATACCTTCTTGATGCAGAAAACCTAGTCCAAGGCCAACATTGAAGCTCATTTGGTTGAATTTTAGGTGTTCACAAGTGTGCCCATACTTTGGCGCCGGCAGCCTCACAGCTAGCTACCTGTGACCTCGACTTCTCGGCCGCCGTACTTACATGTACACACGATTAGAAAATGGAATTGCATTCAATCATTCATCAATGCATTGTCCTGAAAAAATGCCTAAAATTTGACCAAATGAGCTACAATGTTGACCTTGGACTAGTTATAAAAAATGATCAAAAATACCTTCTTGATGCAGAATAAGTTATTCTGCATAAAGAAGAAATTTTTGATCATTTTTAGTATCCTTTTTAGTCATTTTAGTCTTATTTAGAAAATTTTTACTAATCTGGCTAGAATCTGTAGAATTACCTTAAGTTTACCATTAATATCAGAAAAGGACATCTGAGTAAGGTAGCCTTAAAGTACAAGTCCACTCCACTGAAAAGTTGAGCTGATTAGATAGACAAAAATCTAAAAAGCCCAAATATAACTTGGTTTTGGAAAATGGTGCTCAGATTTATTTTTAATAATTTTTTTTAATGAGCAAAAACAAGTTAATGATCGAGTCGGTTGTGACGTAGGGTCCTCACAACACAGATTCGTAATGTAACCAAATTTAATGCATACGTCTTTGTGAAGTGCCTCGATACAAACTATTTCATTCACCTGATAAGAATAATGAAACACTATTATTCTTATCAGGTGAATGAAATAGTTTGTATAGAGGCACTTCACAAAGACGTATGCATTACATTTGGTTACATTACGAAAATAGCCTATTGTCAGAATGTATACCGCTGGCACTTTCGTTGTGAGGAGCATACGTCACATCCGTACAGCAATATAAATGTTTTGCTCGAAATACCCGAAACAAAAATCGCTCTTAAAAATCACCTGATTGAAGTACGCCCGTGATATTTGGCAGTTTTAACCTTTGATTTATTTACAACATGTTATAATTTTTGAAAATCGGAGTGGACTTGGGCTTTAAAGGGATTGGGTAACTCTGTCTCAGATTCTGAAAAAAAATCCTTGATTTAGCTCATGCTGCAATGATAATTATATACCTTTAGGTCAGTCAGGAACCCCATGACTTTTACAAGCAGATCGCCTGTCTGATTATCAAGATATTTATGATTGAAAATCAAAATTCGTTTTCCTAACGGTTTTCATAACACTACAGTCTATTGGGGAGGACTTTTACTTTTTTGAGGCACTTCATGATCATTTTGAAGTGCAATTTTTTAGGGCTTCAATATTACACCATATCACAGACACTGATAACAGGTGGGGCCATAGGCCTACATCTCAGATTTAAACGATGCCTTTAATTAGCACCCATACCCCTGCATGAAGAGTGTCTGATCACTCTGATGCATGTAAACAAAGCCTAAAATGTGTTCGTAATCACCCATTCCCGCACCAGACTAATGACTGTAATCTTGTAAACAACCATCATAATTCACTAGTGGGTTCTCCTTTTTTCCCACACAAAGCGCTTTGACATTGGTCAATTTTTTTTTCCTAAATTGGAAATTTGTTACTTGAGTTGGCCTTAACAGCCTAACCTTCAACATGTTCCTGATGATAATGAGCTAACATGCATTTTACTAGCTTTAATTAAAGGCTAGGTGATAATATGAATTATAATATTGATATCATATAGCCTTAATTGGGACCCATAGTATACCCCTGCGTGAAGAAGCAGATAAACAAAAACTAAAATGCGTTCGAAATAGCCCCTTACCGCATTCAACGAACATTGCACGCGCCACACTGCCTTCGGATTTCGCTAGTGGAGTCAGTGGATCTTCTTTCTTCTCGTACGATGTACAAAGCACTACATTTTACATGACAAAAACACTGGCTTCTGACGAGAGTTCGCGATATTGGTTTTGCTGGAAAGGCATATACATTAGATAATATGATTGTCAAAGAGATTTTTTTAAAAACAATATGATACATGTACAGTGTACATGTATAGCTCACCCTTAAAAATCATGATTCAACAATTAAGTCTAGAATTTCTTTACACTTGGCCTATTTTGCATGAATTTGGGGTTCTTTGTTGAAAAATGGTTCATCTTAGTTCTCGAAGAGATGATTGATTATTCCTGCAAGTGATGGAGTCTCGCAATGATTGTTATATTTATTTCTGCAGGATCTGATCATATTCCCAGATGACTGCGAATTCAAGCGTGTCCCACAATGCACGACAGGAAGGGTGTACATTCTGAAGTTCAAGTCTTCTGCTCGCAAGTTCTTCTTCTGGATGCAGGTAAGCATACTAATAGAATAAAACTGTACATAAGAAATGCACATTATGATGGATTAAAACAGTAGGTGATCTGGCATAGCATTTGCTTGGGCAATGTCATTCTATGGTAAGTTCTTAATCACAAAACTAGCTACGGTAATTTTTCATGTACAGTAGACAAGGGTTATATTAGATCCCTAGTTTTGTACTGTGATAATATAAATTGCATATCTTGCACTGTTTATTAGTTTACTTCTTTACTCCATGACTCCATTCATAATTACTGGAGGGCAAAGTTGACTTTAAAAACCAACGTCTTCAATTGTGTTATATTTGATGACTGGGCATTATTACTTGTTTCCAAGTCCATGACTCCTTTTATTATTACAAGAGAGAGAGTGAAGTTGGCATTTTAAAATCAATTTCAATTGTGTCAAGTTTGAAGACTGGGGACTATTTTATAAAACTTACTATTTTATAAAAGTTACAAGAATTGCTATTTAAGCTACTGTAATCATTGACTTTGATTGTCTGAGAGCGAATTTTTTTTAGAATTGTGGCAGTTGTTATTGATATTGATAATCACATTTATGAAACAAAGGCCCAGGGGGGTGTTTCACAAAGACTAAGATCGACTTTAAGTTTGACTTAACTATGGCAGGCCATTCATGCCAATTTTACATTTTGCCATTCATGCCACTAGTTGCTCTCACCATTGGTCTCTCAATTATGATCTTTAGATGATATTTTTTTTCCTTCAATAATGAACTATCAAAAAATGTAAATTCTGTAGATTTGTACGTCCCTTGAGAGACCAATGCCAGTAAATGGTGAGAGCAAACAGTGGCATGAACGGCCTGCCATATTTAAGTCCAACTTAAAGTTGATCTTAGTCTTTGTGAAACACTCCCCTGGGCTGGTCATGTAATCAAGGATTTGTGTCACTTATTCTCACCTCTCATGTCTAACAAGCTGTTGCCAACTTTGATTTTTCCAGGAGCCAAAGACGGAGAAGGATGATGAGCTGTGTAAGAAGGTGAATGATGTGCTCAACAACCCACCTGCCCCTGGCTCCAGTGGCCTGGGAGGAGGGCGAGGCACTGGCGGTCTACCGGCGGACTTGGGTGGACTGGGGTCTGCTCTCGGTACGTGATTTACTCCCTCACTTTAGTTTGCCATTGAATTCATGTTAGTACTATTTGCACCATAGAGGTGGATACAGAATCGATCCAGTGTTGTGGACAGCAAAATATTCTTTGAAAATCTGAATTGAAAGGAAATTGAAAAATGAAATTGTTAAATCATTGTGATAACTTCTTCATGAATTTTAGTCCATTTCTGTTTTAGAATTGTGTTATAAAAGAAAAACAAAGAAGTACAGTTTATTTCCTGATAGACTCAAAACGATAATTTCATTTGCCAATAATAATGTGTGTGAAATCATGCAGTGTCAAATTTAATCTGGGGGCAAATATTTCACACCAAATTCAACAATTAAATAGAGCACTATATAAAGCCCCCCCCCCCAAAAAAAAAGTCTTCAAATTTCATTTTTTGACAGTTGAAATAATTTGTGGCACTGAAGAGGTTATAAAAGAATCATTCATATCCCTGAGTAGAAACTGTTCTCTTTTTAAGATTCCTAATTACTTTTATTTCTTTTTGTACTTGAAGGTGAAGGAGGTTTGCAGTCTATGCTAGGTAACATGGATCAACAGCAGATGATGCAGCTCCTCAGTGGGGGAGGACTAGGGGGACTTAGTAAGTCGTTGGGCCGTGGTTTCAGGTGTGATGTCCATGTGGATTGTCACCAGTATTCATTGAAGGCCTGTTCAGATATGGCAGGGTAAACCGCCACAAAAAGCTGCCACAAAGGACTTGCATGTATTCACTGACCGCTGTCTAAAAAAAAAAAATGCTGCGGTTTTGCCACGTCATATCTGAATGAGCCTTAGAGGACAGGATGGAATTTGTAAGTCTCACAGTAGACTTAGGGATCCTTATGCAATGGTGGTGTTGATTTTAACCAATATCACCAGCAATTTGATATCAGAATTACTATGATTGTAAGGGGAATTGCTGTGTTTTATTACAAGCCAGTGGCTTTTTAATGCAATTTTCCAGGCACAATTCTATTGTATATTATGTCTTTGTATTTGATTAAATTAATTAATGAATTGAAAGAATCATGAGATGTTTTAAGTGCTGTAGTCAGAGGAAAAAGCCTATTGGCTCTGAATCAAGCAATGCATGTGTGACTTGTAGCTGATTGGGCCTCTCTTTTGACTAAAACTCTTACAGTACCCAGCTTTAAAAAAAAAATCCATGGCCATATATGAATCGAGACCTCTGTCAAGAAGAATTTGTTTTTTTATTCCAATATATAATCGGTGTAGTCAATATGATATGCTGAGGCTGTCAAAATTTAAACTTATCAAGTATGTATTTTTAATAGTTACATACCTTTTTTTTCTTCTCTTCTTCTTCTCGTCCACCAACTCTTTATTCTTTTTTTCCCCTTCTTCTTCTCCTTCTTTTATTTGTTTTTGTATAAATAGGCCCCCTTGGCTTGCAGAGTATGTTGGGAGGAGCTAGAACTGGAGGTGCATCAGAGTCAACGTAAGCTTCCATTTCTTATATAAATCTTAATTATTAGTTGAGCTCTAATCGAAAATGGAACCTGATTAAAACTGAGTTATGTTTCTGTTTAAATTTTTGGGAAACCATTTTAGTCCAGCATATTTGTCAATTTAATGTCTCATATGTTAAAGGTATCGTTTAACAATGTTAAATCTGAGATGCATGGCCCTACGTGTTATCAGTGTCTGTGATATGGTGTAATATTGAAGCCCTAAAAAAATTGCGCTTTAAAATATCAAGAAGTGCCCCAAAAAAGTAAAAATCTTTGAGTGACCGGTTTTACCATACTCGTTTTCCCCAATAGACTGCAGTGTTATGAAAACCGTTAGGAAAATGCAAAATTTGATTTCGATTTCCAATCATAAATATCTTAATAATCAGACAGGCGATCAGCTTGTAAAAGTCATAACTGACCTAAAGGTTTATAATTATCATTGCAGCATGAGCTAAATCCAGGACTTTGTTTCAGAATCTGAGACAAAGTTACCCAATCCCTTTAACAAGTACATGTATAAAGGCTCGTTCGGTTGTGGGCAGAAAGATTAAGGTAGCCATAGGCAAATTTAGCTTGCGGAATTAATATGTTAAATTGGAATCTTCGACAAGGATTTTTTTCTGAATATTGGGGTCCAGCAAATTTTACAGTAAATGAAGATCCTTCTCTGATATTCGGGTATGAATTGGGGTATTAGAAGATTGTTCAATATCTTTATATGTGCTGCAATCTAAGGGAACAGGGGGAGTGCAGTAAATATTTATTCTCCTCCGACCCACGGCATGCGCCTGGGTAACTTCCAGTGGTGCGAACATGCGTATGTGTCACCAAGATACGGACGTATATGTATCTAAGCCTGGCATAGGTGCATTTACGCTCTCCTACCCTCCAAGCGGGATCGGGAGCACACGTACGAAGGTTGGTCGACAGACATCTTCATTCTGGAGACCACCACCAATAAGACAAGACATAGACTAGTCATAGCGACACTTTGTGAACCCACCTGTCAAGCAGAGGTGTCGTCTACTGTTAAATCTGTCAACTGGAATTCAGGATTGTCCTAATGGGAACCGAATCAAGTCAATGCAACAAGCTCCATAATAATTCTTTACTTGACTTGTACTTTTTTCTTTATTTCCTTTAATTAATTTTTTATGTAAGCTTGATGGTAAACTTGCAGTCGCAGCAACCATCACGCCTCACAACGGATAGAACCAAGTTATTGATGTCATCGGTTTATCATGTCAATAGGACAAAACACCTTTGAGGTGCCATAGTATGAACTTGATATTATCCTTTGATCCTTGTTCGTTGCAGACCATCTAGAACCCAGTCCTCTGCTCGCCCTGCTACATCTTCCAGCAGCAGTGTGACCCCTGCCACCACCCAAAGCTCTACCCCAGCAGCTAGGCCATCCACCACCCCTGCAGCTGTTACTCCTGCTGCTGCTGCTGCTACCCCCGCATCTACTGCATCCTCGGCTGCCGCTGCTCCAGGTGCTGCTGCGGCTGCAGGGCAGCCAGCTATTCAGCTGAGGGACTTGCAGAGTATCCTCAGCTCCATGAATTGTAAGTGACATGGTTATTTATCCTCATGTTATTATTTTCATCATTATCACCATCATCATCATCATCATCATCATCATCATCATCATCACTCTCACCACATCATCCTCATCATCATCATCATTATCACAATGATCACTGTCACTTTTATTGTCATCATCAGCATCGCCATCAATATCATCGTCATCACCATCATCACCACCGTCATCACTATCATCATCAGCAGCAGCATCGCCATCACCACCACCATTATCATCCTCTCATTATCATTATCAGAATTTTCATTATAGTCACCATCACCTTGATGATCATCATCATTATCATCATTTATATCACCATCATGTTATCATCATGATAATAACCATGATGATCATGATCACAATCGTCATCACCATTACCTACCTGACCATCATTATCACCATCATCATCATTATGATTTTTAACAATGATCACTGTGTCACTATCATTATCATCATCAGCATTGTCATCAATGTCATCGTCATCACCATATCGTCACCAATAAACTAAGGGAAAGTTGAGTTTTGTTGCAGATAATTGAAAACTGAGTGTCAAATTTGAAAGAATATACAATTTAAATGACAAAATCATCTTTGTCTGATCAAAATCAGTTCAGAGACAGCTGAAATATCCATAAATATAACCATTTCTAATATTTGTGGTGCCCCACAAATATTCAGTAATTTCGAACCAGCCGTTGAAAAACGAGATAGCGCATTATATGTTTTATTCCAGCCAATTCCAATATTGGCTTTTCGTTGGCTTTTTCGTGTTGGTTATAATATGCACAACCAGCTGGCCCATGTATTGCTATTATTAATTAATTAATTAATTAACGTCACCATATTTTTTTGAAAGTGGAGCTGAATTGGTATGATCGTATTCAAACTAAATTCACACATTTTGGGGTCTAAAATTGCCTTCATAGCAATTTTAGGTTCTAAAAGGGCACTAGAAATGTCATAAATAAGAATAAGAGCAATAACCATGCACTTTGAAGGCATTTGCGGTCTCAAACAAAAACTCAACTATCCCTTTAACCATTATCACCCCATCATTATTACCATTATCATGTTGTCATCATGATAATGAGGATCGTCATCACAATCATTGTCATGTATGCAGCTAGAATGACATAACTTTACCTCCTCATCAGCCTTTTGCCTTTTTGATAATTTTTTAGGATGTTGCTTTCCATATAACTGGGCCATTATGTGATAGTCTACCCATTTACCTATGCAAAATGATACATGAAATGTTCATTTTGATCTCTTAAGATGATTTTAAGGCAATTGTAAGGGGGTTTGGGGTGTGAATTATATGTAATTCAGATAGATATCTGTGCATTTTTAACTCTGACCCATATTAATTCAAATAAATTCTTACCATTCTGTCATTTCATTTACAGTGCCAGGAGAAGCAGGATCTGCACAACCAGGTAAAAAAATATCAATTTCTCTCTATATATTTTCTGAATACACATTCATGTTGAGACTTTTGCCTACAAACAGCAGAAGGCTTCAGCAAGACTTTTATACTATACAAGATGAGGGAGTGGTCATTTGACACTCTCTGTTGCGGTATACATACAGAAGGAATCAGAACAGTTATGAATAGTAAAATAGGAAAACATATTTATTATTCTATCCTCCATGTACGTTCTCATTCCGTCAGACTGTCATTCCCACTTGTAGGCATTTTTCCATTGATTTGCATTCGACTGGTTTGACTGAACTTGCTGTTGTCTGTAGGTTGAAGTTTCATGAATCAAACAAATTTAGTTGTATAATCATAAAATTAGTCCCAGTTACCTGTGCAAAGTCAAATGAAGCTCTTCAAAAATCTGAAATGTGTATGTGTTTTTGCCGTGTGTGTAGGCAGAACCTACTATACTTCTGCAGTATATTAGACACTTATTGAGGACCCTTTCTTAACTTGATACTTTTTGATAAATCATGTGTCATGTACACAATCAATTTAGGATTAAAGTAGCACATGTGATGATAGAATTTCAGTTGGAAGTTCATTGAATCGTTGTTTTCACAAAGAAAGACTTATATGTACAGTTAACAACTGGATTATTTGTACTCTTACCTTGTAACTTTTTTTAGTATGTGAACAATCAATTTGTCCCAATTTATTTTCTTGAGAATTTGACATCTTGCAGCTTACATCTAAAAGCTTACATCTATTCGACAAAGACCCTGATCCAACCAGTCCACCCTTCATTCTTGAGTTACAAAAAACACCTAAGACATCAAATTTACAAAGGGTATGAATAATTAGTTGTTAACCTGTATATACTATACTAAAATTCTAAATGGATTACAGCCTACTTTGTCCAATTTATTAAGTTGCAATTATCATCTTGTTTTTGTTGCAGCTGTTGACCTGAGCCAGCTGATGACATCAGATGCCATGACCCCGATTCTAGCCAATCAGGAGATTCAAAAGAAGCTTATTCCATTCTTACCGGAGGAGTCACTCCCTAAAGATCCTGAGCAGCTACGAGCAACTCTCCAGTCCCCTCAGTTTCAACAGGTTAGAAAATGATCATTCTATCGGTTCAACTCTTTTTCCTTTTTAAGTACTTTTTCAAACACTTTTTGTCATATCTGTCTGTCTCCCCCATACACGCTATGTCTGTCCCTCCTCCCTCTCTCTCTCTCTCTCTCTCTCTCTCTCTTTCTTTCTGTCTCTTGTACTCATTTATATAATTGTTCATGATCTTATTAGCATAGTACATAGTAAATGTCACAATGAAGTTTACCCATTAGGGCAGTGTTTCAAGAAAAGGCCATAAATTCAAATGCACCGACATCCCATTGGAACGTGTTATTGTATTTACCATGCATTTCAATGGGATGTTGATGAACGCCTAATTATGACTGTGTCAAGCTTAGCATGTATTAATCAAAGTGAAAAACAGATAACTGTCTTGTTCACACTTATTAGTACCGGTACGTTGTCTGAAAATTATGAAAAGACGTATTCTCTCTTCTATTCCATACAGGCGCTGGGTATGTTTACAGCAGCCTTCCAGTCTGGTCAGTTGGGTCCTCTCATGGCACAGTTTGGTCTTAGCTCAGAAGCAACAGATGCTGCTAACAGTGGAGGTAAAAACTTATTAACTTTTTGTGTGAGATTCTGATAGTTCAAAGAAAAAGAACAACAACTCTCAGATGCATGTACATTTGCAACAAGAGAACCTGAATCTTTAACTCTGTATATGCCACACAAATAGTATCTGCGTGCCATATTGTATTGACATGTATCATGGGATATCCTATAGATAAAACCAAAGGTTTTAAGATGATTAAAGTGTTCTTATTGAAGGTTAATTTGATACCAGTGTTAAAAGGGTAGTCATGGAGCTAAACAAGACCAAAAATGGGGAACTTTAAAAAGCCATTGTTGCACAAAGCAGTCCTTTCATCAACTGATGCTTATTGTTTTGTACAAAAAAGGTATGTAAACATCGCGAAGGAGCGACTATGTAGAGAGGCGAAGAAAGCAACCAAAGTGTTAATAATATTGATGATTTTTAAACAGTGCTTGTTTAGTACTTCTTCTGTTCTTGTGTCTGCCTTTTGGTCACAAGCAACTGATCAAAGTGCTGTCACAGTGTATTCTCACTCTAATTACTAGAGTCATTAATATTTCTGTGCCTGCAATGCACACCCTTTACATGTAGTTTTACAGACACACTGTAAATTTCTTTTGGGTCTGTAGATACAATGTAGGCATTCTATCTGTGTAGGCACATATAGGAGATAGGTCCCTGGTAGAAAAAAGCTAACTGATTGCTTTGAGGACTGGACAAGGAGTTATGCTACAGCCATACATCGTCTGTTTGGAGCCAGAAGGGTGTTAACTCATGTACTTTAACACAGAATCGACACACTTTTGGCTACAAATGGGCGATATGGTCAGCTGCAGCTGTCACATTTAGGTTACTTTACCCTGTAACATTTTCAAAATAATGACTTGATGATACAATTGATGGCGATCATGAGGCTACCATCTTGCAATGCACATTTAAGTGTATTGAACTGTATATTTCAAAATGATTTTTCCCTTCTAGTGGGTGATATGTATATCTGAATGGGCAAAATATAACAGATGTTCATCATTAGGCCTAAAAAAAAAAGATGTTGTATTGCCCTTTAGGTGCTAAAACATGGATCGGTCGGTCTGAAATTTTTTTTTCTTCTTTTTTTCCCCCCCTCTTTGGGCTGATATTTCTCAGTTTTGAATGCTTTAATACATATTTCTTTATTCATTAAACATTTTTTTCTATTTAAAAAAAAAATACAGCATCTTTTTTTGTTTACGCCTTATCATTATGATGCTAGCATTTTGCTTTTAATAATGGTTTTATTTAAAGAAATATCAACAACCTCACCCCTCACAATCACTTGTTAATCCAAACTTATTCCATATCCTTCTGTTTGTTTCATGGCAGACATTGAGGCTTTCAGCAGGGCTCTTCAAGGCGGTTCAAGCTCCAAGGACGACAAGAAAGATGGAGGGAAAGACGACAAGAAAGACGGAGACGATGAAGCCATGAATGTCGACTAGACTCCATGTCTCACTGTGTTATCAAATTTAAGTCGTAATGAATTTTACTGAAACAGTCAGTAGTAAGAGCTTATAGAAAAGAACACTCATATAGCATTGCGTAACATTTTCTTTGATGTGCATGATTGTACTTCTTCCGGTTAGTGACCCCAATCAACCATCCAGATTATTTTCTGTCACTTTGAAGGCATGTTAACCTTGGACATTGAATTGATTTATTCCAAAAAAAAATATGGGAAATTAATCTTGTTGTGGAAAAATAAAACAAATTACATGTAAATTAATAACTTAGGTATGTATGTGGCATGGCTTCTCCTGTCATATGTCCGTTGATATAAGCTTGTTGAGGAAATTGGCTTTGTTTACATCTCTAATGGGTCCAGTTCACTTCTTGATGGGGCATGATTGCACCCTCTCGTTTGTAACTTTTGTCAAATGTGGTCCAACAGATATGACAAGTTTTCAGGAATTTTCAGACCAATATCAAATGACTTGAAGGGGAAATTATATGAATTTGCTAAATACTTTCTGTAAAAGAAAGTTTTTTAAAGATTGAATGGTGTCAACTCCTACACTTTAACACAGAGTAAATGCCCTTCTGGCTCCAAACAGACTATATATTTCAAGCTCGCACATGAGCCATTGTTACACAAAAGGATTTAGAATATGCTCTTGTGACACCACCCGATATTGCAGGAATATAAGCCAATCTCGATTTCAATCTCGTGCTTCGCTAAACTCATTGTTCATTGTCCATTTTAATGATGTGAGTACACAATTTCATGTTTTTTTTTTTTTACTTCCTTGATGCTGATACGTGTATTTCTTAAAGTTGCATGCAAAGCACCTATCCTGAAGGAAGCATTGTGAAGCTTTTTGGCATTTTCACAATAGAAAAACATGCATGGATTTGGTTAAAACTAAGTTTAACCGCTGTTAAAAAATAAATGAATGATTATAAAAATGTTTATGATAAATTGATTTATTCATGTTTACTCAATATTAAAAAAAAAGCTGGTAATTTTCTCTATCAGTGAATTTGCGATCGTTGTACTCCGATAGTCAGAAATCACTAAGGGGCTTGTTAGTGCATAATGGTTTAGCATATGAAATATTGGTAGCTTTCAATGTAAAATCAGAATTTCTGTTGTGTTCATCGCATTAAAGTGTTGCTTATTGTGTATCAGGCTTAAGTGAATGGTGGGATGTTTTTTTTGTTGTTCTGTAGTCCCTAATTATGCTTTGTTATGGATTAACCATTACAGATATTGAAAAACGATAGGAAAAGAGAAATACACACAGCCAGATAGAAAGGGTGAGAGAGAGTGAGAGCAAGAGAGAGAGAGAGAGAGAGAGAGAGAGAGAGGAGGAGGAGAGATGTAGGAGGAAAGAGAAGAGAGAGGAGAATTAAAGCAAAGAGAGAAAAGGAGTTGAGTAGGAGGAAGAAAATAAGAGAAAATGAGTAGTAGAAGAGAGGGAGAAGAAGAAGAGGAAGAAATACAAATGGAGGTGGAGAAGAGAGAGAGAGAGAAAGAAGGAGAGTTTAATCTTATACAAATCTTATATAAAAGCTCTGTCAATATTGTTTACAAATTGTGCTCGCACAAAGTACTATTCTTGCTATAGATACTCTACTCTAATGGAATAGGAGCACATCCCGGATAGAGAATGGAATGAATATCTTCCCTCGGGGTATGTTAGAGAATGGTGGTGGAGTGATAAGGGGCCTAGGAGGAAACGATACAGGTTTACTGGGATAATGCCACAAACGTCAGAGAATCGAGGAGTTTAAATCAGTTAAATGGCTACTGCTGGTAGAGTAGTGACTGTGTCCTGGATGTAGTGGTTAAATCGGTGATTATATTGATGGATGATTTAGATGTATTAAATTTCATTGAAAAAAATACATAATATAGGCCTACATGTACCTATATGTTCACATCTGTCACATCTGTTTTCAGGCAGTTTAAATGGACGAAATTTGACATACACAAATAACATTAGAAACTATATTAATTGAAATTTTATGAGTGATCAAAATACAGGTCTCCAAACTCAGTATAAATTTCATTTTTTCAATCAACATTCATCATAGTTCAATTTTAAAATTCATTTGATATGGCATTATAGATGTCAATATTGTTGTTATTATTATTATTCTTGTTATCATCATCACCCTCCTCATCATCATCATAATCTTTATTATTATTGTTGGTGGTAATATCATCATCATCATACATAAACACTATAGATAGTTAATCAAATTTATGGCAATTTAAACATCAAAACAAAACCTTGGAGATTAAAGAAGTTCTTATATACACTGTATTTACCCAATTAATCGTCGATGCATGCTCTTAGTATACCCATAGTGACTGATAATTTCTAACCATTCACCAGGTGTGCCAGGTCAGTGTGTGACCATGCTAATTGTAACCACGCCATGACACAAACAAAAAATTACAAGAGATTTGTGAGAAGGAAACACGGTTTCTTCTTTCCGATTTATTGCGCATTGTCAGAGTATAACATCAACAGCAGATTGGAAACAGTTCAACCGGGACCGAAAGTAGATGACGTAAACGGGACGGGAAAGAGAGGGGAATACAAAGTATTTCAAAGTAAGATTTGAGTTACATTGCCATGCATGGGTATCCATGATATTACCAAGGCCCCGAAAACATAGAGTAGAGGCTTTAGAATAATGGACGACAGTATCAACACGTACAGTCAAAGGCCGAATCTGTTTATAGGCATAAATCCTGCAAAAGAAAATGGGACTAGCCATTATTATAGCCTAGCCCTAGGAGTGATGGATTCATTGCGGGAGCTAGGGTCACTGGGAGAGATCGAGGGAGCGTGAAAATAATATTGTGTAGCCCCTCCCAAACCCCTCTTTGTATCAATGGCCGTGTTATTTTTGAAACAACAATATAGGATCCTGGTATGACATAGCAATATAAGCGCTTGTATATAGCGCTTAGAGACTTCGGTGGTAAGCGCTTTATAAGCACCATTTTTTATTCATTTTATTTGTTAAGAGGCCTCGACATGAAAGTGAGGTGCTAACATTTACAATAATGTCAATATCTCTCTCTCTCTCTCTCTCTCTCTCTCATTCTCTGTCTTTCGATCTGTCTGTCTGTCTGTCTGTCTCTCTCTCTCTCTCGATCTGTCTGTCTGTCTCTCTTTCTCCCTCTGCCTCTCTCTCTCTCTCTCTCTCTCCCTCTCTCTATTTCCTAGTCTCATTTTCCTATTAATGTATTATATTGCCCTCAGCCGTTTCATCATTCTCTCTTTCTCTTTATTCTTTGAGCGAAAAATTAAATCATATAGCTTCGTCATGTTAAGGATCCTTTATCGTAATGCTTATAACATAATTTTATAGGGCTATATATAAAATTTGTATTACACACAAAAATTGAAATGAACTGCAATGTTCAGTATTTAATAAAATAAACATCAGAAGAAAAAAACCGGAGGACTGATATTGTTTTAGTTCCTTTTCGAATTAAGTACCGGACAATGACCATGATAGCTGTACAAATATCATAATAACAATTCTTTAAATCTCTTGGATTTTATACGACCGTGCTCTAAGAAGATACAGCTAGGAGAAAATAAATCGTAAAACGAGACACGTTATTCACGGAGAAATTCAGCTTGCGTATTGTTTTCGAGAGGACAAAATAACCTCTCCCAGACTCCTAATAGAAACCAGATTTAACCAAACAGGAAGAAAATAAGGAAAGTCTTCACAACTCTTCATTTTGGAGTAATTTTCTTCCCGGATATTGTAATTGGATATCTATTTCTGGATTTCAAGGATTGGTACTTTAGTATTGGTCGATTCCGAGAGGAGTTTGTGTGTGTGTGACCAGGGATTTCTCGGACGTATGACGTAGGAGGGGATATGGTAACATAGTCTCTACGCGCAGACCCTTATAATAGGTTGCCTATCTCGGTGAATCGCCAATTTGCCGACAAGTCAGCTGAAAATTAAAAAAATATTACCGATAGGGAAAATAACGATTGCACGAACCCCGGTAGCGACGCCCTACTCTTTCAGTGTGATTTTCTCGCTGATGAGAAGAGTCTCGGGGGTGTCGGATGGTAGTTATCTTCGGGCGTATCAATTGTCATAGAATCGGAATAGCATGTGCTTATACAGACAGAAAGTATGACTATTTATTAAAAGCTGTATCCCATATTTCAAAGCAGTTTCAGAGCACTCTCCCAAAATCTACAAGACAGATAGGCCTAAAAGCGAGGTATTAAAAGATTCTTGGCTCTTCATTTTTTCTTTAAACGATAAGGCAAGCTAAGGTAAATTCATTCGCAGCAATTGCAAATTTTGTACAGCATATCAAAATATTATGATCTATCATTGCTACATAATCAAATTTGACAATAAATCAAAGAGAAAGGTGAGAATTACAGACGAGTCTTTCCGTTGTTTATTCAAAGTGTAGGAGATTCTCTGGTTTTGAAGTGGTTTGACAGCCTTCAAATGAGAGATGACCGGTGCATTTTTAGTTAAATACATGAAAATGAAATAAAACGAAATTGGATGAGTAATTCATCTGCTGCTCTAAAAATAGAAACGATACATTAAGTATATTTGTACATGTATTAAAAGAGATAATTGAATTGGAAAAAAAATAATAAATAAAATGGGGAAAGGGGGAGAAAGAGAGAGAGAGAGAGAGAGTGAGATTATAGATAAGTACACCTGAAATGACTATTTTGAAATATACTTAGGGAATACCCACGGGTTGATTACCATTTGCGGTTACAATCACAATCATGTGTGATTTGAATAAAGTTTGAACGTTAGGTAGTACCAGGGGCAACAATTTCCTGTCAATGTGAAAGTGATCATTTGTAGTTTTTCCCAGCTTAACCACACTGTAACTTAAAATAGAAATATTTCTCGCTACTATTTCAGAGAAAGCGATAAGCGATAACACACAGGCTTATAATCAGTGGCGGATCAAGGGGGGGGGGGCACAGGGCCGGCGCGATTTTCAAATTTGCGGGAGCAAAAAAAATGTGCCCCCTCTAAAAAAAATCCTGGATCCGCGCCTGATAATGGTGTTGGCTCAACAATGGTTTCTAATAAGTTCCAATTAGTCTAACATGTCTAAGGTTATTCGATATTACCCATTATTTGGTAATTAAATGATGCAAATTTACGAGGTTGCTTGGGCAAGCAAAATGTTTATAAGATTACTAAATTTGTTGAGATACACAAACATGACAAATATTGTGAAAACGTTTGACTGATCATTTAGCTTGAGAAAGTCCACAGGAGTGGACGAAAGCTTGCCCACAAAATTCAAGGTTGGTAGAAGCTTTGAAAACTACATTATATGATTATCCCCAACCGATGAAAGTTTTTTGTATGACAAATATTAAACGCATGAATAGCAACTGTCAGTGGCGCGGCGGGTCATGCCTCTGAGGGAGTACCTAAAAAGTTTACTTTTATAGTTAATGTTTAGTGGTGAGATGGGAAATGTTTGTAAGAAGAAGAAGAAAACACCCGTACAATACAACTTTAGAAAACCGACAGTCTTTTTAAAAAGAAACTGCCCTTTCACAGCTCTCCAAAGCTGGGAAAATCAATAATGTATAATACAAAAAAACTAACTGAAAGGGAAATAAACCCTTCATAATTTATAAACATGTTGGTTCCTAAGTGGTAGCAGAAAAAATAGAGAGAAAAAGAGAAACAAAACGTCGAAGCTTGAACAAAAAAACGGTTCGTGTTCTACTCATTCAGTTAAAACCAACCCTGTGTCTAAGATCACGTTTACGTTTACCAAATGAAAATTTAGACCTTTGTCAAACCTAATTTTGAACAAACACTTGAGCCATCGTCGAGTTTGAATTACAAAATATCTCACAATTTGATTTAAATTTGTAGAACGCACTTTTCCTTCGGGTTACAAATTTGTATATTTTGTTTAGTCCTGAGATGGAAATATCATTTCGCCTTTCAAATAGACATGAATTTCGAAATGTCTTATTTTTCAGACATTGTTACACAATCTTACAGAATTTCTATAAACCAACCAAAGGCAATACTATATTGTATATCCGACTATCCGTCACATTTAGTCATTCGTCATTGCGATGCGCGAACATTTCGATAGGTGATGGACAAGCCCGCCCCCACTCCGGGGTCGGAATGACCGCATGCGTGTTACCAAAATGTCCGGTAAAACTTTTCACGCACCAAAGTCCGGCTCGTACATACACAAAATTGACTTTACACACCGGACTTAGGGTGTTTTCAAAGGGAACACGCATATGCGTACCTAAATAACACTGAGTGGGGTGGACAAGTTGTTCGAGTCTTTACAAACGAACGAATGCACTTTCTTTCTTTCTGCTTCTACGAAGGCAAACTTTCTATGAAGGTTAATTCCCCTTCAATGACACCTTTTGCGTCAATTCGTTAATATTCTTCATATTATCTCATTAACCTGTCAACAATTATTAGGTCCAAGTAATAGCCTACACAATATGTAATAACCTCAATTCTGGTCAATTTAGTGGAAATATGCTTTTCGTGGTTTCAGTCAGTATGTGGCAATTACAGCGGGAAATATCAAAGTTAGAGATGCAGTTGTCAGAGCATACTTTTGTTTTCAGAATAGATTATTCGGTAAAATCGTTTGAACAAGTAAATCCAGGTGCGCTTTGAACATAAAAAAAGACGGATATAACAAAATCTGAATCGGGTCTTCCCAACTAGACTAGCAAGTTCACCTGTTGTGACGCATGCGCAATACTTTAATATTAGAGAGAAACTTTCGACTATTTCACAGCACGAATATACATTGTAATCAGAAACTGCTGAAGCTTTCCTCGGAACCTCAACGCGGGAAATTGATCAGGAAAACGATTGTGTTGCTGGAATTTAGTGAGAGATAAAGATTCGTAAATACACGCAGAGGATACAGACTGTAACAGTTTGTATAAGTTCCCGTGTCGTGGTGCAAGTTTTCAAGAACAGTTACTGCTGTTTACATAATAAAAGAGGTAAGCGAGATATTTCATCATTTTCATAAACAAAACGGACCGAAAATAGACTGGTGAGATGGCTTTGTTTTCCCAGATGCTGTATTTGATTTTGTTGTTCGTCACGTCTTTATTTTGTGTTGAGTGACAGTGTATGAGTTGTTTACGACTTACAAACGCAGTGTATAGTAATCTTCATAGGCCAACAGATAATTATGAGAGATCACTACGTTTTGAAGTTGAATCGTCCTCAAATCAAAGTGGTATCCGCTCCAAAGTGATGGTTTGAATTAATCTTTTGAGAGTGGATTCCACTATTTTTGTGCTTGAATTTTCACTTTTAAGGGAGTTATCCCGAATATGACTCGTAAAAGAGTGGATTCCGCTCCTTTGTATATAGTATACAGTTCTCGAGAGAAAGTTAACATTTCATTTTTTACCATTTTAGAGCAGATTAAAATCAATCCATGAACCAATCAATCATTTCGTCTTTTTAAAGGTACTATGTCCCATTTGCAGGCCAAAAAATTAAAAGGTTAAATTCCAACATCATTTGAAAGACAATTCTAATTTAGAACTTCCCTCAAAACGAAAGGGCTTAAAAATGGCTTTTAGTTGGAAAATAACGACCATTAGTTGTCGAATCGACTTAAGTGATTGCAATCAAGTAATAGTTTGCTTTTCTGACCCTTTTACCGAATGGCCGTACGTTTTGTGCCGTACAAAGATTCAATCAGTTTAATTTTCGCCATTACAAGTAGTGGGTTATTGATGTAGACAAATGCTCATGTACCTGTTACAGCTCATTTTATGTATGTTATTACCAAAGATAAAAGATATCAGTCAGTCACTCAATAGTGTCTGACAGTGAAGTCTAGAAGGTAAACGGGTTTCATTGCATAATTTGAATACTAGGACACTGCTAATGTTTAAATTTCACAGGTAGGACATACATGATATATTCATAATTCCTGCAAAGTTCTACAGAATTTGATGTTGGCTGCAAAAGGGACATGGTATCTTTAAAGAGAAATGATATATTCCAGGTTTTTCACAAATTAATGTGCATATTGTTAGGAATAGCTTTTGGGCTGCATTTAGGAGTGAGTTGATCATTAAGGTTTATAATTCAATCAGGTTTTTATCTGAGAAACGCGTTACATGTATATATCTTAATGGCCTGAAAAGTAGGCCTACTCCGAGAGAAATGGAAAAACATTCAGCCCCCGAAATAAGAAAGAACAGATATTGATAAATTAAGTAATCAATAAACCGGCTTAAGTAAAAAAAAAATAGAAGTGTTAAATTGTTGTAACATTATCTTATAAATAAAGCTTTAAAAATGGAGTACATGAATGAATAGGTACACAGCTCAGCTCAGGTTGAATGCTATAACTTTAAGAGTTCACAATTGAAAATTATGATCAAAACGTTGATAATTATATGAAACACAATTGTTATTCGTTTTAGTGCATTATAATCATGCCAAATGTTGGAATAATCCACCTATATGGACAGTCGATGTGCTCTTAGAAAAAACGAAAGAGCAGTATGATTCAGTGATTATATTTGGCCAGGGACCTGGCAGGTCTCACAATACCCTTGCTTGACAGTGCGGTCGTTTCATATATCTGTACATGGCCTGGTTAAATCGAATTATTCATACATTGTTTTGTGTAGCCGAAATCGCAATAGCATTGCAAAGAATCTTTTTCATTTTTTCTGTAAATGGGACGGTTTCAACAATTCCAACGATGATTCAGTGGGCGAATTCTCAGACTTATATATAAAAGAAAGATGAATTCTGACGAGAAAGGTTCTTATTTTAGCATGCCCCGATTTTATTGTGCCTTGTGGTTCAGCGTTGTAGACCCGAACCGGACACTGTTTATATGCCTAATATAGCTCCATGGGACGTCAATATTTACTGCCAATTTCCCAGACTCATCATGTTTTAAATATAGATTTGATCTGACGTAGGGATCCCTTTCACCTTAGCTGACCAGGGGGTGTTACACAAAGACTATTACATGACATTCATGCCACTTGTTGCTCTCACTATTTGTCTCTCAATTATGATCTTTAGATAATATTTTTTCCTTCAATAACGAACTATCAAAAAACGTAAATTCTGTAGATTTGTGACCACGATTTATACGTCCCATGAGAGATCAATGCCAGTAAATGGTGACAGCAATTCAGCAAACAGTGGCATGAACAGCCTGCCACAGTGAAAGTCCAACTTAAAAACACCCTCCAGGACTAGAGACATTTACAGATTCCTGGAGGGTATACAATTCAAGATGCGACCGTAACTGTTCCTTTCTTATGATTTTGTTGTACACTGTAGGTACTGTTTATTTATTTGTGTATATCTCTTATTGAATGTGCGTGCAATATAGTTCGCAGGCACAAATCATTTCCAGTCGTTTTGTGTAAAAGTATCTCAGTTCAGTTTCAGTTTATTTTCATATTTCACATGTTGTAAAATACATCATTACATTCGGCGTGTTAAATGTTTTTCATTTTGGGGGATATTTATACAAACGAAGAGAATAATACATAAGACTAAGTTAAATAAAGGGAGAAATGTGATGGAGCCTAATAAAGAGAAAGCAATGCTTGTAGATCTGCAAAGATGAGACTACAATTAACAGACTCTAATCTTGAGCTCTGGTGTATATAGGCATCGTATGTCGAGAGAACATGTCTATAATTCATTCTGAATTGTTTATCCTGCAGTAGATTGATTGTTTGAGCCAGTAAAATAAAAACAACCTCACAAAAACTTGCTGGAAATCATCTTCAATAAAAACCACAACTTTCATTTGCACATAGAGACCTTTACATTGTATATGTGTCGGGCCTACTTACCTTGATTTCCTTATCTTTCTATACTCATTACTCAGCCCCTATACATTTTCTACCAAAATCGTTTGGCACATATGTCATTCATTTGTAATCTTGAACATTCAGTGTAAGTGGTGTTGGATTCTGTGAGAATTTATTTTCTATCATTACCAGAACTCAAGCTTATCTTTAAGCTGCTACCACTGGCAGATCTAGGCTCTGCTCAAGGCTTAATGAATTGTGGTAAAGTGTCAAAATTAGAGTCTGTGCTTGCAGACTACGTGCCGTGGTCCATTTTACCAATGAGTGCTGGATCCATGCAGAAGCGGTGGCGTAGCCAAGGAGCATGGAGACCGGGGGCACATGCCCGACAACATGGCGGAAAGATGGAAGAAAAGGAGCAATACATATAGAGAAAAGTGGGATAGTGGAAAGGGAACGTGAAAAAGATGACCCTTCGACCCCGCCCAATCGACCTCTACAAAATAAATGACATTGTTGTTAATTTGCATTTCGTCCACCTGTAGTAAGACACGGTGCCCCTCTTCCTTCGCCCCCTATCAAATACGGTGCCCTCTCAATGTTTTGTTTGAACTAGCGCTACGCCACTGTTCAGGGCCGTCGGAGGCACACCTCTTTATGTTATGTTATTTTTCTTTCGGGGGTAGGTGCCTACTTTCATTCTCATCACACAATCATTTTGAACATGCATTTAGAATTGAAGAATGAAAATGCTGCAGAAGTTCCAGTGCCCATTTACGCCCCCCCCCAAAAAAAAAAATGAACCTATATGAACACATGGATATAACCAAAACTTGTGCAGAGAATTTGTGAGCTGTGTCAGGTTCTAGAATTGATGGATAACAAGATCCCAACATTATCCATAATGATTTATACAATCATCTTTACTTCTTTTCTTTTGTAATGTAGAATAATAATTGACAAAGGGAAAGTCACGTATGCATACCCAATATGACTGTTCTATGAATAAACGTTTCCTTTCTTTGTTTTGAAAATCCTGTCTAATATTTATACCTTGGCTTTATAATGAGTTGGATCGTTTGGAATTGTCCCTTATCCAAAAGGTGAACAGAGGAGCACATTATTTCCTGCAGTCTGTTTGCTTAAACCGGATCCATGCGTGTAAACATAGGCAACTATGACTTTTAATAAGTTCATAATTTTTATTCCTTTTTCTGACAGTGATACCCATTATAATGTTTACACAGTGTATTTGTGAATACACGCAGAGTGGCTTTTACAAAGTTGTCGGTATTAAAAAATGAACGGGGTCATCGTGTATTTCCTTGTCATTGTGACACGTGATTTGTTATTATTTAATGCAAAAACAGACTCCGCCCGAAATTAAAAGCTTTGCTATAAGTATTTTAGAAAGAGCCTAACCTTAATCACGCTAGTTTCTCGATATCATAAAATAAGAATACAATCCCTGTTGTAAATGTATCTATGATATAGCTACTTGCTGTTATTAATCGGAACCACGTCCTTTTTTCTTTCTTCTAATCAATCGAAATTTAAAGCTTTGCTATTAGTATTTTAAGAAGAGCCTGCCTAACCTTATTCAAGTTAGTTTCTCGATATCATAAAATTAGAATACAATCCCATTTGTAATTGTATCTATAATATATCTACTTGATGTTATTAATCGGATGTTATTAATCGGAACCACGTACTATTTTCTTTCTTCAAATCAAAAAGACGAATTAATTAATTTAAACAAAATGACAGGCAAATATAGCGAGACATTAATGAATTGTTATAAAGTGAGCTAATATAAAATAAGCGGCTTTGTAGTGTGTGGTGTCAATGTTTCCGTTGTCTGGAGCAGTTTCTCGTCTCCAAGTAACAGTGCAGACCTGTGTACTTCATCTTCAGCTATATATATATCTATTTCAACTAAATTAATTGATTGAAGCAATTGATATGGGGAGCAATAATGTAAAGGATTTAGGAACCATGATTGTTTATTTTGCCGACCCATATCTGCATTTCCTTGTTGTATTGGAGTTTGGTTGTAGGCACCCCTAACAAGAAAAAAAAAACTTCCAATGGCCTTGTGTCATTTCGAAGAAAAAAGAAGAAGTGTCCAAAACTGTGAAAATAGGGACTCGAAGTAAAAATTGTGTATCTTCGCCTACTTTGATGATTTAGCAATAAAGGAGGGACCTGGAAGAGTTCCAATAAAGTGACCCTGGTTATTTCTTCGATGTTTTGTTGTCTCACCCTTTTTCCTACAATACAAATTTCCAACGTCATTTTGTCATTTCATCGAAAATAATAGCAGTTTAACAACTTTGCGAAGTTTTCGGGGAGAACCAGAATGTATAGACCTACTCAAGAACAATCTGGATATTGACCAGGGTCAGATATTGCACTGTGTCATATTCACAGTAATTTGTTTCCATCCGCTTACAACTTTAAAGAATTCAAAGTTCTGTTATTTGATATGCATCAATCATAAGTGACCTTCAAACATCTATCACAGCCTGTCCTAGATATGATTCCATTCTTCCTTCTTCCTCATCTTTTGTTACTGGCCTCTTTCAAATATTTAATTTTCGACAAGATCAACGAGGATGAAGTTACGTACGTACCTATATTTCTGCTCCTCCTTTAGCACACATCGTGAAGACTTTTTTGCCATTCGTTTTTTGCCATGAAAATTATGCTTCTGTTAAAAAGAAAGTTTGGTTCTTTTCAGTGGTAAATGTAGTTTACTCGTATGCAGTAACCACCTTCCCCATATATGCTTTTATCCTTGATTATTTGCATATTTTAACCCATAGGGTATGTCCTATAGACCCCGGCCCCCACTCCGGGGTCGGAATGACCGCATGCGTGTTACCAAAATGTCCGGTAAAGGGGTACTTTTCACGCACCAATGTCCGGCTCGTACATACACAAAATTGACTTTACACACCGGACTTAGGGGGTGTTTTCAAAAGGAGGAACACGCATATGCGTACCCTAAATAACACTGAGTGGGGAGGGGCCGGGCTATAGACTCCTTGAAGGAGCAATATATTTTAAGAAGTTCCATTCATTTTGTAATTCAAATGTATTCATACATGGATAAAAGTTTCTGGGTTTGTATTTAACTAACTCGTCCCCCGACTTTCCCTTATCCTCACCACTCGCTTTTACCGATTTTTAAATTTACCTGTTCTAAATTCTCTCTCTCTCCACCCCTCTCATTCCTTCCCACCTCTCTCCATCTCTCTCTCTCTCTCTCTCTCTCCCTCTCTCTCCCTCTCTCTTCCCCTTCTTCCCTTCTCTTTTCTATCTTCTCCTCTTCTTTACCCCCTTGTATATCCCCCTCTCACACATCCCCCTCTCCCTCTTTCCCTCCTAGTTTCGTAAATTTATTTTGTATCCTGATAACCTTTTTTTCATGAACCTTACAGGAGAGTAAATATTTTCGCAAAACATTAATTTCCACGCAAGCTAATCGAATCGCCGGGCGAACTTACCCCACTCCCTTCTCAACTCCAGAAAATACAGATTATATTTCTCAGCTTCAGTTCTGGTTGAATAATGTTACCCATGAATATGTTTCCAAGGCCAAGGATCAGTAAATCAGCGGGGAATAACAGGGCCAATGCAGCGATTTTTCTAACAATGCAATCATGAACCCCAAAATGTTTTGAAAATATGAACTTTCTGTCGGATTTGTTTGAAAATCCACAAGGATGGAGAAAGAAGCAGTTGACTTTTAGATAGTGAAAAAGAGGAGATTGCAGGAAAAATGATTTCTTTTTAAAGACAGGAGAGCAGGATGGGATTTGAACTGTAGATAACATAGGGCAACGGGGAAGTCATTCACGGGGCAATTTTCCAAATAAACATGATTTTGTATTCTATCCAGCGTATTATGACAGGTTTTGTACCCCCCCCCTCCCCCGCGATGAAGAGAAGTTGACGCCCGCCGTGAATAAAGGCCTTGTAATGAAATGTGGAGTTAAAAAAACAGGAGACATGTCCGATAGATTATGATTGATTATTTATTAATTTTCGCCGTCATGGTTGGGTGTACTAAACATTCTTCTATAATATAATTTCATAATTACAACCAGTTAAACAGAAATATGGTTTTATTTGGGGTACATGTAGGCTGTACATGATGTGCATTCCGACTGAGGCCAGATTTGTTTGTTTAATCGTCTTTGCTATGTTTGAAACTATAAAAATAAAAAACAGTAGTTGCTTCATGTTACGTCCGCTGGGTGGATGAGGGAGAAGGTCTATACACAGTTCATACACATATGATGATCATTAGTTTATTTACATATACACTGCTTATCATTTCTGTTTTGAAATAAAATTCTTGAACATTTTCCACATTTTATTTTTTCTTCTCTACATCTGTATGTTCTTTATGGTGTAGTTTTGTCCAAGGTGTAATTTGTTATGCCTTGCATCTACCATTAATTTTATTTTGCCCTGGGTTACTATATCTCCTTTGTTGCGCAAGTTTGAACACAAGTGGTGTTTTTAAAAACCCAACATAGTCAGGCAAAGGATTACAAACAAGGTAAAGGATAGTGCTTAGGTATACAACATTCATGATATCCATGCCATATTAGGCATGGATTTAAACTTTCTGGAGAAGGTCAGAGCATATACAGAACGCATTGGAATTCCAGCATGTTTTCGATTTTTCTTTATCCCTTGGTATGGATTCAATTTCACCGGATCCTTGGAGAAGTACATTGCATAGCAGACAACATAAATCTTCTGGCGGGATAGGTAGAAAATGCCGGATTTGCTAATACTTAGAAGTGATCAAATAAGAAAACGGAATGGAGGGGAAAAGACAAGAACCAGATGTAGAAGATTGGTTAGGAAGAAGAGGGATCAGAACAATATCAAGAAAAAGGAGGAGGAGGAGGAGGAGGAGGAGAAGAAGAAGAAGAAAATGATGATAAAGAAGATGATGATGAAGAAGATGATGTAGATGATGAAAATGAAGAAGAACAAGAACAACAAAAGGAACAACAACAACAACAAAATCAACAAAAACAACAGCAAGAAGAAGAAGAAGAAGAAGAAGAAGAAGAAAAAGAAGAAGAAGATGGAAAAAAAGACGAAGGAAAAAAAGAGAATTATACATTTTTTTTTTAATGCAGGAGAAAGTAGTAGGCCTATATATCGAGTCTTTAATTTGCCATGGAAAAAAGGCATGGGCAACAACAGTTTACTGAACAGTGGCTAAAATATCAAACGAAACATTTGCGGAAATGATGGACAGAATTAGGCTACTATGGAAAAGGTTAGGTTAGGGTGGTGTGTGACAATCAGACTAAATGGCTAGTCAAACTCGTTAAATGTAGCCATTTGGTCATAAATATTGTGACTATTGAATGCCAAGTGTTGTCTTGTCTGTCTCCTTTCTTAATGTTAATCATTTGTCATCTTTTATTACGTTGTACTCAACATCACGCACATGAACTTTGACACTTGTTTCAGTTTCAGTTCAGTTGAATTTTTCATTCCCAAAAGAACAGTGATTTTGACAAGAAATCAGATATACAATTCAATATTTAATAATATAATACATTTGACACGGTTTAAAGTTATAAAATAGAAAATATACATAAATATCCAGTATAATAGTTCTTTTTTTATTTTTTAAGTTAAACCTGTGGAAATGGAGGGATCCACTGAAAAGCAGAGCTTGTAGAATAGCAAATTTTGTAGAATGTGGATCCTCAAAATAATGACAAACATAATTTTTGTAACATGTAAATATATTGACTTGAAAAAATATACATAGATTACCAAAAAGTGGCAGAATAATAATACAATTATAAATCCGTAATTTGAAAACTTGTTACGAGACGTATGTAGTATAGTGAACATTGGAAAGGTCAAAGGGGTGGAGAGGAGAAGAAAGGAGAGTGAGAGAGAGAGAGAGAGAGAGAGAGCACACGACGTGCCAATACTGCAGAGGTAGTGATCATAATTATAGTAAGGTACATAATATAGAGCGTAAAGTAAGACGTGACGGGAACGATTTAAAGAAGGCAAGACATGATTTGACAATGCACCAAGGGCGTAGCGAGGGGGGGTTGTTTTGGGTGTTTTAGCTGTTCAAACACCCCCCTTGGCAAAAGAATTTTAGTGCACACTACCCCCATTTTGCCCCCATTTTGATTTTTTTTTTTTTTTACTTAGTAATCACACACTACCCCCTCCCCTCACTGAGCAAAAATAACGATCGGCACGATTTTCACATTTCCGGGGGCAAAACAAAATTTTAAAATGTTAAAAATCCTGGCTACGCCCTTGCAATGCACTGATATTAATTTGTATTGTATGGAAGTATAAGAAACAATTTCAAAATGTCCTCTTAAATGAAATAAGTGAGGGGGCAAGTTTATGTCATTATGAAGAGAGTTCCTGAATTTGGGGGCTGTATAAACAAACGTGTTAAAGGATTAGATCCACGATGTAAAAAAAATCTTTTTACAACCCTGTATAACCATAGTATTAAAGACCATTTTGATTTTTTTATTCTCCAAATATATAAGCAAATATTCAAAATCAAATGTTCATAATTCGTAATGTCATTTTAAATAAACTTATTATCTTCATGACTTTTTTGTATATATCGTATATTCATCGTTTTATATATATAGGGTAGTTGGGACCAGGCCTTTTCCTTGTCTTGTGTAATTTAAGCCGAGGGTGTTTTGTTTTTTGTTTTTTTGTGTTTCATCCCTCTTCCCCCTCTTCCTCCTCCTCCTTTCTTTCTTTTCTTCTTCTTCTTCTTCTTCTTCTTCTTATTCTTCTTCCTCTTCTTCTTCTTCCTCTTCTTCACTTTCTTTTGCATCTTTTGACAATAAATTACTTGAGGGCGATTACGTTCATTTCTTTGGGGATATCAGTTCGTTATAGTTTGCTTGTTTCAGGGGCAGATCCAGCCGGCGGCAAGGGAGGGGCCTAAAAAGGGGCCCACTTCGTGCGAAAATTTGAAAATCGTGCCGGTCGATTTTTCGCTCAGTGGGGAGGGGAGGGGAGGGGGTAGTGAGCAAAACAAAAAAAATAAAATAAATTTTCCTACGGGAAGGGTTATTTTTTTTGCACCGCCACCCCTTGGGCGCCATGGAAGGGGCCAAACTTCTTTTTTCAAAAAGGGTGTTTTTACCTGTTTTTTGCTAGAGGGGCCCGGCCCCCTCCCCTGGATCCGCCACTGGCTTGTTTGTTCGTTTGTGGCAAACTAACTGATTTGCATACTTCAACCTTCAGGTATATTTGTGAGTTCAATGAAGAAGTAAACAAACATTCCGCATTCTCCGAAACTCACATTCCGAGAAAACCCATTGTATGCAATGGCGTCATCAATATTCACATTGTTGTTATTGTTTTAGGATGTTGCTTCACGTACATCTGTTTTTAAATCGTGAATATGATGTTTCCTCTCCTGATCGGGAGAATGAGGTTTCCACTGATACATAAGATTAAAAGATATTAATCATACCGCCAACCAATGAACCATCACCGCTAAAAATCGCGAACTTGGTTGTTGTCCAAACCACGAAAGACCACGTATGAACAGCGCTTGTATCAAAGTATCAGGAGTGGTAAAAGAATAGTTTACAACCCAGATATTATTATGTCAGATAGTCCTCGAGGAAAATACGTATTTTCTTGTTCACTCTTAAAGTTTGTGTACCATCACATGCTAGTCATGGCGGCCGGAACGTGGGAAGATTTTCGAAGTTGGGTTGCTCAAACATGTCAAATAAGCCAAGTGCCCAAATATATGGTGGACCAGGCAAGTTTTGTATCGGCCCAATCCTTGTAGACATATTAAGTAGGGGGTCAATCACCCCGTGCCCCTTCGTCCACAAACCCTGTGAATTCCCAACAGCAATAACATCACAAAAATAGATCGAAGTGTGTAATGTTACTGTAATTTCACCTAGAAGGGAAGTCTGTAGCCGATAAAGACCCGGTTTAGTTTCCGTCAACATGCTTCCTTTTTCCTCATTGCAGTAATTCATTAACGCTAACAGCACATAGGTTGCAACGTAGGTATAACATAAGGTGAAATGTTGGTGGCATGCTATCATAGTTGGGGGCGTCTACATTTTATATGACTCACACCTCACAACAAACAAATAAACAAACAAACATACAAACAAACACACTTTAACATTGACAAATATGTGGCATATCTGACAAGTTATACCATATTTGATCTGCATTTAATATAACCAGCCTCACAAACTTAAAACAATGCCTGTATATCAATATGCAAAACATGGCATATTAATATATTTATAACTTAGCCCCCTCCTATTACAAATGACATTACCATCGGTGTTTATTCGCTCCCATCGCACCAACCATGTCACCAAAACTTACAACAATATCAATGTCTTAACGAAATACATTGTTATTCATAGCATGAGATGATTAGCATAATTATTCGTAGCAAGCAGCACCCCCTCTCTCTACTTTTAGTATGGCAGTAATATGATTGATGTTTGTCCTCCGCATCCTCCCATATCAAATCCTAACCCCAACACTAACCCTACAGCTATCAACAGTGGCAGTCCATGGCCATGCTCAGCCTCAGGGAACAAGGAGACAGGGAGCTAGGGACGATGAAAAGGAAGAGACCCATAACTACTTCTAACAGTCTCTCATGTGGTGAGCGACATGCGATATAGGGCTCCATAATGCTGGACGTATAGGCCTATATACATAACAGCACAAACAGCATATATGATATTTAATTCAAAGGCAGTACAATTATACACAACCGTTCTTGATTTATGACCCCTTCTTTCATAAAGTTTTGTCGAACTTTTGATTTGATGCCATTTCATACTTCAGAAGCTTCAGAACAATTCGTGCTGTCACTTCATTTGTCATTATTGATATTACACCATGTGACAGGGAGTTTGAATGACCTCTTTGCTAGTGAGAACTACCTGATGATAAAGGACCGTTTCCGCAGCCATGTGTCACGACAAGGCTCTTGGACATAAGGTTCTTGCAATGGGGTAGCTACCAGGGGGAACGGGGGCCACGTGCCGCCCCCTAATCGGATGGAAAAAAGAAGGTTACAGAGAAAAGGGAGAACATGAGAAGGGGATAGACGAGGAAAGAAGATTATATGACCCACTCCCAGACCCCTCCTCCTGATCGTTCTTAATTCATTTTTTTATCCACGAAGTAAGACACCTGTCCACCCCCCATGATGCCAGGGGCTCGACCCTCGCAACCCTACATGTGTCAAGAAAAAGCTCTCGACATATTATAGGGTTCATGGACCTGCCTGGCATGCGATGAGGATCAGGGGCGTCATTTCAATATTGTAATCTAGGGGCAAAAAGGGTAGGATGACACAATATGCATTTTTAAATAAAAAATACGATTTTCTCGAGGAACAGACGAGTCATATTTAAAGCCCACTCGGTGACACTTAAACGCTGTTCACAGAAAATGAAAGAGCAAAACTGTTCGAATTACTTTTGTCATTCTATTGGAAATAGTATTACCTTTGTCGACTTTAAAATAGAGGCGGGGGGACATCACACTTTGATGGTCCTTTTATAGAATTTTAGGACGGGACAACACAACATCCAGATGAAATGAGCTTGGTTGGCAAAAGCTAGTATTTTTCAATGCTCTCATTTTCCAATGCTCTCAGAGCGGAATATTTCTGTACATCTTTTACATATTTTTCTCCAGCCTGTCCATAGATTTAAGATCAAGGTATTACAAGATTAACTTCAGCAGGATTGGGTAGGTCTTCAGTTTTTGAGAAGTCAGTTTACATGAAACATGCAGAAACATGGTTCTCTAAAGCCATGCATTTTTTTTTATAAACTAGACCGTCTACAATACGGCATCGATTTTATATGGGGCGGGGGCGCTTTTGCCATTGTTATTTCGAACGAACCATCTTATAAACAAAAACATTCGGAATAACGAACTTTCGGGAAAACAGCCATGACCAATTCCTTACATTATAATTTATCGTCACGCACCATATATTGTTGAAACATAACATCCTTATTATCAAGTCAGCGACCAATTTTGTCCTTCAGACTATTGTAAAAATCCATGTCTGGTAGGCCTATTTATTTTTCTTAGGTTTTTTCTTTCTTTCTTGATGAGGGGGCGGTTTCAAGGTGAGAAACGAAATTTAGTAATCATCAGGAATAGTGACTTTCATGACTAACATGAAAATGAACTATGCTTGTATGATGACAAGATAAGTTAAATAGAAACCGTTAAAAATAAATGAGAAGTTTAGAAAAAGTTCACAATAAAAGATAAGTGTAGTAACATTTAAACAATGGATTCGTTGTATCACTTCCACGTCACAATAGAAACCAGACGGTCGAGAGATTAATACGAAGCTAATCGGACACCGTCTGATTTCTCAGAGAAAACAAAAAATCAGCTCCTATAATAATTCTCTCTCAGTGATGACAAGGGATATCTGATATCCTAGAGAAGGTGAATAAAGTCATATCATTGCACTTGATTTCTTTGGGTGTTATAAAATGGCAACATTGCTCGGTTCCGCCAGTCCCCAACGAAATATAGGATTCGAAGCACGTTTCCTAACCAGCAGAGGAGAAGAAGGATGCTTTTACCATGTTTATATATCACAGATGTTTGCCACAACTCATGTTATTAGTTTCTGCTAATGTTGTTGTATGGTCGTGATCTATTATCTCTGGTTCATGGGGTCAAGAAGAGAATCATATCAGCTGAAGTACGCTTCCTTGTTAGTTACCAAGAAATTTTGAAGAAGCCTCCAGTTTTACAGGACGGAAAAAAGGGTGTTGAGAGCAGTTGAAGGTAAGTGTACTACCTCGTGTTTACTATTTTGAATTTTGTGGTTCGTTTATATTATAAACATTATCTTCTTTGTTGTGATTTTTGACTGAGTGCCAGTGCAACCCATGACTTGGACACTGGTTTATAGATAATGTCAGAGATACACGTCAACAACCATGGCATATGACTTTGTTTTTATTATTCTGAATTTTCATATGAATTGTGGACTAGAAAGGAAGGAGATGGGGAAAGAGAAAGGGGAAAACCAATTTACACAGGGAGGGAGAGACAGAGACAGAGAGGGGGAGAGAGGGGGAGAGGGAGAAAGAGAGACAGCGAGAGAGAGAGAGAGAGAGACAGAGAGAGAGAGAGAGAGAGAGAGATGGGGGTGTCTAGAGGCATGGCAGGCAGAGAACAGCGGATGAGGACTTAAAGGCCAAGTCCACTCCAAAAATAACTTACTTTCAATAAAAGCAGACAAACCAATCAAAAAAAGTTTGAGCAAAATCGGATAACTAATGTCATACTAAAGTATGTAAAACTATGGAACAATGAGAATCACAACACAAATTGCCAAGATGGTTATCAGTTTGTGACGTCATGTCCTCACAACTTATCAATTGCTTTATATAGTTTAATCCCATTAATTTCCTTTTATCCCCAAAACTTGATTTCCCCATGCCTTTGCCCGGGTTATATGATTTGTATCATATTGCGTGCATGACATTTCCCAAAAACTTTTATGAATTTTGAAGAATTGATACTATATTCTGAATATTGTATTTCATAATTATTGATTTTTATATAAATAGTTTAAATTACTCTTTATTTGTGCATCCACACAAAAACATATTACTAACAATCTAAATTGGAGGCTGGTGTGAAGAAATACGATTCTTAGGGTGAAAATACGTCACAGACTGATAAGTGAGTTGCCAATTTGTGTAGTGATTTTCAAAGTTTTACATGTCATTAAAATTCATAACTTTCTTATTAGTTATCTGATTTTGCTCAAACTTTTTTTGATTGGTTTGTCTGATTTTTCTGGTTCTATTGAAAGTAAGTTATTTTTGGAGTGGACTTGGGCTTTAACTTCATTTCAGTTTGGGGGCTGAAATAGAGCATGCTTTCTCAGCAGTCAGTTAAATCAAAAACCAACAAACCAAATAGTCATTTCATAATGATGATGAATACATGGTACCTTGCTTTACAACTTACGTGACTGTATTCATTGCTCCTGTGAGAGCTCATCCTTAAAATCGTTCCAAGAAAAAGTTGGGTATCATCGATCGTCCTCGTTACCGACCACGCTGAGTGACGAGCCTGTTTACGTCTGATCACGGCGCTGTTGTCGACATTGATTTACGGCGCGATGCGTGACCCTTGACACCGCGGGTCACAATGGAGGTCAACACATTTTCTTGAAGATCACGTTCGTGAGGCACAGATGGCTAATACCGAGGAGACTCATTTGTAGGGTGTTTAGAGAGAGAGAGAGAGAGGGATGATGGAGGAAAATATTGGTATTCCGAGAAACAAGGATACCGAAATCTTTTCCTCTCTCTTACGAGATTTGCATGACATTTTGATGACCCATGTTCTAAGATACGAGGGTGATAATGGATTAATATGCTGTCATAAGATATATAAGATAGTGGGAAACTGGGAAAATATTACCAAGAAATTCGAAGAATTGAAATAAAAGCGACACTGAAAAATTGTTTTGTCGTTAAAAAAAAGGTGTAGCACGTACGTCCTTTATCGTTATGAGGCAAGATAGATGTTCTTTAGTAATACAAATGCAATGATTATTCCCCAATGGACAAACCCTTTCGTGATGGGCAAAACAAATTGCTCGAAGGAGGCTATGATCTTAGCTAGTTCTCAGTTCTCAGATGTAAGGCGGTTTTTCACGAAAGCCAGACCTCTAAGGATGTTCATTCCATCTATTAGTGAACGAAGTGAGCAAGGAATTAATGGAGGAGAAACTCAATGTTACGCATTAAAAAATGCTCTTTTGTAGTTTAGTAGTATTTTGATCTGGTCATTATACGTGTCCGTTGTCAAATTACGTACACTTTCGATAAAACTGTCTTGCACTGTATTTGTATGTGCGTTGAATCTCTTATTGTTCACTGAAACCATATCTATAATTATAGCCCCCCCCCCCCATCGATATTTGTCTTTACTCATGTATACAAGTTACTGAGTTGTTGATATCGATAAATTCTAAAATGAAGCGTTGCACTTTTAAATAAGAGAAGAGCGACATATTATACTCAATTTAATTTTTTTTTTTTAAAGGCGCAAGCAAGAGACATGACACCATAAGTGTGTTTGTTTCTTCATTGTATTATTTATTTTTTATCCAGCCTCTAGTTTCTTTGTTTTCATCAATTGCTTCAGAGGGGAAATTGAGGGAGAAGGTATAAAAGATTTTCTTTATTGGTTTGTCTGAGTTGCGATGAGTAACAATGATGGTATTACTGAAATTGTCAATATCGACACATCCCACGACTTGGCCAATTTCTACATCGGCTTGTTCCGCAGCACGATACCCCCAAAAGTGATTGATTCGGGACCAACCGATATTTAGTTTTTTGTCCAGACCTCGAATGGTCTTCTCTAATCAGAGATATTGATTTTTAAAGCTGATTCTGCTTTGGAGACTAATTTGTGATCACATTTTGTATGACACTAATGATAAGGTTTGATTGTTTGCCTGACCCCATTGAAGAAATGGCATTTATAACAAAGTTGCATGGTCAACAAATACTGACAATGACAATATAAAGTAAAATAAAGAATTTGTATGAGGTGTTCAAATCAGAAAGGTTTAAATTGATGTCGTTTCAAAAATTAAATCCAAGATTTAAGCATCATGGGTTTGGGATATGCATTATGCAATCATAAAGAGAAAAGCCAAGGCCATAGCAAAATAGGTATCGCTGGTGAACTTTCAAATTATAATAAGCTATTGTTGTCATAACGATGACCTATCTTTATTTTTTAATAGTATAACCTTCACATTTTGAATATGTAGGCGGTTTGAGCAGGATATTGTTGTTTTGTGTGTAAACATAAGACTGAGATAGGGAAAATACCACGTTGAAGATGATACTGTAGATTGGTGATCTTGGAATTGTAGCCCTGATAATGTGCACTGGAAAAAAATGTAACCACTTATTTTTCATAAAAATGATTCTTCAAGAATCTGTAGAAGCCGCCAATAAATAATTCTCAAGGTATGTTTCTTTTAGGCTCACGTCAAATATCTTATTAACATCGCTTCAGTTTTCTCTTGACGTGGAATGAGAAACAGAACCAAACCGTCAACAAATAACTACAAGAGTTTCGATGAAAACGATATTAGTCGAAGGTACATAATGATTTTCTTGTTTCGTTGTTTGGTTAAAAAACGGATATTGGCATTTGTTTATATTATACCTCATGATCATTTTCGTAGTTGGAGATCTGGCTGCATACCTCTCACGACCTGGCTCAAAGTCAAGGCGACCCTGGGTAAACATTGTGAGATTCCTGCTCTAAAATGAACTTGTCAGAAATACTTCTACTTCCCTGTCTACCCTGCCGTGTCTTGCCTGTTTTGTATATAATGTGTCGTTGTCTGTCTGCCTCAGTGTATATCCTCTATTTGACTTCGTACCTCTGCCTTATGTCTATCCCTCCACATCCCCCTCTCACCCCCCCCCCATCTCTCTCTCTCTCTCTCTTCCCCCATGTATCTCACTTCCATTCTTTCATGCCCGTCTTCCCCCTTCTCTATATCTCAGCAATACATCTCTCTTTTTCTTTCATATCCACTCTCTCCCCCTTTCCAACCCTCTCTCTCTCTCTCTCCCTCTCCCCCATCTGTCTTCCCCTTTCTTTCTCTCTCTCTCTCCCCCTCTTTCCCTCTCCCTTGCTCTTTCTCTCCCTCTCCCCGTGCTCCATTTATTCCCCTCTGTGTTGTAGTCTCTCATTATCATGTCTAGACTGTTCCACTTCCTTACTATCTTTTCCAAGTAAGCTAGATTTTAAAAAAGATGAAAGTATAAGGAGAGTAATAAAACTGATTTTATAAAAGAAACTGAAACAAGTTTATTATTCGATTCATAAAACATATAGTACATACTGTAGTTCCCTTGAGATATGCCATTTTCTTCCAGTAACCAAGCCCTCAGGTAGATAAGGAAATCGAATGAAAGGAGTAGAACTGAAGTCAGCAAAGAGAATAATTGAAGTCGGGATGACGGTGAACTGACATCAACTAAAAGTGCATCGCTACAGGTCTATCAGCTGTGGTCCGTGGGTCTACTTAGTATAGAATTAACTTCATTTCAGTTTGGGGGCTGAAATAGAGCATGACTTCTGAATACGATCGCAAAAACTTTCCCATAAGACACTGAGTACAATGACAATAGCCTTTTGGGTCGCATTTTGAAATGAGCGAACATTACAATGACATACTTCGTAATCCGAATATGATTTCTATGGGCAATACAATAGGATATAGAAATGATCCTAAGCTTCATTTCTTAGTCTTTTGCGATCAGTTTTTTGATATAAAATTATAATCGTGCATGTGAAAACGACTGTTAGTCACCACAGTAAAGTATCATAATTATATTAATATAATTATACCAATGCAAAAAAATTAGGGTACCAAGATTCAATCTACATCCAGTTTTATTATCACACTAAAGTGAACAAAAGAAGATGATCAATTCGAATGTGAGAATTCTCAAAATGATCTATGAATGACATTTGCATTTGTGCAAATGTCGCTGCAGCGGCAACCCAAGCAACAATCATCTGGGACGTCATTACCGCCCTGCAGTCGCTTCAAACATGTGAGGGCGTGCATACATCTAAAGGCTTGTTAATGGTAAATGCACTTCAATATCTGAGGCTTTTATTAATTTCTTTCGGTTAGATTAAAGATCGATAAATGTAGAAAATCATTGGTGATATATAGATTGAGGCTTTTAACTGAACTCGAAAAGTTCAAATTCAATATTGTAGTCTTTAAAACCAGCACCCCCGGTCTATATGGCATTGAGTCCTCATTACATTCAAATGACAAAGAAAAAAATAAAGGGAGAGAGAGAGAGAGAGGGGGAAGAGAGGGAGAAAGAGGGAAGAAGGAGAGAGAGAGAGAGAGATAGAGAAATAGAGAGAGAGAGAGAGAGAGAGAAATACATAAATAAATACATTTTAAAAAAGAAAGATGGGAGCTGAATGCGAGTTGAATTTCATTTCATTTTTGTTTACGTTTGCTTGTCGGCACCCTGCGGAGCTAAACCGTTACAACTTTCAGACATAAATTTTGAAAACGATGTTGCACCGCGAGATAACGGGGAAAACCCCGAAAGACTAATAGTAATACATTTACATTATTATTCCAAGGATGACGGGCAGTGTCTAAAAAGGGAAAGTTTTCAAAAAGTTACTTTTTAAGACTGAAATACGATCGTAGCCCAAAGCAGGCTGGGTTTTTTTTTTAATCTAGAAGGTTGGGGTATCATGCAAAGTTGCTTTCAGCAATATTTTCATTTCTTAATATATCTGGTTGATTCCCTGAACGGACCTTAAGTCGAGACGGCTTGGAATGCTACAAGTGGTCTGAAACTCCCTGAGCTGTCTAGGTGGCATTTGGGCTATCAATTCAATAGCGGATTCAGGGGAGATATTCCCCGGTATTATGCCCCTTAATGGTACATTTCACAGATTTCCGGGCTAGTGCTACCCCCTCCCCCCATCAGAGGGTCTTGATCTGCCTCTGCACTTGGATTAGATATCGTTACTTGAGTTATTTCAACATTTTGGTGGGAAAACTCCTGATAGGAGCAAAAGCAGGGATTATTTTACATCAAGGAGAGAGATGCAACAAAAACGTATAGGCTATATTAATTGAAAGAAAATTATATTTTCGAGAAATTCGGGAGTATTAAAATCAGCTTGTTGCTGGGACTTTTACCAATATCAATTCGAATCCTGTTAAGATATTTTAAGTTACACCCTTATCTCAAACTCTTAAAAAAAAAGGTGTGTTCTTTAAAAAAAAAGTGCTCTTCCTTCTGGCTTATTATACTTGAAATAAGATTCAGTCATACTCGAAATAATAATTCATAAGTTGAGGTTGGTGTATACGATTCTAAGGATTGAACAGCGCCACCTACCGATTCAACATTGGCATGCTCATTAGTTGTTGCTATGTGGACCACTCTTAGCCAATCAGTGGCCTCGTCCGCTTTGCTTAGCGCGCAAATCCCCATGTAATCCTTCTCGCTTCCCATGGGACTATATCAAGGATATTATATTAATACAAACTTACTACTACACGATCTGTAACACTTGTATTTATACATACCCCCTTCTCACTACTGTTGTCTGTTAGATCTCAGGAGCAAGGGTCTGCCGACAAAGGAATTACTTTTTGGATTGTGATAGTCTTTTCCTATTTTGTCCAGCGGAATACAATGCTACGTGCTTGGCAAGCCTGAATACACTTATGTCAGTTCTTCACGTGGTTGAAGAAATTAAAATATCATAGTTAGAGCAATAGAAATACATGAAAATTTCTTCAAATCAAGGAATTTTAAAACTGTTTAAAATGATATTTTAAAAAAATCCTTTCGTCGACGAGCACACTTGCTACGATTACACATCACACAGAGTTGGAGTCCTCTCTGAGAAAACAATTCTAGACATTACAGAATCTAGATTTTGGATTGCGCCAGTTCCTGGCAATGTTTGAAATTCGACTTGGAAAGTTTGTCGCCAATGAATTTGTGGAAGTTCCTGGACCAGGGCGAACCATCTTAATTTGTGTCACGATTTTCTCTTCTTACCCGTCCTGGCGATGATTTTGTGGTTTGCTAATCGGCTATCAGCTGACTTCCCATCCGGGTATTGTGTACAGGATGAATTATCTTATTTTCATTTTCACAGCAGAACAACACCGTGAACTCGCAATGCCCTTGATAATACTCAATATTAAATATTAAAATTACTTATAGGGAGCGAAACATTTAAAATAGGTGACATTATGTTAATGAAAATGATCTTTAAAACTAGTCGGTGCAGAATAGTCTCGTAACACCAGTCGCTAGTAGTATAATCAAGTCAATTTGGCCTCGCCCAGTTTGCGGCTTCAATCTTGAATCTTATCTATTTACTTTTCAGACACATAGGCCTTCAAAGCATCGAACTTTTCCTTGTGTAAACAGCTGGCCTCGTCCATTATGTGTACTTATTATGTCACTCACACTGCCTCTTTCAAAATTGAAGATAATTTGTTGTACTTGGGTGTCTCTAGTTTTGTGATGGCGAGAATGGTAGGTTTCTAACTGGATTGGTGACTTTTCACGGAGAAGTTGTGTGATCTAAAAGTTAATACTTTTGGCAAAGAGTTCAATCTGTATATGCCTCGTTGGACATGCTGGGTACTAGCCTGCTACGTCATACATTGGCAGGAAACATTATCTAAACAGTCGGGCTTTCCGCTCCAAGTTGAATTCTCTGGCACTTATTTTGTACGTGAACTTTTTCTTTTTCGTTCTTCAGAAACAGTGGTGTTGCCAGCGCCCTTGCCCGAAACAATTAAGATAATGTCTTGAGTAGATTCAGAACACATACTTATGTACTTTCTTGGTGTTGCGTTGGTTGTTTTGGGTGACGTTGCGACATTAACTCCTGTTATCTGTGCTCTTTCATGCGGAGGCCCGTCAGTCATAACAAAACTCTGTTATACCTCTCTATATTAGAGGCTACGCGAAGATTCGCTTATTGCACACAAGTCACCAACAGTGCATACGATCAGTACTAAATATTCCAATGGCAAAAGCGGTGAAGAGAATAATTGATCTGAAGCTGTAAGTGTGAATAAACGTAAACCAGGAAGTACAATTTGGATTAGCCTGCCTCATACGTCCGAATCAGCAATGCTCTTGCCAGAAGTTTTCAGAAGATTGAAGTGTTTGTGATTACGAATATTCCAACGACAAGTAAAACGGATTTGTTACAGGAGTTGTATATTTCTTTTTGCCGTTGTTGAAGTCCTGATCGACCATGCCAAACTGGTGGTGCGGGCCGAAACTCCGTATTCCAAAATGGATGGCCCCGACAATCGAAGGTGCGAGGACGTCCTTTCGTCGTCGTATGAGCACGGCAAACAGCCAGGACAGTTCGATTCGTCGTCGGCTTCGTACATTGAGCGACAACGACTACGGGGCACGATTTCGAGACTCGATTCGACGCGGTCGTCGAACGATGTCGCTCCGGAGTTTGAACAGGAGTAGGAGTGACTGGACGCTGAGACGGACGGCGTCGTTTAGAGATTCGATGCACTTTCGAAGACGGGATGCGAATTCATTCCGACGACGAGACACGACGCTGAGAAGAAAGCGAACCACGGCGGATATTAGGATTATCCGGCGATCATTTTGGTAGGTAACAAACCACACTGTCAGCAACATGTACAACATAATATGGCCACCACAACATTATCATTAACGATCATATAGCTTACATGTCTCCAACTTAAGATATGTTGGCCAATATGTTGTTATTTGTTCAACCTCTTTAACATAAAATATAATCTCCCACAGCGTTATCATTAATGATCATATCACTTAAACATCTTCAACACAAAATATGTCTACAACAACGTTGTCAGTGATTTCAACGCGAACAATATAAGATATGGCTACGACAATGTTATCATCAACAATCATATTGTTCACAACATTTTCAACAAACGATATGGCCGCCACGAACATAAATACTAACATCATAAAAACACTGAGAACACACAAAAACTTATTAACGTTCTTCTAAATTTATGGACTAGTACATAGGGACATCGAAAATGATATAAATATGTACTTTTACGTTCTCCCGTAATGTACGTTTTACTTTTAAATGCACCTGAGTAAACGGAACGACAAGAAGATAGACCATTTCAAGGAAGAAAAAATACCAAACAACCATTGTGATGACAAGATTTAGTGACAAATTACGAAGAATAATGAACATCTGTATTGTCATTCAGCCCTGTAACTCCGACAACTTATGAATATTCAAAGACCTTTAAAGGTTACCAATTGTGCGGTGACGGCTTGCACTCACGTGGTCACGCACGGTATCTTCACAAATCCTTTTCATGTCTCCTCTTTTTTAATCTGTAGTCAACCAAAACCCGCAGTATTGTACAAGGTTCCCTTAAAAATACCTTCTCTCCAGTTTGTTAATTTATTTTTTTGCTTTAATCTAATCCATATGAAATTGTACTCTATGCCCCGTGGTAGAGCAGTGTTCTCGTGACCGGGAGGCCCCCGCTTCCAAATCAAGTCGATATACTAGTGCCCATTGGTAAGGCATAATCTTAATTCCCAAGATCCTTTGGTGAGGAATTAAAGCCGTCGGTCCCTTGGTTGCTTACCTACAAACATACACATGCTAACTTAGCAGGTAGGTAAAACAAACAATCAAATATATATCGCAATCATGATGATGATAATGATGGAATGAAAATTATCAGCCTTAGGATTAGATTTATACACTTTAATGACGATTTCTAGACGATGATAACAATAACATAATTGTGGGGAAAACAACTAATTGTGCCTGGAGTACAGGCTATTCATGGATAATCAATCACCATGAATGTAAACATGAAAATGTCATGATATTATATACATTCTTGGTGTATTATGTTATATGTGGTGAGAGCACTCAACTGACTTATTTGTCACATCTAGAGGCGGATCCAGGATTTTCTACAAAAGACGGTATTAATCCGATAGAAAAAAAATTCAAAGTCAAAGTGGCGTGATTTTGCGTGAAGGAGTTAAGGTATGCCAATTTGATTTTAAGGGAGCACGGGTAAATTTAACCCCTCCCCAAATTGGCAATGATCACATCATACTTTTCATGCTTTTTGTCTTCACGTCGTATCAACAAACGAGGATATTCTGTAACTCTACCTCTGACTTCTGTTGAAAAGAAGAAAAAAAGAAAAAAAACATTGTCGATTAAAAAATATGTAAAGCAAAAGAGACGTTCAAAAATATTTTATACCTCTGTATTCTCTGCAAGTCATTTTTGTTCTGTCTGGAGAGCTTTTTGATTTATATATTTATATATCTCTGAACAGCTAATGCGCTATTATTTGCAGTTTGTCTGGAGCGTATTGCTTTCATTTTAAGAAAAACGAATGAAGAAAAATATGTCGTTTAGTAGTTATATAACTTGAATTATGACAATAAGATTTGATGGACTGGGGTTTTATTTCTAATCCAATACTTAAACCGCGTTTACGACTAGAATAACCAACCTTTGTGTGTGCTATTTTCAGAGATTGTATTTACATGCATCAAGCAATACACGCATCATTTGTAAACAATAAAGCTGAAAAAATAGAAACGCTTAGCCTATGGATAGGCTTGATATTATTCACTTTGATGTATATAAGACGTGTACTCACAAATTCGAACTGAAAACCCCTAAAAATATCTCTAATCTATCTTTGTACACAGAAAGCCGTGTGAGCTAACGATAATAGCCGAGCCAACGTTTCACCGTAATAATCCGATGCTTGATCTGAGTCTTGTGTTTCCGGTTTAAACCCCCCTTTGGCAGTCGCATTTGACTATGACTGTGTCATTGCGGTAGTCAATGGGAATGTGTATAACTGTATATGAGTTGTACAAGAGTACATGCTGGGGTTGTATTGTATGATGTAGTGGAGTGGATATGCCCCCAAAACAGGGATATTCATAAAGTAGCGTGTTGACGAATCTTTTCATTATACTTAGTAGGAAAATCAGATGATTTTTTTTTCCAACCAATATACATATATATTATGATATGTCCTTAACCTATAAAATACACTATTTATTACTGTCCTTACTGTCCAGTATTAAAATATCTACATACAAGAAGTATGCATGAGGCACACATCTGTTGGTCACACGCATTCGGAAAAAACACGAAAATTGTGGACACATGGGCAATAGAGAGAGAATCAAGTGACTCAGAGTGACAGTTGACTAAATGCATGATCATAATTAGCCTTAACTCTGGTAATAGTTGTTTTCTTCCCTCTACATGCATTAGACTCTACTCCCCTTCCCCTCTCCTCCCTCTCTCCCCCTCTCTCTCTCTCTCTCTTTCTGCCTTTGTTCGGTCTCACTATCTTTCTTCTCTGCCCCTCTATCTACCTAACATTCTCCCCCCCCCATCATGCCCAACAATCTCTTTGTACCGCTTTCCGTCACCCCGCCCCTCTAATACACCCCTCTACCTCTCTCTACACACACACATATATATATATATCTTTCTCTCCTATCTCCTCCGTTTAAGGATCACTCACTTCCTTCCATTTGAGTAGGAAAAAGCTACTATCGAAGCCTGGTAGTCAGACTAGACCAGAGTGCCAGACTAAATTTAATCCTCGTTATATCCCCTGTCTATTCTCATTGGTCTAAATTTAGCGCATCCTGCCCCTCACACTGGCCAACGATAGATCTGTGCTTTTCTGCTGTCAAATTTTCCAAACAAAAATGTTATTTTCTGTGTCATTGAAGTATCATTCAATCTACTACTGTGTAAAATAACGCGAGAAAGGTTTTTAAATATAATGGGTTCCCCATGAAGTGTAGTCATGAACAATGATGCTTATAAGTATAAGAAACTGAATTCTAATTATCGAGTGAACACATTGTCGAAATCTAATTATAATATTATAGAATGCCACATATAATAATAAAGGGTAGAGTCTCTTGGAGAAAGAAAGAGAGTTAGAGAGAGAGAGAGAGAGAAAGAGTAAAAAATTGTGATGATAAATAAATAAAACAAGGGAGCATTATTTACCTCAAGCTAGCTGAACAGTCTTTTAGATTTACACGTACAATCAACTGTAACAAATTGATGTGCTCCTGACTTGTTTTCTAAATCAAATACTTCTTGAGACACTACGTTTTTGTCATAATGAATTTTGCGAGGAGGATTGTGAAATATTCACGCAACGTAGGTTATGTATGTCACAATCTATCCCCCGTGCCTTTCACTGCCGTCACAATTAAAACATGACTCTTAATAGTAAACATCAAATAGTTAAGATATAAATAGCAGTTTTCAATTCGATCATACATTATGTAAAGCGGAGATTTTATATCATGCAGCATGCAAACGCGACGGCTTTATGGTAATGCGTGACGATACGATTACGTTATTACTTGCGCTATTAAATCAATCCAGTGGAGGCAATTATCCCAATACCATACGTCAGTGGTTCAAAGCAAGCAACATTAGTGCTGTTCATTATGCATTCACTTCTTGTCCGATATCACTCCTACTTGGCGCGTCAATTAAGGCCGAGCAAGCCGATGGCGCAATCCTCCGTCAGGCATTTGACGCTTCGTGTGCCAGGGACGGTGTCATTTATAACACCGTCTCTGGTTGGGCTATAAACATGTAGTATCGTGATAATGAACAAATAGCCTTATTATATTATAAGTGTAAATAAAGACTTTGTCTAGACTGAGCTCCATCTTTTCATTGATTTCACAGTCAGCATAACTGATGGCCATGGCTTTTCTGCATGACGTTCAACATGATAACATAAACAGTGGAATTGATAATTTCTGCCTTTTACTATGTTTTATTCTGTCGTTTTGACTAGTTCGGCATGTTCCAGTAGTGTAGTCCCACTAATGGAATGTTTGACTCATAAAAACTGTATACCCAACGTATTGTTTTGGCAAGGGGTACTGGAAATATCATCTCTCTCTCTCTCTCTCTCTCTCTCTCTCTCTCTCTCTATATATCTCTCTCTCTCTATATATATATATCACTTATCCCATTATCCTTCTTGTAAACGTTTATATTATACTGGCAAATTAATGGAAATAGCCTTTGCGTCAGATGTTAAGTGTTTGCGTTTTCAACGAAACACAGTAATCGGTAAATCGAATGCGCGCTTTGAATCATTGCCAGAAACACGACCTCGTGATAGTTGTTAATTAAAATATGACAATCGGTAGGTTTTTATCACATTTCTCGGGTTTATGAGTACTTTCTCAATGTTTTGGGTCAGGAAACCATCGCAATGATTCCGGAAGTATACGGCCTCCATGATCATTCTACAATGTTGTTAAGTATATGAGTTGTACACAAATGTATTATGCTTGATAGCTTTTCGTATGTGTGTGTCTGCTCATTATCTCCTTCTTTATCTTGATCAAAATTGTCAAACTGGATATTTCTTCTTACCCATCAGACTGAAACTTACATATTTAGGTCGATTCTTTTGCTTTTACTTTGGAGCAAACGGAACGAACTTTTTCCAAGATCTAAAAAGTAGAAAATAAAAATATACTTAGGCCAAAACACTCCATAGAAATCGATGGTACCAAACGTACTTCATTATCATGTATGGCGACAGAAGAAGATGGTGGAAACTGGTGTTTTAAAATAAACGATAAAAAGAGAGGGAGAGATATAGAGAGAGAGGGAGAGAGAGAGAGAGAGAGAGAGAGGGGGAGATTATGAGCGCACGGGGTAATTATTTAGGGGGGATCAATTGAGAAAAGTGAGAAAAGTGAATTTTTAAACACAGAGTATTTTCGTCGATCACATCATAGCCTCTTCCACAAATCACGGTTGTTTACAAAATGAACATGTTCTTTCGTGTTCAAATTCAACATACTACTGTATATCGTTTTCTGAGTCAATTGACGTAAATCAACGCCGTGAGCCCAGATGATGGAATAACCATGACGTTTGCTCCGGTCATACGTGATACAACATTGGGGTACCCAGCTTTGATATGTAGTGGGAGTGGGGAGGGGGAGGCAATCGTCATTAAAAGAACAATAAGAGAATTATATAAAAATCTAAGTGGATGAGATGTCTTTCATTAATGCAAAGTTCCAAGACATGTTTCTGTAAGCGAATAATAGTTTTGAAAGTGATTTTGGCGCTGAAGAGAGGGGAACATCATATATCAACTGGAGGGGGCGTGGCGCTTCTACCAGTGAAACTTATCACCCCATTGGCTGGTCCGTCGAGCAACACCCATTTTATCTATAAAACAGACTGATGATGGAATCGCTTAAATTGTCAAGAAGTTGGTGGTTGAGAACACAATTCTTGATTTATTTTTCTTAACATGTTTGCAACGCTCAAGCAATGCTTTCGAGGAATATCCGATACGAGTTTAGACAGGTTAGTTTTCTAGTTTTTAAGGCAATGTAGAGAGGAAAACTAGCATGATATGATGTTTTATTGATATTCACTCTCTCTTTCTCAATATTTTGTGAAAAGGCTTCATGGCGTACCTGTGAGGATATTTTCAGATCCTGAAATGTTTTAATTTAGGTTGGGACTTGTAAAGGATGTTCAGACCAGTTTAGAAATATAGACCAGTTTAGAAATATACTCGTATCTATCTGTTTAAGGACGTTGCTTCTCCGAGAGCCGAGATACCATCTGCTGCATACACTGGATTGATAGAAGGTATCGTATTTCAATATTCCGGATGGCAATTGCATAAATTAATGGTTGCTATGTCGAGCGACAAGCATCCGGCAAGCTATAGGGTCACGTACTAGTAACTTTTCCTGGCTGTTGGCGTTTTGTGGGGGTGCTTGAGGTATTGTGTTAAAGTGTTTTAGGGCAAGGGTTATGGTATATGTAGAGATGCTGTTGCTAAGTCAGGGAAACATCCGGCAATGTTATTGATGATCACTATTACTTTATTAGTCATTTTTTTCTTCCTGCCATTACCGTCGTGTTCTTTGTGGTGTTTGTGGTCTTGTTTTAAGGTGTTTGGGGGCAGGTGTTGCGACATCTGTGGAGGTGTTGTTGCTATGTCGGACAATATTTAGGATTAGTTATTAGTTATTTCTTGACTTATCATGACTCGACTCGATCATGACTTGTGGGGGGGGGGGTTAGGGACTTGTCTCGAGTTGTCATAGATGAGATGTTACGGTATATGTTATGTCATCAGACTTTGAACCACTTTGTTCATGTTCGAATCTCAGCCTTATGCCCTTTTGTAAGACGATGTGGTGTCCATGTGCGGCTGTTGAAGTAAACACTGTATATCTGTGCGACCAATGGAGAAGACTTATACGGATATCTAGCAATATTAGGCTCAATTCGATTGCAACTTGCTGGAAAAGTTATACGACGCTAGCTCCTGCAACAGTAATTGCTCCGCGGTAATGTCTAACACTAATCGGATTTATAAATTAAACCCTGGAAATAACTCTATACCTAACTCCAAATCTAATCCTAAACCTGAGCGAAAACCCAACTGCAACTCTTACCTCAAAGGCTCGTACAGATATGACGCGGTAAACCACCGTAGACAAAAATAACCGCCGCGGTTGTTTTACATGTAAAATGAATGCCAACTGCGCGAACATATAATCGTTCGTATTCATATAGCTCTGTGTTATGAGATACATAAATGTGAAGCGTATTACACCATCCGTCATCATTTATAACAAAGTTATAATTAAAAAAGATTAAAAATTAAGGAGCCTTTACCCTTTATTTTTGACGAAATACAGCCGGGATCAATCGTCACGGCAGAAAATCTCTGAGCATCAATGGAAAAGACCACCTTAGCCGTGCATCACCTCAACGAAATCGAAAGAGGTCATTTAAAATGGAAAATTACTTTCATATCATTAGTTTGTACATCACTAATGATGAAAGAAGATCGTAAATAAAGAGGTTTTTTTTTACTATCTGACTTGTTTTAATTTGATTTATTTGTTTCCGTTTCGAGATTTAAAAAAAAAATAAGCGGTCTAAGGCTAAACACCTGTATAGCTGGACAGTCTTTATTGGGAGCGACACTCTGGCTAAATGGCTGTGAAGGGGAAAACCCTTCTTAATCCTACAAAGCAAATGGCTAGACTCCTGGTTTCTTGAGCCTATAGATGGTCTTCTTGACCATGGTGACTGCCTTTCATCGTACTGATCGTCCCGCCAGATTCTTTGAAACTATACTGAAATACATAAAATAAATTTTAGAATAAATACAAGGCTGATATATATGTATATTTCGACGATTTATGACAACTCTTTTATCAGGAGAATGATTTAGTTTTGATTCATAATTAAATTTGGAAACAAAATACTTCTGTAATAAGATATGTACTGGTGACTAGAAGTAGTAGTTGTAGATCGCTTTTTAATCATCTCAGTAGTGGTTAGTCTTTTGAAACTAAATTACTGGTATTCATTTGAGAATTCTTCAGAAACCTCATTAACCAAAATTAAATAATTGACTTGTCATGGCTAAAGCTGAGTATGTAGTTGCACTTTCTTTCGGATATGCGTAATTCGTAAACTCGCAATGACCTTTGTTCTGAATTCATTAGCTGTGATCTAAAGATAGTATATGACTTCATCGCATATACGAAGAAATGTAAACAAGATATACAAAACAGAAGTCCCCTTAAAGTTACTGAAATCTGCTGTGGTGTTTTTTCCTTTCTCTTCTTATTTTTATTCTTCTTCTTCTTCTCGCTTCAGCTGGACAACCTAGGCGAGGTGAAAAAAAAAATCAAAACCCTTTCTCCTTTTCTGATTATGACCCCGTTATACTTTCGCGTTATTACCCCAGTTTTTCAGCTTTTCGGACATTGACATCAAAAGGTCACTGGATTATGCGGTTGGTGCCTCAATGTCTTGCGATATACTAGTACACTTCTACTGCGTTTTCAACTTCTTCAAACCTTTCTATAGGGACCGCAATTTAACTATTTTGAACATTGTGTCTGGTATCATTTAATATTAAAGAGAACCTTACAGAAAGACCTTCTGCTTGTAAGGACCGATTTTTGGCTCCCTTGAGCGGTCCTTTTATATATGTTTTACGAAATTAGTTCATTAATAGTCAGCACAAAGGCATTGGTAACAAGTCACAATGTCGATGCACAAGCTATTAGGTTATTTCAGTAACTACGATGAACCTATAATCGTTTTTATTCCTCGTTTTTACACTTTTGTACATCCAATTTTTCTCTTCTTACAGCCGCACGTCGGCGTCTGAGCCTAATTTAAGCACGAGTTGTTCAGGCGAGGACGGCAACGCAGAGGAGACCGAACTCGACGAGATGACGAAACAAGCAGACAACCTCCGGAGGGAGTATGAACAGTAAGTAGAAGAGCATAAATGGGGCTCCTGTTATGAATATTCATTCATTTATACTCTTTGCTCTCCATTTCCTTATCTGGCTGCATGCCCTGTCTTGTTTGTTTTCTTCCAACGAGCTCGCTTCTTTCATCTTTCTTATCCTTCCATTCTAATTCTGAACTGTTACGAGAATTACTCAACAGTTTTTCCTTCATCCATATCATTCTCTTCTTTCCATTATTCCCTTCTAAAACTGTTAAGAATTACATTTTTCTTAAATTCAAGCAGACGCGATGGCTCAGTAGTAGAGCAGTGGTCTCGTAATCGCAAGGTCCCGGGTTCAAAACATAGTTGATGTGCTAGTGCCCTTTGGTAAGGACTTTAAAAGCAGTCGGTCCCCTGGTTGCTTACTTAACCCTAATAAGGCCGGGGCCATCATGGCCCCCTCCGCGATTTTTCTGATTGTTCGGGAACGCATACGGATGACGCCCCGCCGCTTCATGACTTTATTCTGTTGAGTCTTGCGCATCTTTTAAAACAATTTTTTTGAAAATCGGACCTACCGTTACAAAGTCACGTGACCTTTTGTCTTTACATGTCGGCCCGAAAATCGCTCATTTTCGTGATTTGTGTACAAAACATATGGAAATATCATTTTTCCTAAAAAGAGATAAAACATTGGTTATTTGGTCTTGATTAAAGTTTAGGTGTTTGTTTTGGGGGTCAAAATAGTTAAATTATAGTTAGAAATGAAATAAAACAACAAAAACAATGAAATACATAAGAAATTATCAAAACAAGAGATAACATAAGGAATAACCTAGCTTTCCAAATTTGTTTTTCGTATTATTATTCCAAATGGTCTAACAAATATATGTAGTGGAAAAGAAAGCTTAAATATGAAGAATATATGATTTATGGGTAAAAATATGGATTTTTGACCTTATTTGCATAATTTACCATAAATATGCAAATGAGTAATTTTTTCAAAAAATTGAAATTGCTTTAGTATTCTATACACTTCACTTGACATGCATGCAAATTTTCGCGGCGATCGGCCGTTTCACCGCCGAGATCTTAAGGGGGCCATAATGCCCCCGGCCGTATTAAGAACTCAAATAGCCCGGCCTTATTAGGGTTAATATACACATGCTTTCTTAGCAGTCAGGTGCGATAAACCATTAAACCATAAAGTTTGATAACACATCCTTGCAGTCTACATAGCGTTTCATTTCGAACAAGCTATATACTAGTCTTTCATGTTTAAAAATTTCCCTCAACTGCCTGTATTGTGTCTACATGTGTACGCCTTCAAACTTGAATTGACTATACAATCTTACAATCTATGAAAACTATACGAGATTTCTGGGGATTGTTTTGTTTTTATTTAACTTTGTTTTCATACCTTTTTGACCCGAGCGAATCGAGGAAGGCATATTGAATGCTTTGTCAATTACTGCGATACAAAGGTGAACCTTCTAAGTAATGTGCTCTTCTTCACGCGTATGTTTCTCACGGTTTATGCCAAAGGATCATGTGATGTAATTTTCATGTGATCATTCTTATGATAGCGTCAGTGCCATTGAATGTCACTACGTAATTATTATATAGATTTAATCAACAGCTATCATGGCGTATATAACTACACGTCAAATATTCCGGTCACACGGCAAAACCGACTTCTAGCTGATCGATAACCGACATTTTTCTATCATAGTTCCGGGTACTGTAATGTTTGGATCGGTCTGTAGTTGGTCTGGTGTCGGTCTCGTCGATGTGACCGGTTTCTCGACAAAATCTAAATCAAAATGAATTCCATTTATCAGATAGATATTACAAAGCATTTAAAATTGCTTATCAGTATATGTGTGTGTATGTTTTTCTATAAGAAGAATTTCGGTTTGTGTTATACATGTAGATTAAGAAGGTGTGTGCGTGTGCGGTGTGCGTGGGGCTCCTCTTGAGTGTAGTATACACCTACAGTAACTGATACTTGAATTACAATCATTATGTTCATATTTACACGAGCTATCTTGCCGGATTTATAACGAAACGAATGAAAATGAAAAAGATGCCTCAAAAACTCTGCTTTCCGCCCTTACGCAAAATCCTTAAGAGAACCCCAGAACTTAAAATGATTGTATTTTTAGGAGAAAGGTGTTGCGTTGATTTTTAAGAGAACCCTCAAACTTAAAGATGGTCCATGGTATTTTTTGAAGAAATTATTGCCTCGATAAGCATCAAACGCACCTCTTTGAAACTGATAAAATGTGTAATTTCACTTTCTCAACAAAGACGCGTTCACTTTTTGAGCGCAGTCGATCGGGGGGCTTCGGAAAGAAAACGGAACATGGATTCCGTAAAGTCGGGATATGGTTGTGATGTTTTCTGTGTTTTATCACGAAAAAGAAAACAATACCGCAGTTTTTTGTTATAATGTGGAAGGAAAAGGAAGATTACGGTGGTTTTAATCCTAGTCAACAGATGTCGAAATGGGTTATGTAAATCTCAACATTTCAACGCGATGTTTTGTTAGAATTTTATTCCGGTCGCTGAATTGCAGCAAGTGTGGGTTAGTATGCGATCGGAGGAAAGCCATGTCTAGACTATATAGAGACCACATCGTGGACCTACTCTGCTCATTTCATGTATGTAAAATGTAAAAAGACTAACGATGCAATTCATTATTATATGCAAACAAGACGATTAAAAAATAAATAAAATGCAAACAATACCATTCATAAAAAGAATATGTTAATAAAGACAAAACTATTCATAATACATAAAATGGAAGCAATAAAATTCAATATGTAAAATGGAAATAGAGCAGAGAGCAATTGTCGCCAGACCGTATGTCGAAGTACATTGCACGCCCCCCCCCCCCTGCTTCACCAAACATACAGTGCATCAAACCTGTTCTGCCGTTATGTCATGATGATTTAGTTAAAGAAAGATTAAATAAGAACATCTGGTTATCTACCATCCCAACATATACAGCCTACCCGGTATTCTATTGCGATTATGTTTAATGTTAGGTTTAGGGTTAGGGTTAGGATTAGCGTTAGGTAACAGGTGAAGTATTGGAACTTCGTTGGTGTCTGAAGTCGACCGCGGAGCAATCGTCGCCGAGTGTATATATGTGTCGTGCAACCCACTTGCCCTACGCAGTCTTGACGAGACGCAATAATTAAGATTCTCCGTTGTGAACCAGGTCGAAAGAAAGTGAAATGAGAAAAGTAACAGTAGATGATAAAACTTTAAAGCACGAGGGGAGAGAAAGAAAATCAAATATAAAAACAATAATGGTGTCTAGTCGTCAACTTTATGCCTTTCAAATATGTGTTTTGTGAGAGAGAACATGGGCTGTTGCTATATACAATTCAAACCTGTGTAAAGCCTGAAATGATCATGAAATCAATTTGAAAAGAGTTTAGCTTATGGGAATTTCCAAAGAGGAAGGAAATTTCATCTGTGGATCGGATAACCATCAACATAACGGAGGGGAATTTATTTCCATAGAGGAACAATTGGGAAGGAACCTTTGATAAATGAGGTTAGAATTTACTGTTGGCCAAAAGACTTTGGATATTCTGGTGTATGTAATAAAGAAAGAAAAAGAGAGAATGAGAATAAAAAACCGATGATTTTAAGTAGAATCCAAAGGGAAATGGTTGGTTCCGCAAAGTTGAAAAAAAGCACTCCGGTAAGTGCTTCACCAGTATAAAAAAAATCACATTGTGTTATAAAATATCTTAGTGTACTATCTTTTTGTAAAAAAATATAGAACAATATTCAGTGTTATTTACAGTAACTATATTTATCACGTTTATCAGTTTATAGCCAAAGTAAACGTGCATTGTCAATTGTGTTTCTCGTTGGGAAATGCGACATGCATGTTCGTTTTCACATGTTTTGGATGACAGCGAGAAACCTCGGGTCATGAAATTTAATCTCTACCCCCTTAGTCATAAATGTTAGTCATAACAGACAATGTTACAGTGCCTCACGACTATTAAACAAGTCGCCTTTGAGTTAACACTGAGGTCTACTTTGCAACAGTAACATGCCGAGTCCATGTAGGGTCTTGTCTTATATATAAAAAAAAGTTTGCGATTGATCCAAAACTGATCGCAATGCCTCACAACTCATCAAGCCTTTATTGAGTACAATGACAAGCACTACAGTAACATAACGAATTGATGGCATTTTCTTAGAAGGTAGCGCGATTGGTCCAGATTGATCACAAATCCTCCAATCAATCGCAGGCTCTGTTTAATACAGGGTGTACAGAGTTGTGATTGATATCAAGTTGCGATCAATTTGAAGAAGAAAAAAAATCGAAACTTTTCATGAGACAGGGCCCCGGTTTTCCAGGGGGGGGGGGGTCTGCTCCATGTAAGATTTAGGACACCGCCCCCCTCCTTCTAAAAAAAATAATAACGACACATATGTTAAGATGATTGTTCACACGTATACCGACATATTCTTAAAATATGCCGACAAACGTGTTAAAATGCAAGTTGGGGAGGGCAAGGTCTTCTCTCCCTCCCCAAAGTACTACACTAGGTAGTGCTAAGGCTGGTTGGTAAAGCTTATAATTATTAATTACCCCTTTTATTCCTAATAAATACTGACATGAAAACAAAACAGCTTCTTCATTATTTTGGATTTTATGACGAATTTTCATTTTAGTTGATTAAAAGACGAAGGGAAAATAAGAAGGCAAATGAGAAATTAGAACGAACCAAAGTGTAAATTTCCCACTATTATCAAAATGAATCTAAATTATACATTGTATTCTTAGTATCATAATCTTTTGGGAAATATGGGTTTTATGAATGGAAATAGTGTCTGCGATGGATTAATTAATTCTATCACAATTCACGATAGTTATAATCTTTATTCTTTTCATGATAGTTGCAGACCTAATTATCTTAGTTTTAGCCAATTGCATTTTCATTGTTATTGATCTTGCAAACGTTCAATAGACGAAATACATTAAAGCCAAACTATGTTCCCTATAACCGTTATATTTCCCCGACATGAACGATCCCCGCCGCCTATTATGAGTTTTCAAGTCCTACAAACTCTCACAGACTTTTTTATCTGAAGGTGGGGGGCTGCGAGTCCCCCAAATCCACCGTTGAGATGGACACTATTATTGATGATTATTGATTGATTATTATTAATATTCTGTTCCAAATATCATGCTTAATGATGTATTCCACACTTAAAGACTATACTCGTACCCATGTTCTTTGTCTCACGTGCTTCGTATATCATTATTTAGTAAAACAATAGCAATATTTTTGATCACGCAGTGCAAAATGTGATGTCTTTGTTTCAGTAGGAAGTTGCCCTGAGCAAATTTTGAAAAGGAAGTTCCTTTGCCTTTTATGCAGTTAATGTTCTCATGTTTCAAGCGTAGGTATACGGTTTGACCAATGGCAAGAAAATAACACCGGGTTAAGTTCCGATATACTAACCTGGTGACGGAAGTTCATCTGAAGGAGTTAGATTTCAAGAAATTCGGTTTTCCTGTTGTTTTCATTCTAAATCTAGACCCATCGGATTCTATAGGTGGAGTATTCTTACTACTGTTACCAGTGTTAGCAGTAATTATTGTAGGCTATCGGGAAAAGGGCACACAACGACACATCTTCTATAAAAACATTATGGTGGTTTTGCTCTATAAAAAATTCTTCATAGGCTCATGCTTCTTATACTAATGCAATTTCTTTTTTTCTAAACGGGGAATATGCTAGGAGAGAAGAGACAGAGAGAGAGCTAGGGAGGGGAGAAAGAAACAATGTGCCCAATAATCACGATAATAGCGTGTAAAGAATTGGAGACTACATAATTCATACTTAACATGCACTTGGCACCTATTTGAGGAGGCAAACTACAAGGTTATACATTATTACTAAGAAAAAAATGATCAAACGTGGCCAAGGACAAGAGATCACAGGCACTATTAATCCATAATGCATTTGTTATAACAAAACTTGGCACTCGTAACAAGAGGATTATAGGAATTCGTTAAGAGCTTTATCAAAGGAATATTCATGGAGGATATGGAGCAATACAGTAGGGCAACGCTGAAGTTAGTATCGATGTGTTGTAATATCAGTTTTAACAAGGGATTGTCACAGAACCCAACCGAATTTACACGAGATGTAAGATATGCATTTCTGCCTCAATATTTTGATGTCAATTTATAAGATTTGAGATCGATGCTCAGTCTATGTTGATAGGGCCCTACCGGTATTTAGAGCATGTATCATTATAGCCCCACATTAAGTTCCTATATCTGTGTCATTTGGAGCTTTTATCACAAAATATGAGATATTTATACAGTTTCCATAGGTTTGTTTACACCGTGGTCCAATTGCCCCATTTACTGCATGATAAGCAAACAAAGATATATCTCAGATATTTTCCACCAAATTGCAGCTCATTACTGGAGCCTAATTAATAACGTAGTGCGTAGGCTGTGCATGAGCTTTCGGTATGATGATAACGACTGATGTAATAGGTAGGTAGACGCTGGCGTAGCGTGGGCATGAAGGAGGGCACTGGTACTATCACTGATTTCGCAAGGTGCATGAAATGCGAATTAGCGTGGCCATCGAATAGGACGAAATGTGGGAGGGGTTCTATATTGTCTTCCTTGCCTTTAATTTTCTTCCTGTTTTTGTCATGCGATTGGGGAGGATGTGCCCCCTCCCCATGGCCTCCTTAGCTACGCCGCTGCAGTAAGGCACCTAATCACAGCCAAACACGGGTTCATCACAAGGCTTGGCCAATCACATATTTCATTTCAGATCAGTCACTTCGCATTTCCTGGCCCCATGATCATGTAAAGAAAACCTACGACGAAATATGATTCAACATGATAACAAGGGACAGAATCATGAAAAAACATGGCTCAGTAGCATGATGATGTCATCAACCCCCTATCAATGACGTCACACCAGGCGATGACAGCGCTGAATTTTAAAGTTCAAGTTTTTCTGTAGCGTTGTTTTTTCAAACATCCCAGGCTGTACGTGTTTGTAATTCAATGTTTTCGATATTTTTACTTCGCAATTTGCTAAATTATGTCTAATCCCTTGAATAATTAACTAATCAGAGTTGGCATGTTTGGAATTATTCCTTTCCCTCTAAATCAGATAAACAAAAAGGATCCTAAATTCAATTCATTCCATTCCAATCATCTTCACTTGGACCAATTCCACTAATTGAATTCTTTTCAGGATCAAACTTGCGAATGTGCATACAGCCCAAGCGTTATTAAGTCGGCAGTGCACTGTGGACGTGATATTAAACACGATCACGCGTCTGGCTTAAACTTTCGTAATTATAGAACTGTGTATATAAAGAACTAAACTTGAGCACATTTTAAGCTCCGCGAGTTATCGAGCTTTAATAGTGAGCTGTGATTCCTGTGAAGACATAATTAGCCGTCACACCTTGCCATCCGGAAGCCAAATTTCACAATCATCCCGAAGCCATGTCGGTATGAAAGTGTAATTCATCACCGGTAATTAAGGCTCCCCTCCAAAGGAAGGGGCTACTGTTACCTTGTCTACCCCCTTCCCAAAGCAGCCATTACCCCCACCCAATTTCTTGCCGTTGTGAAATATGGTAGACTACTTCTACGCGACGCTTATGAACGGAAACATTCAGAGAAACAAAAATAAAGAGAGAAAAGAAATAACTTGTTTAGAATCTAACTAATGATTGCAAAGACCATAATTAATAGGGCTAATATTTATGAATTATTATATTAGAGTATACATGGAGACATATCAACGAATAGGGAGTGTAACTGCGTAAAGATTCTCAGACTTTTCAATTCTTTTTTTCTCCCCTCTCTCTCTCTCTCTCTCTCTGTGTCTTTCTCTCTTCCTTGCTGGAGCCACATTTAAAGGGAACCAAAACCTTCATCCTAAGTTACCTTTATTGTAAAGTTTAAACGATTTGAATAAGATTAGTGATTGAACAAAATCAGGCAAGGTATAAGGAAGTTAAAGCTAAAGAAATAACTTGTCACCAGAGGGCGATATTTAATTTGATGGCGTCATTTGTGGACAAATCTCCATGCCTTCTGATCATGGAATTTCACAATTCTTTCATTTTCTTCTTATTCATTTGTGTTCAATATCCGACTTCATAAAATGTGAAGTAGAATATCATTCTGCATATATCTTGTTTTCAGGGGAGTAGATTATCTCAATCACAAGAAAGAAGGAAAAACATGAAATTCCATGATCAGAAGGCATAGAGAGTTGTCCACAAATGACGCCATCAAATTAAATATCGCCCTCTGGTGACAAGTTATTTCTTTAGCTTTAACTTCCTTATACCTTGCCTGATTTTGTTCAATTTTTTACTAATCTTATTCAAAGCATTTAAACTTTACAATAAAGGTAACTTAGGATGAAGGTTTTGGTTCCCTTTAAGCAAACTAATCAAATCTATGGCTTGCCCCCGACTCTATTCTGTTGAAAATGAATACATTCCACAATTATTTCGCAATGAAGATGGAAATGTCGTCCTCTTACTTCCTCATAGCATATCAACATAATACTGCGTGATCAGCTGTTTACTGTTTATCAACAACAAGCTTGAAAGACAACCATTTACACCTGATATCCTTTTGAACTATTTAACTCGTTTATGTCTGACAAACAGTGATAAATGAATGCAAGTTGAAAAGGCGACCTGCGAGTGGCTTCTTTCAGTTACTATCTTGTCATCATCATTTTTATCACAATTTCATTATTGAAAATTTTTGGTAAACATGTAGCAAGCATTGTTTATTTGCTGTCGAGGGTGAATCCTTTAGAAAGTTTAAAAGGTCATTTATATTCACGGAATTTATGCACGCTTTGTATTTCAGTTCTGGAGTATGGACAGATTTTAAAAGTAATGGTTGCAAGCGTGTAGGTATTTTGACTTGCACAATTAACTTGTACTTTGCAATCGTTTTCAGACAGCCACCCCCTTCCTCGCCGCATTTTCTATTCTCACTCACATAAACATACCACTAACGGAATTAATAATCGGGTTGTCTAATTTTAGCAAAATCTAATTAGTAAAAATAAACTTATGAAAGTGTATTTTCTTGGCCCCCTCTCTGCGACTAAACAGGAATAAAACTGTTCATATAACATGCAAAGCGACTCACTGCCATAAAGTGTTACAACATCTTATAAATGATATACAGAAGGGGGATTAGGATGACCTCAATTTCAAGATATCCTTACTACAAGGTCAATTTTTAGGCTGATATAAATATAGCTTTCTTGAGTCCCTATCCTTCATTTCTTGGCATCAAGCCGTCTTATTAAATGAAAAGTTTGCTTACGAATTGGTGTACATATTTAAAAAAAAACAATCTTTTGGATTATTTATTCATACATGTACTTACACGTTTTCATGACGAAGGATGTTTGATATTGATAATAACTTGATTGATTTAGCTAAAGCGAATTAATGAGCTTTTAAAAGTAGATTCATGGTCAACGCCAGCCTAACATGTCAGAAGGCTATAATACAGGTTTATTTGCATGGTCATTTTCGTGAAAACTGTCATCATTGATGATTGACCACGTTTGAGACGTCTTTATTTTTTAGAAATAACGGGACTGTATATGAATTAAAGCCTTGATTGAAAAACAAAACAAAACAAAATAAAGCGAGCGTATATATTCAATATCCATAAAGACCTATTCATTCGGTGTTAATGTAGAAATAGTAGTGAGCTTTTGGTTTGGGGTAAATCGCGTAAAACTCAAATCAAACGCAAATGGAAAAATGATGTTACATTAAGTGCTGTCATAAGTACTCCTGTTGTGTCAAACTGTCCGTCAGTTTTTAATTTTCTAGATTCATTAAATCACCTCGTAGCTTTATATAATATTTCTTAACCCCTTTGATACGTGTTTATTATTGCCTCATGTGCGTTATGGTAGTGGCAGGGTTAAATTAATAAGTAGGTTTCTTCTCCGATCTGTCAGCAGGGCAAGGCGGGGTTGAGGGCATATCAAGTTACCGTTAAGACCGTCGCCGGTTTCAGTATCCCCGCTCCTTGTCCATTTTTAGATTTGGTTGACAACTAGAAGGACATCCGCTGCAAGGGATTTTTGTTGCATGATTTTTAAAATAAAGATAATACGAAATCTGGATATGCATAGCGCTTCAATACGAAACACCGTCTTTACAGATATTGTTATTAATATTATTATGTGCACCATCTCCATTTGCTGGGGAGTAGTCCAACATAATTATGGTCACCGTGAGGGCATATGGCAATTACTATCGCAATGGCTTTCGTCATCCTACCAGGTTTCCATTCTCTCCTGGGTGTGGAGTGGCATATGCAGATTAATGCCTTGCCAAAGGACATTAGTGCCGCGTAAAAGAATAAATAAATATCAAAGGTAAAGTTTTGATGAGGTATATGATTTTACTTCAGTAGCTTATAGTGAATATCCATAAAACCATGTTTATTCTGTAACGAAAAATAATTTTCCCCTTATGCTTTTTTGTTCTTTCCTCTCTCTTTCCCTGTTTTCTTTCCTTCCATCCCACCCTCCCATTTCTCTCCTTCTCTCCCCTCCCTCCCCCCTCTCTCTCTCTCTCCCTCCCTCCCTCCTCCTCCTCCATCCCCCCTCCCCCTCTCTCTCTCTCTCTCTTTCTCTCTATCTCTCTCTCTCTCTCTCTCTCTTTCTCTCTCTCTCTCTCTCTCTCTCCCTTTCTCCCTCACCTGTAGAATGCAATTTCAGGAGAAATGGCGGGATGACATGCTCCTCAAGCTTCATCAGCAGAACCTAACACTCAGCGCAGAGGAGATGCAAGTATGTTTATCTTCTTTTTTGTTTTTATTTACTAACATAATTAGGGGACACTACCCATCCTGTTCCCTTTTCAAACTCCGGTGGCAAACTTTGAGGAGGCCTGCGTTAAAAGCGTGCCACCATAATTGTGTTCACGTTCCCACTCCCTTGGGAAGGATGACAAATGTGATGATATTTTTGTCCTTTTTTGGGGGGGGGGGTTCAGGATGGTACCCCCTTTAGAATTCTGGTCCCTATTTGCATCACATCTTTATTCATACACTAACTAAACATGTAAAGATGTCCATTATCAAGATTATGTCGCATAGTCTTTAGTTCTTGAGTACCGTAATATGTTCGATGTAAAATATATATTGTAACATATCATACTTTTATTTTGAATTGCTGTTACATTTATATGCATATATTATAAATTATGATTATCATTCCGATTATAGTATCAGAAAATAGGTCTGTTTGTAGACTGATGCTAATCAATTTTGCGTGTTTTACTTTTCAGCTTGCTTCCAATACCACATCATTCAATGGAGTCAAAAGAAGAGCGGTAAGTATCCCTTTATTCTGATATTATTCAAAATAATACTCCGGAAACTCATCTTTTATAATTGATTTCACACATTTCGATAACTTTCGGAATATCAATATCTACCTATCCCTATATAAATATCATTTTGATTTGAGAATTATTGTGTTCTCTGATCTATAAAACAAATGCTGTGGGGTTGGGAATGTGATTTAAACTTAATCTAACCGAGGACATTCAAATCATTTGGATGTGGAACCGCATTATTGTATTATATTGTATTAGAATTACATATGGCCATGACTGGTTCCAAAAGTATAGTAACTGATTGATACATTCAGTGTCATGTGTTCTCTCTGGCGGATATGATGGGGCACAAGCGCCCACTTTTAAACCCTAACTGAGCCTTCCGTGACTACACAAATATATATTATTGATTTGCTTGTCGGGATATTTCGGCATTGTCCACCCCCTCCATTTTACAAAAAAAAAACCTAGATCCGCCCCTGACTGTTACATTGACTGTATGTTGCTCTTCACATGAACCAAACGCCAGGCCATCATGCTTTTGATATCCGAACGGACGTCCTGAATAAATATATGAATTCAGATGAGAGAGAGAGAGAGAGAGAGAGAGAGAGAGAGAGAGAGATGGTGCTCCTTTGTCCTTGTTGAAAACGGCGCGCCCTTTTCAGCATAAGGATGCACTTTTTTTCTCGGGGTCGCCTTTTCGTCTCATGAACTTTTCTCCCATTGTATTTTATCTATCACAGGACTCGTTGCTGGACCAGATCCGAGTCCTGATCAGGAAGTTCCTGGTCCTGGCCCAAGGTGATCCAGGTCTTGTGGAGGCTTGTTTTCAGATTGTTCAGGAAGAAGAAAGGTGAGATAAACGGATGATAATTTGGTGTGAGAGAAGGTGCACAAGCAACCATGTGCATTGGCGTAGCATGGTGTCCAGGCATTGGGGGAGGGGTACCTCATCATGGAGAGATTTCATGAGAACGTGCGATCGCGAAGTTTTAAAAAATAATCAAGCTTTTAAATTCCTTCGAAATCAATCATGGTCCTTCATCGGAGCATGACATAATGATGTCCTATTTCTGTTATTTTTGTGATATCAACATGTCTGTTTGAAAGTGTTTATTCATCAACTGTAAAGAATGATATCCAAATATTTTTGTTTTTGGAAGGTACTGTGTATACACGTCGGCCTAATAGTTAACATCTTCCATGATATTCCAGAGGAACGTAGACACTGGTTTTGACAATACTGTAGAATATTCCTTACAACTTTTATAAGCGATTGTTGTGAAAACGCTAACAGATAACTACGATTGTCATAAATTATGTGTCATGATTCCCCCTGGATTATTGTAAACAATAAAACCCTAAGTAGGCGCCAATGAGGATAGAATAACTACCGCACTAGTTTTTATAATTCTAGATATAAAAACTAGTTTTGATAATAGTTGGATAAGATTTAATGATTAGTATTTGACGATAAACAATTAAAAGCAAATCATCACAAAGTATGTTCAGAATTGCTGTACCACATCGTTATTTAGGCCTTTATTTAAGGTTACAATTAAAGGAACATTTGGCTGAGTAACATTTCAATCTATTTTAATGGATAACATTAGTAGGCCTAAGGCCATTTGATACGTATACCGGGAAACCTCTAAGTGGCTAACTTCAGTTTTCCGCGATTTTTCCCTCAAGGGGAAAAAAACACCCTGGAAAACTCATCAGATGGGTTGCACCTTAGTGACGCAGTCATCAGTGAAGAAATGGGGGTTGTGTGTGTTTGTTTGTTTTTACACACACACGCACACGCACACGCACACACACAAAAAAAATTCTCTAAAATTTCTAAGAAATGTCAATCCACATTAAAGCTACGTGAAGAAATGATATTTCCATACGAATTATATGCTGGAAATTATATGTGCTTTGGAGGGAGCAAAGAATATTGGTTTAACAGTTCCATTGTTCAATCAGATACTCAGATATGGTTTTACCATTTGGGAGGATCCAGGTTTTATTATTTTTTTAAAGAAAAAAACAAAAAAGAAAAACAAATAAAGAAGGGGGGGGGCACAATTGAAGAACAAACTTCTGACGAGCGAAAATAATATTTTATCACATAATTGAAGTGCGTAGAATTGTCAATTATGTCCAGATTATTGTTTGTTTTCGTAAAATAGCTACATTAATTTTTAAAAATCGGCAAGACCTTTTGCTCACCCCCACCCCCTCCCCCCAACAAAGAAAGAAAGAAACAAAGTAAGTACAGTGAGTAGTTCACGGTTCGTACGTGAAAGGTTATAATGAGTTCCGGTACGCCCAGTGGAGCTGCATCGCAAGGAATAGATATACATGTATCTGTTTAAGATATTAAACCGTTAAAACCATTTTAAAATATAGGTTTCCATGTTAAACCATTTTCCAGCCATCACACTCACCTGATTTAATATCATGTGTTTGGTAAAACGTTTGTAAAGTTTACACCTAATTTCTTAGAAAAGAATATTGGGTTGTACGTAGAGATTTATTGGATAATGTAACATAAAAAACAGTTTAAAGCCATGTTGAGCTTTGAAACATTTAGGGATACTGAAGGGTGACATTGCAAAGCGATATTTTGTTGATAAATCGACCCCCATTGTGTTGAAAACCGCACAAGGGCGTCAGTACCACCATCCGGACTTTGTATATTGTTAATAATCACTAGTGTACTCCATGTCTGTTATGAATCAAAACTGTAAAATAAAAGCGGGATTAGCAGTCAAGTATGTTTTCAAATAAGGGGGCGATTAGAATTGGGTAATTAAAAAAACAAAGTGCCCTTTAGTGGTAGTGCTCGAAATACGTTCGGGTTTTTTAAATATTTTTTTTATCCGAATTTGCAAAAGTGAGTCAGTCGGGTTCCCTTTTGGTCCTCAGCAGACAAACAAGAGTGTGCCTTCTCCTTCACTTCACTACTTCAACACATATCCAATAAATATTTAATATCCTGAGGAAACTCTAATTTAAATCAATCATTGCATAGCTATGGCAAGCCATTGTCTCATTTTCAGCACCTGTTCGCTGATCCCACTCGGGATTTGGGGAGCAATTTTCGCTGCTACTTTCGAAAGATACTGCTAATCCACTGTAATCAAGCACACGGGATTAATCATAATAATTGGAACTTAAAGGCATGTAGTAACCAAGTTCACCCATTTTCTTGAGATATTTGAATATTCATTATCTAATGAATTATGTTAATAATAATAATAATAATATGGATATTCATATGGCGCCGGTATCCGTTCAGAAACATGTCCAAGGAAAAGCATTTTGAACTCAAAATGGGATGAAATATGATTATTCTTTGTAAGATGTAATGTCTTTTAGTGATTTGTTAAAAACTGATTTCATTTATATCATAAATCTTATGTACTTATCCGTTTTTTTCTTCAATATTGAACCGACTTTGGAGGGGCGATAATAACAAACTTTTCTATATATATTGATATGTTTGTATGTATTAATATATTGAGTTAAGGAACCAGAGACAATATTACCTAATTATCTTACGATGGAAAATTTTGTAATATTTCTGACCTATTTTCTCTCATTTACGGTTTACTTTCATTTTGACCCTAGTTTTAGTTGTTGTTTTAGTAATGATTTAATTGATTATCTACTCGAATGCTCATTGACACCTAGTCACTTGATACAGACAGGATGAAAAACATTTCCTGTTTGAACCGATCAACAATGCCACAGATATTCTGTTTTTTTGTGTCACTATACCATATCTATGGCAATGTGACTGATGTATGTTAGATTGAGATAATTTCTCCCCAATAGGGAATAATACTTATGAGGACATGCTATAAATTAAAAGGTTACAAAATGTTTCAAATCGGTATTATTTCCGTTGAGTATGTTAGCAGTTAGAAGGGTAAAGAGCTAGCCCTATTCAAAATTTGCCAGGTACTCCTGTGACTGTCAAAATATATGTGTATACATATATGACACCAATTATTTGAAATAAATCATGGATAAAATGAATGGTATTGACATGAAGAGAGAACGATAAGAGAATGTTGAATTTCTTTTTACTCATGTTAGCAAAGGCAGGGGGCATGGGGGACTCAAGCACCCCCTGCCAACCTGTTTGACATCACAGATTGGCGCCCATCCATGAACCCCGCCCATTGGGGATTTCTGCAATGACTATTACCCCTTTGTGTCCTATTGTCCCTTTCAAATTTAGACCTCCAAACAACATGAAAAATGTAATGATCAGTGTGGTTTTCCTTTGCTTGTCAGAGAGTTGTAGAAATTGTGCCCCTCCCCCCCCGCAATAAAGAACTCAAATCACCACTAGACTGAACAATTGCGTTAATTTATATATTTCTTTTCTCTCTTTATTAAATATATCAGGAGAGATGAAGATGCGGCCAAGTGTAAAGAAGAGAATGGATTCATCACTCCAGACAGACCTAAGAAATGGAAAGACAGGATTCTGACTGAACTCAGAAAAGTTCCACTACTCAGGTAAGCCTTATGTTTCATAGATACAGATGTTAGATGAGCGCAAAAAGAAAAAAGGGAACCCCATTTAGTCATGAAAATAATGGAGAATAAAATAGAGTTATGGGTGGTTTGAAAATGATGATGATGGTGGTAGTGATGATTATGATGACGAGGATGATCATGGTGGTGGTGATAATGATGCTGGTGGTGGTCGTGATGGTGGTAGTGGTGTTGTTGTCGATGATGATGATGATGAGGATGATGATGATGACGATGATGATGATGATGATGGTGGGGATGATGAGGATGGTGGGGATGATGAAGAGGAGGAGAATAGGGATGAGGGAGTGACAGAGGGGGAGAAATAGAAGAAAAAGGGAATATAAAGAGCAAGAAAAAAGGAAAAAAGATGGCCTTGTCTTTCATGATGTTAATACCATCATCTTCATAATTTTCAGAGTGGAGAATACACCTCAACGAGACAGAATAGATGATCGGAACTGGCTAGCACTACACATGGAGCTCATGAGTCAAAAACTCAGAGAGGATCTTACAATTCTCAAGGTAAAATTAGCTAAGTTTCTAACTCTTTGATTACGTTTGAGTAGAGGTTTTTTTTTCTTCGTCTATTTTTCTTCGTATTTTTTCTTTTTCTTCTCCTTCTTCCTCTCTTTCTTCTTCTTCTTCTTCTTCTTTTTCTTCTCCTTCGTCTTCTTCTTCGTCGTTTTCTTCTTCTTCTTCTCCTTCTCCCTCTCTTTCTTCTTCTTCTTCTCCTTCTCCTTCTTCCTCTCTTTCTTCTTTTTCTTCTTCTTTTTCTTTTTCTTCTTCTTCTTTTTCTTCTTCTTCTTCTTCTTCTTCTTCTTCTTCTTCTTCTTCTTCTTCTTCTTCTTCTTCTTCTTCTTCTTCTTCTTCTTCTTCTTCTTCTTCTTCTTCTTCTTCTTCATATACATTATGATTTCCCACATATAACACACCCTCACACTCTTACCTACCCGGAACGTATTATATTAGCCCCTGTAAAGACATAGTGGCGTATCATAATGTGACACTGACATCATGGGGCGGTGTGTGTCGGGGGTGGAGGCACCTTCCCTACTTGGTGGATGAATTATAAACAAGGCCGTCGATTTATTAGGAAGATATGGAAAGTGGTCGTATCATCTTCCTCTCTTGCCCCATTTCCCTCCCCTCCCCTTTGCCATCCGATGGGGGAGGGCCCATGCCCCCATAGCTACGCCTCTGGAAGACCATGCTCAGCTTGAAAATTATCATTTCCTCAAGGCAACCATCATTTTATTATCTCAAATTCGATTTTCATTTGTGATACCAAGAATTTGACTTTCTAACATGTCTAAGTTCCTTCTTGTGTCGACTTGATAATTATTCCAAATAATAATAATTGCAAACGTATTCTTTTCTTTTCCCCCTTTTTCTCCAGGGTCTCTTTTCGGCGTGCCATACGCTGGACAGTGATATCGCACAGTTCTTTATAGACGCCTACTACGAGTACCTAACACAACATGTGAGTTTCAAACACATTTATTGGGAAGGGGAGGGGTTGCAGTCTTAAAATTAAAGAAACTTGCGACTGTCTGATAAAAGGGATTTAGTTATCTGTGATTCCGTGTTGCGATCTATCTCCAGGTTCTAGAAGAAGTTGTGTTTTTTTTTTTTGGGGATGGGGGGCTTTGAGGGGCCTGGGGGCTTGAGGTTCTTGCATTAATGCATTCGATTCATTTATTATAACGAAATGGGGAGGGGCTCGAACCCCCAAGTCCCCCTCTAGAACTGTTTGTCTTTACTTTTGTTAGTCACGTTTAGCCACAACAAGGAACAACTCCGTTTAAGTGGAGCGATTGAAGCATTTACGTCATTGGTTCATTGTTTCTTTCCCAAGGATAACGATTCCTTAGAAAGGAACTGTAAGGGATTTCACACACAGATGATTCTAACAAAGGTTCTTGATTTTATTTGAATTCAAATTGTGCCGCTGATCTCTACGACCTGTAATTCTATTATCACCCGGGGTACATCAAACATCTATGTGGGAAATCCCTTCCCTTCCCTTCTATGGAATCTTTATATTTTAAAAAGAAACAATGACGTAAAAACCTTGGTACCTTTAAAGACATAATTCAGTATCCGATGATATTTACAGAAGGCTTATAACGGGCATGTGAGATAATATAAGAGTGAGAAGAAGAAAAAAGTGATGAATAAAAGATAAGCTGTATGAACTGAAAGGAATTCTTACAAATACTTTTTGTTGTTTTGAAATCTTAATTTGTTTATAGATTCAAGATATTGTGTCTACGGGGCTTCGACACAGTGAGATAATTCAACTACTGAGCTGGCTAACGGAACACAAGTAAGAATGAGTCATAAATTTGATAGAGTATGAAGATAGCATAGAATAAAATAATGTTAATAAAGGGGAGGATAGAGGAGGAGGGAGTAGAAGTAGAAATATTAGAAGAGGAAGAAGAAAAAGAAGAAGAAGAAGAAGAAGGAAAATATGGAGAATATGAAGAGGAATTTAAAAAAAAAGTCGAACTGAGAAGTTACATTCCATGAGTAATGTGGACTTTTCTGCATGATCAGGTATGACACATACATGTACTGCATGTTATGAATGTTCGTATTCTTTACCCTTCATCGTTATGTGCCACTTTAAGATTTTTAAAAATCCATTTGTCAACAAGTAGAGCAACGAACTTTTGAATGAGCTACATCGAAACGGAACTAAAAGAACGAAAAAAAAAAGTTGTGTTGTAGCTTACATACTGTAATATAAAATATTGCACCGAACCAACACTCCCTTTAAAGATACTATGTCCCTTTTGCAGCCAACATCAAATTCTGTAGAACTTTGCAGGAATTATGAATATGTCATGTATGTCCTATCTGTGAAATTTAAACGTTAGCAGTGTCCTAATATTCAAATTATGCAAGGAAACCCGTTTAATTGCTAGACTTCACTGTCAGACACTATTGAGTGACTGACTGGCTTTTTTCATCTTTGGTAATAACATACATAAAATGAGCTGTAAAGGGTACATGAGCATTTGTCTACATCAATAACCCACTTCTTGTAATGGCCAAAATTAAACTGATTGAATCTTTGCTCAGCATAAAACGTACAACCATTCGGTACAATGGTCTGAAAAATCAGACTATTACTTACTGGCTCTATAGCTCCTAAGTCGATTCGACAACTAATAGTCGTTATTTTCCCACTTAAAGACGTTTTCAAGCCCCCTTATTTTAGGGCAGTTCTAAATTAGTATTGTCTTTCAAATGCCGTTGGAATTTAACCTTTTCATTTGTTTGGCCTGCAAATGGAACATAGTACCTTTAATAAATTATTGTTAAAAACACACAATAAATAAACCACAAAATATGAAGAAAGCTATTTATAAAAGTGCCTCTTTTGCAAACCACCTCATGTCGGTAATTTTTGTCTTGTTATAACGTTTTCAGGGCCGAAATGAGAAGACTGAATGTATCGTTTGTCGAAGGTGTGAGCCTGGATAAGGCCGCAGAGAGTATCCTTCCAGAACACACAAGGAAAGAGCTAGAGCAAAGGTAATAAGGATATTTACCCGACAGTCATTTGCGCATCCGGCGACATTTTTTTTCCAAGTGGGGTTTATTCGGTCAAAGATAAAAGGTTATGGTTTGGGTTGCAACTTTGACTTCTAGATTATATTTACAGGGTTTGGGGTTAGGGTTTCTAGGTATGGTTTTTCTAGGAATGTGGTTAGTTTAGGACATTGTCTGCAAGCAATAAAAATAAATGTTCCAAAGAGTTTTTGTAGAACCTCTATTTTAGAAATCATCTTATTTGCCAATATGCGTTAGTGACACAGGTCAATTAAGTATAATACAAACAGAGGACTGTATGAAAGGGGTGCACCCCTCTCTCTCTATCTCTCTTTCTCTCTCTTTCTCTCTCATTCACTTTAAAAGGAGGAGAGATATGAAAGAGACAGGGGGAGATCAAAAAAGGAGAGATTAAAAGAGGGCGAGAGAGAAAAAAAGAAAGAGAGAGAGAATCGAGGGTGGGGGCGCTGGTAGTCAGGTAGACAGGTGAACAGATAAACAGAGACTGACAGCTAGTGTCAAATTATCAACATCACTTGCTACTCAATGTGATACACACCCATAAACCACAAACCTCAGATCAAATAAAATTCATCAAACTGTCTGACGAATAACATTCATTACGATTTGGCAAATGATTCTCACTGGATATGAAAAACATGTCATACAATTTGTACAAGGACAATCGTGCATTGAACCGGAACTAATTAAATAGCATTCAGGTTGGTTTGTTGAAGTATACACTGTGAAACAAAGTTAGATTTTAGAGGTAAATGAATATCCGTGGTTATGAGAATTACTTTACCTGAATGCAAAGAAAGCATTATATGCTTGTAAGTAAGCAACCAGGGGACCGACGGCTTTAAGTCTTCTCCGAGGAACTTGGTAATGAGAATTAAAGCCTTACCAAAGGGCAAGAGCGCATTGACTTGGTTTGGAACCCGGGACCTCCCGGTTACGAGACCACTGCGCTACCACTGAGCCATCGCGCCCCCTCTAAATCACCTAAACCATCCAGCTGGTGTCTGCCTCTTATGTTGTATGGGCTTAATCTAAACATTGCGATTTTTTTTAATGCAAGAGTCTGTAAATAAATATAATATTCTAAAACGTTTGGTTATTTTATGTGCCTAATTATTCTTCTTGATTAGATTCTTACATGCGTATTTTGCAGTTATAAAAATGCAACTACACTGTAGTCTTCTGAAGCGCTATGAGAGAAACAGGATTGTTACACTCTTTTCCAAAACAAATTCAAGTGTTAGACAAGTTTTACCCATTATCATGAAAACACCACCACCTCTTCATGAAGAGTGTGCGGGTTCCTTTGTAAAGTACTGGACTCGAAACAATTACGACATTCCAGAAGTCCTTACCTTACCTACTTCCCTCGGTATGTCACGCATTGGTAGGATTACCCTATGTGAGACTGAACATGCTAAAAGAAAACTTAATTATGTTTTGATACAGTTTGTGGCGTAAAGTATGAAGGCACTTGTATAAATAATTATGAGTCTACAATAGCTAGCATGCCCCGCCGTCAGCTTTTGTATAGCATAGGGCCTACGGGTTTGGGGCGGGGGTTGGGGGAGATAATAAAATTACAACAAATTACAGATTTAATGTATCTGTATCCATATAGTAGGTGCTAGTCCGTAACGTTTTTTTGTCAATAACGTTACCAACATCTTCAACAATGTTATTATAGTCCCAATTATTTTATAAAGTCAATTGAGCATACTATAGGGCTTGCATCAGACCAAGTAACAAAGCAAATTACACTTGCGGGTTAATATTCTTTATTGAACATTATTATGATTACTATTATTCATTATTCTTGATGAGACCTGGAACAGTAGATGAATAAATACCCTGGACTTGCCCACGACTTAACGAGAAATTAAGAGTCTTAACGAATTACTTTATTTTTTTTTCTCAGCTACTTGAAGACAGTACATAGCAATCTCAAGCAATGGGCCAAGGATGCTTTGCAGAAGGAGAGAGAGGTACGTGTTTTAAGCATTATCGTCAAGATAAGAGTGTCAGGGTAGCAGACAGCAATAATCTTCTAAGCTCAGACAACTGTTCAAAGGCGTGATTGGATATTCTTATTCTCTTAGATAGGAAAACCAGACGAAACTTTACAGCTACCGTGAGACTATTGGCACGAATGTATTATAATTATGTTATTGTTTTTTTTCACTTTCCATTCAGAGGGACCTTATAGAAAAGAAAAACGTTGTAAAGCAGAATCTAATTAGTTCATAGTTGATCTGGAAACGAATATTTATATGGGAAGCAAATTGACATATTCCAATTCCGTTGTTAATGTTGACAGGTTTTGACATAATTCTACTATCGAAATTATTTTGTTGTTTCTTGTTCATGGTGAATAGTTTCTCTTCAACGGACAGAACATTCCTTTCCATAGGAAAATCCCTTTAACATTCATTATTCAATGATACTTTCCAACACTTCCGACTATCTTCTCACTCTCACGGGTCATTTAGTGATAATACTCACATCACTTTTGAATACATTTGCGCAAATGTGAATGCAATTATTTTTTGTTTATGATTGCCAATGCAACACATAAAGGCAACCTTTAATCTGTTTTATTTGTTTATGATTGCCAATGCAACACATAAAGGCAACCTTTAATGTGTTTTATTTGTTTATGATTGCCAATGCAATACATGAAGGCAACCTTTAATGTGTTTTATTTGTTTATGATTGACAAAACAACAGTGAACGCAAATTTGAATGTACATGTATTGGATATGTTTATAAGTGGCAATGCAACAAATGAATGAACGCAAGTTTGAATGCATTTGATTTGTTATGATTGACGGTGCAACGAGGGAACGCATCTTTGAATCTAAATGACTTGTTCGGGATTGACGAATCAACTTTGTGGAAACAACTTTGAATGTATTTATGTTTAATTTGATTATCAAAGAAATAAATGAATGCAAGTTTGAATTTATTTACTGTATTTAGGATTGGCAGAGTGAAGACTCATCACCGAAGCAAGATAAAGATGGATACCTCTACACAGAATTCCCCGTCCATTTGTTCGACTTACTCAGGCAAAACGTAAGTATATCAAGCTATTTAGCAATAAAGCACAAATCAACAATCATTTTGTTTTTATTACCATATTCAATATGAATCCTTGACCCCACTATATTCTGGAAGTCTTTTGAACGCTAAAGTCATAAAATCTCATGGAAATGACAAGTGACGTCACTATTTTGTATTTTTCCATAAAGTAGGTCAGAAGTTCTGTTTGGTCAGTAGGTAAACAAAATGAAAATATGTTACAAGTACATACGTGTGTGAAAAAGAAGAAAAAAAAAACAATTGCGAAATAATAATTAATGATGAAGCGTAGAGGTTATAATTAATGGTGAAAATATAAGGTTATAAACAGAAAAGTAATTGGACGTTTGTCATGAAATTCATGTAAAGTTTGTCGAATAGTTCCCTTAAATCTTCATATCTTTCTCTCATCAGCTTGAGGTGGCCCGTGAGATCAGTCCAGCAACCTACAAAGCATTGCTAGGATACTGCCTGGATGAAGTCAGAAACATTGTACAGCACTATGCAGGTAAGATAGCCCTCATTACTTCGTCTTACACAATCGTGAAGTTTTGTATGATTTGTAATTTTACTAGCACGTCGGACTTAAACTCCTTAGGAAGAGTGATTATTTTATTGATTTGCTTTTATATAGCTCTCATTGCTTAAAATACTTAATGCTTAAAACAACAAGCTTAAAATACTACATTCTACCGAATGAAAAACATTTACCAAGAACAATAACATTAAAATATAAATATTGCACTGTATTAACTAATAGTGTTTGTATTAGAACGCGCATTTAAAGTACCATGAGAGAGGTGCTAAAATATAAATGTTCTTTTTTAAAGATGTAATTAGACCAACAAATAGGTTTCTTTGAACCGATTAATTGCCCCCAATGACGTAGACATCAACCAGCACAATCACACACTGAAAGTCCTCACTAGCTCTGACCAATTTCTAACAAAGTTCGAGCGATTTGATTCCTCATGGGAATGTGGATGCATTTTGAAAACTTGTGGATCGATCTCAACGACGTGTGCTTCTCAGCGTTTCCAGTATTGTAATAGCATTATCAGATTACCATGATTATAACAAGCGCTGTTACCTCTGTATTGTGACGAACTCTGTTTAAACCCCGGCATGGCCAATTGTCTAGAAGCTATACACAGTTGATTAGTCATCTGAAAAATCCTAAAGCTGTATGATGGCAATTGTAATTCTAAAATTTGACTGACTCTCAAACATGCCAAAGCCCTTTGTTTGAATGGCACTGAGCCGTGGATTTCTAAAGAAAATCTCACAAATATGCAAGGACCTTTAAATCAGTTGTTATTCTGCAATACTAAAGATTTGGCTAAATGATTGTCTGTTCTGTCCCTTTTTGTCTACGCATATGTGAAGGACTTGATTGTTGTTGGGTTTATTCCCCTCAATAGTTATGATCCAGGCCTACTTCTACACTCCTTGTGGTATTGATACGATAAACAACTATTTGGTAGACAACTATTAAAGAATTTCAACAACATGACATCTCTATGACATTGGCGGATTCAGGAGGGGTTATAAGGGATGTACCCCCTCCCGACAAATGTAATGTTCCTTTAAAAAAAAAAAAATTGGGGGATTTTTGTTGTTGCCCAGTAGTGGTGAAAACCCTGGATTTTCCATTCTTTACTTCACCTTGGTACTAAATTTAGGGACTACTGGTTGCATGGCGTATCTTCAACTGAATTCGTAGAATAATTTAGATTTTATTGATGCTGAATAAATCTTCTCATGATTGATTTAGCTGAATAAAGGCAAGGTTTATCCATTTGAGATCATCTATTCATCCAATCTATTTTGCGTATATGCTGACCCAAATCACTCTGGTTTTACCCTTTCTTTCATTCCCTTTTCAGCGGCCGTGAAGGTCTACATTCCCACGAGGTCGGTATCAACCACGCCCCCGTCGTCACCCCAGCCTTCCCCTAGGTCGGCCCAGCTAGTGAAGAAGATAAGGAAGACCGTGGAGCCGCACCTGTCGCCCACGGCAGCGGAGGAGAAACGATGTCAGCTCAACAAACCAAAGTTCTACGTGCAATACTCGGTATGAACAAGGCGTTACTTTTTAACACAACATGTAAAACATACTTCTATCTATGATATAGAACTTTTTCTTGAAAAGTGAACCAAATAAATTTAATGTAATTATAGAGATAATGCTCGTAGCACCTTTGATCCTAATATGAATTTATAAATTTGCTTGATCACAGCTATGGTAAACAAACTTCATTTTTTGTCAAAACAAGAATAATTTCTTATCCACATGAATATACAAATGACATTGATTTAAGGAGACAAAAAATCCTTTTCATGTTAATATCCGAAACATTTTCATCAACAAAAACATCAACAAAGATGATAAGATATCGCCCTATAATACAGGACACAAATCATTTTTATTTCTGAAACACGATGTTTGATCCCGTTGGCAACACTTTAATGAACAGCGAAAACTGATGTACTTTCTGCAAATTTAGGTAAGTCATCTTGTTGTAGAATTTTGTCTTCATTTCCATGTAAATCTGCTTTTATATTTCACTCGTTTCATTTCCATTTAAAATTCTTACTTACTTTCGTCCAATCAGGTGGCAGCATTGAATAACTTCGAGACAATCATCGAGCACTCCCAACTCTTCAATCAACAGCGCCCTCAGAGTGAGAAGAAGAATCCCAAACAGACGGACGAAGATGAGGACGATTTCACATACTCGCTCAACATGATGAGAAGACTTGCTAAAGAATGGTAATAATATTATTATTAATGCCTTTCTCAATGCAATCTTTATTATTCATTCTGTTCACTGTCCTTTTCATCCCCTCTATATTTTATTGCATGAGGAAATCTACCCATATATCTAGCTGATGTGTTTATTTATCTATCTATCTATCTATCTATCTATCTATCCATCTATCTATCTTTCTATCTATCTATCTATCTATCCATCTATCTATCTTTCTATCTATCTATATATCTATCTATCTATCTTTCTATCTATCTATCTTTTTTATCTATATATCTATCTATCTCTATCTGTCTATCTATCTATCTATCTATCTATCTTTCTATCTATCTATCTATCTATCCATCTACCCCCCCTCTCTCTCTCTCTCTCTCTCTCTCTATCTACCAATCTATTTATTTATGAATTTATATGCAGGTCTGGTGTCTGTATTCATAATGATCTATGTTTGCTCGATTGTTTTATTGATCCACATTCCATACATAAGATTTAACAAGAGAATGCATAGTAGAACAATGATGGACATGTAATATAAAGAAATAATAATGTGAAATATGGTGAACCTATTAAGAAGTAAAGCTTGTACATTATAGGTTCCCGAATGAAATACAAAATGTTGTAACTTAATTTGATAGCAATAAAAAAAAAGAATAAATAATGTTTGTGTCACTGACACATTAGTATTATGTATAACACGTAAACAAAGAAGTACTACGTAAAGGAAATGTTGCTTTGTTCTTAGATCCATTTCTTCTCTACCTAAAGCAGGTCTTATAAGTTATATATTTCACCTTCTTTCTTGAATATTTTGTTTAGCTTTGACAAGTTCACAAATGACCTCTACGCTGAGATCAAGCCACTCCTGCGATTGGTCGGCACCAAACAATGGTAGGTATTATTTATTTTAAAAATAAAGAATCTTTTGAAATGTTAGACCTTCTCCTTGCACAATACATATCGATGTGGTTTAATCATCTGACTCTCCATGATAAAACATATTAATGTAAAACTTCTTTTGCCCTCTAGATGATAACACTTTTTATTTAAACTACATGTATTATACTTATTTTTCCTACTTTTTAGAATATGATGTGGGTTGTAATGCATTACGGAAACCCCTGATTAAGTGTCATAAATGCTTGTTAGAACCCATGACTAAATTGCATTATAATATGGCTCAATTAATTATTCCAAATGATCGAGAGTCTATTCGTACATGATATTTAATACTGATGAATATAGATTATTATTATCACGAATTACTAACTGTCCCTCCTCCCTCTCCTCGTGAACAGGTTTGTTCAAAATGGTACATCATGTATTGGTGAAGTGTGCGACATCATCACATCCTACACACTCCAGCTCAGAAAACAGTACATGGGTGACTGGAGGGAGAAGTTAGAACAGTACATGCTACAGGAATACACCAAGAGTTTCAGCCGAAGGTGAGTGATGCCTACAAGAATATCCTCAAGAATGATGCCTTCAAGAATATCCTCAACTCTCTCTCTCCATTTAAAGATTGAAGGAATTACGAGAAACGCTACAATCTGTGTGTTTTTCACGACTTTCTTAGATAACCAGGCTTGTTAAAAGCAATTACAAAGACTAGCTTTAAACAAAAATTAACCCATGGCAATTTCAATATCCTATATTGAAATGAGCGAACATGATGACCCGAACGCGATTTATATAGGCAATACAATAGGATATTGAAATCGCCCCAAGTTGATTACTCGGAAGTCTTTGCGATCAAGTTATTGTCATCTTTTGGGTGTGGGAGCACTGGGGTATCCTGGCGAAGGCCAACTCTCAATTGAGATGTCCTGGGGTCGATCCTTGCTCATTGGTTAATATATGACAAGATGTTTTTACCTACATTTGTCCGTATATATAAATATATATATGGGTACCTGGCAATACTAAGGTAAATATAATTGCAGGGCACTCTGGAAGAGCAGTATCACTACAGAAGAGGCTTAATCCTTGGATAAACAAACCCACATTATTACTATTTTCATGTCGTTTCATCTGTTATACATGTTTACCTTTACTATTAGGACTGCGTGCATCACATGCAAGAATGCCAAAGAGAGACAAAGTGTTGCTGAGCAGATCTCATGGGAGTGCGATCAGATCGAAAACACACTTGTTTCCCTCCAAAGACAAGCAGAGGTGGGTATATAGAAAGATGTTGCTATGTCAGGGGTAATTGCACAGTGAGGTAATTTTTAACGAATCTACATGTAAGTTGCTTGAAGGAATAGAATCCATATTCTTAATTTCTTTAGTGAGTGTATACCTTTCTATTGAAGCCCGTGATATATATAGAAACACTAAATCAAACGTTGAGAATCAGAATATTTTTACAGAACTCTAACAGTGGCTCTTCTGGCGAGGTTTCTTAGTTTAAAAGAATGGTTGCTTGACCATGAAAATGGAATTTGCTTGTAGTTATGTACTTTAAGCAGATAAGGAGTTATCATGGATGTATCAATAGTAGTCTTAGTAAATAATTATCATGATAGCTTTTTACAAATTTTTATTGCCAAGATACTTCAGAATAAAGGCAAATGTGTTATGTTTTAGAATTCAACGATATTTTGGACCATCATATTTTTAGCATATTTCTTAAGTTTCTTTGTAATGTGGAAAAGAGAATGCTCCATGATCATGATCTTTCGCTTTTTGTTTGGTACAGGTGCACATATCCATCTTCAACATACTCAGACAGATGTCAGAGGTCATTCACTTGAATGACAAATCAACTATTGTACTTGAAGTAACGGTAAGCGTTTCTTTCATCATTTGTACAACACACCAGCCTTCCTTACAATATTATTGTGTCACCTTTTGCTACCATCCTCTACTTTTAAAAGTATATCTCTAATTCTCTCTCCTCCCTCCCTCTCTCTCTTTCTCTAGCTATCTCTATCTCTCTCTCTCTCTCTCTCTATCCCTCTCTCTCTCTCTCTCTGTCTCTCTCTCTTTCTCTAGCTATCTCTATATCTGGTCTCTCTAAATGATCCTCAGATTATTTATAATATTTGTTTCTTCAACATCCTATTTTTGTATGTGGTATGACATAAAAACAAAATGAATATATGAAAAATAACATAGTTACAACCAATCAATATCTCCTCTTATAGTCGCAGTCACAATTTCATAACTTTGTTGATTGCAATGATGGAGATATGCCATGAATGAACATTATTATTTGTTAAATTTTACATATTATTAGATGAATATGGAAACTCAAATAATGTCCTTGCTTTTATCATTTCTTTCTCTAAACAGAGCCTTGTCATGAAACACCCCGAAACAACAAGGAGGCAGCTGAAAGCCGTCCTAAGACTCCGAGGTGATCTCAAGAAAGCCAAGATAAAGAAGGTAAGATATGAGATACCGCTGCCCAGTGGTTCAATAGCATAGTATGTTCCTTAATATGTTAAAATTAGCCACAAGTTTTTCAACATCTGCCAAAGCTATGGCACAATGACGATCAAACACTGTTATGGAAGCACTAATTTGTTTTCTTCAAAAAATGAAAATTGTTACAAATTCTGGTCTTGTACAAGTGTTATAAAATATATGGGACTATCAAATGGTACAAGTGTTTTCAAATAAATGGATCTATCAAGCTTTAAAGGGAAATTAGAGATGGCTTTAACAAAATAAAGCCTTTAAAAAAATGTTCTTTGGAATTTATAGTGACAATAATGTGAAAGGCTATATCACCACCAGGGTATCATCTAAGATTTTATGTTGTTTTCTATTTATGTGTATATAGTTGTTGTTTGATTTAACATCAACAATAATAATATATTCCAGATGTTCAATATGAATCGTTTATCGATAAACTAATTTTGCCTCAACACAAATCATTATAAATAATGTATAGTTCCTCATTCTTTCTACCCACACAGATCATCACGAACACCATGGCGATTGATGATAACGATAGTATCGGTTACTGCTCCGGAGAGTCAGCCGTGTCGTGTGCTACCACCGTGGGCCTGCCGGGGTCCCCGTAATTGGATTGGAATCGCGGCTGTGAATCCGACTTTCATGTCTACAGCCTGAATTCTTGAAAGCCATCTAACTTTAGTCCAGATATAAATCTTGCCTGAATGTGCAGACTTGTGCAGAATGTTCACCAAGAGATGGAGTTTTTAATGTCAGCCTTTACTACGTCCTGTACAAACCATAATTCTGCAACTGAGAGACAGAGAGAGAGAGACAGAGAGGGAGACAGAGAGAGACAGACAGACAAACAGAGATAGAGAGAGACAGAGAGAGAGACAGAGAGACAAACAGACAGAGAGAGAGAAAGAGAAAGAGAGAACTAATCTCTGAATTACTTTCTTTTAATTTCGTGACCAAATTAACTTTCGTTCTTTTATTTTGCTATATCATTATATGGAGCTTGGGGGTTGACATTTGGCCTTATCAATGAACTACATGTAAGCTAAGCTTCTTTCAAGAATATGGCCTACAGAAATAAGACAATAATGCTTGTGGATTGCCTAATATCTGTTGCTGTAAATTTTTCATTAGAGACTGGTGCTCTTATATATAATACGTATGTGCTATATAGGCCTGGAGTGAGCCTATGGTCTATTTAATATGAAATATATGTTAATGTGCCTTACTTTACATCCAGAAATAATCAGATACTAATTGTCAACAAATACTATGCATTTTCAGGGATGGAGCATCCGCTAATATGTCTTACTTGAATTAAAGTTTGCAAGTATTGCACGATACACTACAATATTTCCCCCATCCAGAAGTTCATATATGAATTCAATATAATCGCACACAATTTTGTTACGAATTTAAGGTTATTTGGGCGCATGTTCATTCTAATCTGAATTTTTATCTCTTCTGTTGCAACTATTTTAGTACATTGCTTGAATAGAAATGTTATGACCCATTAACTTCATGAATAAGATGAGTTTTCAAGGGTGAATAACCCCGGACCGCTTTCGTCAGCAGATATCTGTGGAGTATCTATTGGAAAGTGGGCAGGGAATGTGTTGGATACATTGTACATTTTTGCTTCTTTTAATTTACTACTAGTATTTGGTTTGGCAAAATTTAATGGAAACATTCCAGTTTGTATAAACTATCTTCTTCTGTTGCTTTGTTTCCAGAATTATGTCAATGAAACTTTGTATGAATAAGTGGAGACAACATTATTTGTTGTACAGTATAGACGTTCGGTTGTATATATCTTTATTGAGGCTACATTTCTGTAAATCGTTAATATTTTAAGAGTATCATCCATATATTGGGGGAGAATTTGACACATCTTCATTGCCACAAATCTTGCCTTAAAAAAGAAACAAACTTCCAATAATCTTTTGTTGGTGAAGCATTGTAGAATACAAAGTATATATATTTTTTCCATATTTTAATTTTCTCTTCACATTTTCTTTTTAGATGTTGTGAATGTTCTAAACCAAAACATAAATACTTGAATGTAATTGTTCGTTTTAATTCACCTACATGAACATGTCTTTTTGAGAATTTCCAAATACATATAGATATATATATATATATATATATATATACATAGCTGTGCAGCAATTTGATGATTTTTGGAGTGTCCGTATGAAAATGCTGCTGAAAAGACATTGCCTTAAACAAGATCTATGCAAAGAAGTTTATGCAAAGAAGTTTATGCAAATATTTTTACAGAATTTTATGCAAAGATGTTTATGCACAGAATTGAAAGTACAAGTAGTATATGCACATAATGAAAGTGTTACACAAGTTGTCTAAACATTAAGACTTGAACAAGATATATGAACACACCAAAAATGATTGTTATCAATGTTGTTTATTTCACCATTTTTGTTGTTTACATCTATTTACAAATGAAAGGTATTTTGTGTCGCCAAGAGAAAAGATACACATGTACATTAATAACATGTAGCTGTTTTTAACCAAAATTACGAAGTATTGTGTGCTGTACACTAAATTCAATTAGAGACAAGAAGGCTGATAAGTTTTTGCTTCAGTGTGTGTTTTTGAAAATGCAAAACAAAGACAATATGCTTTGGAAAGCAAATTTTTGAAAAGAACATCACAACAAATGTACATTTCAATTTACTGCTCGCTTCTTGTATGTTTATATTAAAGTAACACATCTGTACTTTTGTTCTTTGCTCCTTATAAAATCAAATATAATGCAAATGTATACTATGCAAATGTAAATAAAAATTGGTGTTTATATGTTTGATATTGAAATAAAATTAAATAAAATTAAATAAAATGACATAGCAATTGTGAATGTGTTTGCTGTTTTGCAATTATGTAAGAAAATAATGCACACACAAAGCATTAAAGCAAAATCCACCTCAAAACCATGCAACCCATTTTTCCAAAGTAATTAATGGGTACAAAAATGAAACTCATCATTAAATCTTAGACTTACCAGCATTATAAGTTTCTTCCTTTCCAGTCCCCAACATAGTTAAAATTCAATCTTGTTTTATAATGTCATATTTACACATATAATTTTCAAAATATTTTGATGGATCAACCATCAACTCTATAATTAATCTTCTCTGAAGCAGCACCTGCTATAAAAATGATTCAGTCACATGAATAGGAAAGAAGGTACATATATATGAAAAGACGTGTACGTCAGTCAGGAGGAGAATGGAGAAAGAAAGAACGAGTCAGGGAGACGGGATGAGGGGAGAGGGGAGATGAAAAAGAAAAGAGAGTGGGGAGCAGAAAGGGGTAGAATGGATATGAAACAGTGCTAGAATGGTAGAAAGGGAGAGAAAGAGGGGAACAGGGAATAAGGGAGAAGTGAGAGTGAGTGAAAGAGAAGCAGAGAGAGAGAGAGATGGACAAAAGACAGACAGACAGAGAAAAGACACAGAGAAGAGAAAGCCAGAGAAAGAAAAAAAAAAGTATTAACCTGAGAGTAATGAGAGTGGTTCATGTAAAGACACTCCAGTATTGGCAGAAAAGAGGGTGGGTGACTAAGACAGTAAGAGACAGAGAGCTATGCAATCTTGGAATTAAGTTTGATCTCTTCAGACATTACAAAGAATACAAAAATATATTTGTAATTTAATATTTAGGGACCTAACGTTGATAAGGGCACTGACAAGGTTTCAAAAATCCATGATCTCTCGTACAAAGACCATTTATTTAAACACTAACATTATATTCAAAAGATGAAAGAGAGGAGGAATTCAAAAGAGAAAGATAGAGAAAGAATGAGGGATAGAGCGCTGATGAGGGAAGAGGGAGGATCTAAAAAATATTAGAGACATATTAGACAGAGTCAGACTCCATTTACAGCTGCCATTTTTCATTTAAGCATACCATGCCAACAACAGTAGCATTTGCATCCACCATGGTACTAATTCAAACACACCTGTCCCCATATTCATAAAACCTTGGTAAGACTAGATGTCAACTAACTGTATTATAAGCCTACGTAATTAGCCGACAACTAGCTAAGTGAGGTTTCATGGATATGGGCCCAGATTGTCATTAAACTGCTCTGCTTCAAGGACATACATGTACATGTAACTGCCGTGCCAGGGCTTGAACCTTAAACCTTTTTATTTCCAGTGAAGCCTTAAGACCACTCAACTACTACACAACATAATCAACCATAATTGATAAGGTTTCAAGCAATATTTCTTGAAAACAAAATAAAGAGTGTAATTTTTAGCTGATTTCAGCAAGAGAAAGGTCGGAATCATGACAAGTACATCACAGGCTCTGTTTCATAAGACTTGTTATCAATAACAAATGCTAAATTTCTATGACAAATCTTCTCTCAGCCAATCAAATGCCACGATTTCAGTACATTATAACAGTCATTGTAACTTGTCATAGATAACAAGTTTCATGAAACAGGGCCCTGGGCAGCGTTTCACAAAACCATAAATCGTACTAGTTCACTGACATCCCATTGAAATGCGTGTATTTTAAGTATTCACACGTTTCAATGAATGGGATGTCGGTGAACTTGTACATATGAAGGCTTCGTGAAACGATACCCTGCTGAATTCTAACAGACATAGAAATTCATGCACAGCAGACAAGTTAGTAGGTACATGCATTGTAGGTATACTATTCTTTGGCAGCAGCATGTCTTAATACCACAAAAAGGACTACAGAAAGCCACATACATTCTACTCCTGAAAATATTATAACAAAGTAGATTTATCTCATCTAAAAAAAAAAATCATAATAATGATTTAAATCTACAAGTACTGAAATTAATCAATATGGAACTGTCTTTGATAACAATGATTGAGTGACTATTTGCCAGTTTCACATCACATGTTTTCTAAGACAAGGCAACATATAAATCTAATGATGAAATACAGGTCTTCAATTGGAATTCTACATGTAGAAGCATTGATCTAATCATGCTAAAGCATAACAACATACTCAAGTAGAATTTTTTAACATGTCATCAACTATAAACTGCAACCAAGGTAACGGTGAATCTGTACATGGACAATAAAATGAAGAATGTCCGATGACCTTTGACATTACAGACATTCCTCTACAAGGATCCACAGGAATACTGAAAATTAACCATTAATATCTTCAATATAAAACATAATGCTGCTAGGACTTGAATATTGCAACTGAAATTTTTTCTTCATCATTGATGTAAAATTATGACATTAAGGTATGGCTGAAGGCAAGTACAGGATTTGATGGGCTGAAAAAAATTGATCTGCAATAGACAGCATGCATAATTGCATAATGCAGCAATTTACTTTGTAAACAAATCCTAAAAATGGACAACACTTACAAAACAAATGGATTCATTATCTATTGCATTTAAAATTTGACATTACCGGTACATAAAGCACAGAATGATAGAATAAGAAGTTTCAAAACATATCATAAGATATAACTGTGTAGCATTAACAAACTGAGATTAGATCCTCCCTTTTACAATGTTTAATATTTTTAGAAAGACCCAGTACTCCAGTAGAGATCTCAGTCAAAGGTCATTATAAAACTTATTTAATATTCTTCTCTTCTTTTTTTGTTGTTCAAGAGTATTTAAAATAATAAAAAGCTTACATAAAGTGTTGAAAATACATCGTAATCTGTGTGTGCTTGATAATAGTATCTATTTTGTCGGTAAATCTCCTGTACTGCAAGCAGTATGTAACAAAATAAATTACAAAGAAGGTCTTATTTTGCCTTACAAATTCTGAAAGCAACCAACTGAGCTTTAGGCATCTATGTAAACAGAATCAATCAACTTAAAAAAAAAGAAAAAAAAAAGAAGAGAAAATATTCAGGCGACCCTTTTTAACCCTTCTCCAAATAAATCAGTAAAACCTTAAAACCCACAACGTGAACGATATAACCCATGCCCCTGCATGTATAACACATGTGTATTAGTAATCAATTTCAACAAATAACATTTTTTAGCCAACATTATCAAGTTTGGACAACTTCTTGACAATCAAGTCACTGCCAACACAATACTTATCTACCCAGCAATGAAAACACTATTTCCACTTCAGCTGTAACTTTGAAGTAAACTTGATAATAGGGCATCCATTAAAGGTAAAAACAAGCATACAAATAGAGGTAAAAGTTTCTGCATCTCATTTAAAGCAAAATGTCCAATAAAATCCAGCTTACCACTCAATTTTTTAAAGACAAGGCATGGTGTTGACTTATTTTTTCATAGCCACTTGACTTCAAGGTACAAAAATGACAAAGTCAACTTGAAGAAACACTAGTACATAAAAGGCTTAAGGTATACTAGGTACAAGGACCTATGAACTGTGCAACCATATGAGGTGGCTAGAGCATGTGACTGACCACCTGACACTTACTGGTCACCTGATACATGTAGTAGGTCATGTGATGGTAGCTAGCCTAGAGAGGGGTTTCAGCTGTCCCTGTATAGCTCTTGACACGGGAGAAGTAGAAGGGATAGAACTGATGGTTCATGTCAAACTCAGTGATGTTCTCGTTCCCAGTGGACCTAAATTTAAAAAAAGAATTAATAATATATATAAACTTCAGTGATAATGGTGTCTTTTCTAATAAATGTGCATATTCAATTTGAACTATGTCAGCTCAAAATCTATGTCAATTTCCAAAATACAATTAGTTGATTTTTATTCATGGGCTAGCCCACTTTGGTAAAACCGAGTGTGAAAAAAAAGTGGGCTAAGTTTAGCCCATACTATAGGTGGGGCTAAGACCCCCCTTTAGCCCCAACTATAGTGCGAGCTTTAGGACAATTTTGACAGTGTGAAAAGCATATACAAATTATTTTTCAGCTCATATGGGTCTAAGATGATGTCAACCTCAACTTTTGTCTTACCTGTATCGAGTGTGACAAGCGTAGCGTTTCCATTCCAACTTCATGTTCGGCTTACAACCAAAACTAGTGACAGCTACCTCCTGAAAGACAGATGGGGAACGGAGGAAAACTTCTTAGAAGAAAGTATAACCCGCATGTACATTCTTGCCACCAACAGCAAGAAAACGGTTAGAAATAATTCACTACTTAATAAGAGTTGAATCAAAGATTGCCAGAACAGGGGACTCAAAATTTCCTTTGAGATAAATTTATCCCACGAAAATGATTTTAGGAATCCCACCTTCCCTTTCCAGGATGTGAAGGAAAACAAATTCCTTCAATAATTTTTCTCCATTGTCTTTTTGGGAATCAGTTAGGAAATCATCCTGTCAGTCCTTCCACAGCCCCAAAAAGGGGAGCTGTTTCTAAACTTAAAAAAGGGCCTTTTTCATGATTTTTTTAAAGCTACCCCCTCCCCCCCCCCCTTATGAGTATTATCATATTGAAATAGCCCATTGATTCTCACCATTTTAAAGCTCTGTTCAGAGTCGGGCAGGTTCTGCTGAGCATTGCGGTGTCGCATGTAACGTCGGCCTGTGTCCAGCTCCTTGACCTTCTCCTTTTCAAAGACAGCAGTCAACTAGGTTGTGAATCAGAAAGAGAGAGAGAGAGAGAAAGAGACAGAAGGGGAGATATGAGAGATTTTATACCCATTCTTGACTATCATTCTATTCTATAATATCAATAGGGTATGACCATGAATACTGTATATTAAAGCTGTTATGATGGTGAGGGTTTTGTATTTGAGGATTTCACGAACTCACTCATTTCTCACTATCACCGATAGCAAGAATTGATGGACAGTACAATGTAGACGTAAATGTAGATGCCCTGTGTCAGATGTATAATGGACTAGCTCCGTAGACAAGTCTCTTCTGGTGTATTTCACAACCGTGGGAACTCAGCATGCATAGCTAGTGTGTGTGGTTACTGCCGCGAGCAACAAACATGAGAGTGTATGCATACCCACCCATACGAATGCACAAGCTAGCTGTTCTATGTGAATATTTACATTTTCCTTGGTGTGATTTTACTGTTTGAATATTGTTTGCAGTTGAATTACAGTCAGATAGGCCATGGGGGAGGGCTACTGAATTGTGGGAATTGCAAACACTATGTCAGAAACATTTTTTTTCTTGAATGTGAATAATTTATGTATAATGTTCATCAATTTGCTTATATATACAGTAGATGGAATTTACCTTGGTATATTTGGTACTAGTATATGTGGGAACACTGGTATAGTGGTGAAGGCTCTTGCCATGCTCATATGAGAGATCCTAGGTTCAATTCTTGCTTGATGTTTACATCCCTGGGAAGTGTTTCACAAAGACTAAGATCGACTTTAAGTTGGACTTAACTGTGGCAGGCCGTTCATGCCACTGTTTGCTCTCACCATTTGCTCTCACCGTTATGATCTTTAGATGATATTTTTTCCTTCAATAATGAACTATCAAAAGATGTAAATTCTGTACATTTTTTTACCATGATTTGTACGTCCCTTGAGAGACCAATGCCAGTAAATGGTGAGAGAAAATAGTGGCATGAACGGCCTGCCATAGTTAAGTCCATCTTAAAGTTGATCTTAGTCTTTGTGAAACACTTCCCTGGACAAGGTGTTTTAACATGTCCCTCTTGACCCAAGTGTTTCTAAATGGGTACCTGGCAACAATTATTGCAGGGCCTCCAGGAAGAACAGTACTGATGAGGCTACCCTGGGGAAATAAGACCATATCCATATCTTATTATTACTTACCATGTCTCCATCGATACAGAATCGTCCTGTCATCCTGCCAGGAAGATTGTAGTTCTTATGCATCTTACTCACAATGCTCTGTGGATCATCGGATGAGCTAGCCATCATGATGGTACCTACAACAACCCCAACAAAATTCAGAGGTTACAATTGTTTAGAATATAACATCTCACAAATCAAACAATCCACACAATTTTTTTTTGTATGAACTCTATCTTTGTTGATTATATTTTGTTATTTTGTTATTTTTTCAATCCTGATTAACTTTTCTGTATGCACTCTATCGTTTTAAAATCGTCGCCATTCAGATTTGCCTTGGTGATGTTTTTTTTTAATCAATAGACCATTTATCTATCTATCTATCTAAAAATTCACAATTTTTTTTCAATAAAACAACTCAGCATCAGCAATACACAGAAGAGAAAGTACTCCTGTTATTTTTCCTGTCACTTCTTCACTTTTTTTAATTGGATATTCTTGTTAAAAAAAAGACTACATCCAATTTAATGTATTGATGTTTACAACCACTAAAACTGGGACAAAAGGCTTTAAGCCATTAAGCCATTGTTATTCAGTTAAATGTGTCCCTGTCCCTGGCACTCCAGTGGTTGGTTGCTAATATTATACTTGTTCAATGTCTTCTTTCTGATCTGTATTGTACAGCCTTTATTGCAAGATGAAATATTAATAAGAATAAGAATTTAATCAGACTTTGTTTATTTTGATAATAGAATGTAGATCCATGCAGCATTGACAAATCTGTAAGGTAGGAATTTTTTGGCAAGATGTACTTATACTAATCTATTCTCAACTCGCAGCACAGTATACAAATGATGCACAGGTTTGAGTGCGTCGGTAGGAATTGTGTGCACAAGGTACCTTTGAATGGTTTGAACCCACGAGGCGCAGCCGAGTGGGTTTTAGACCAAATTCAAAGGTACCGCATGCACACAATTCCACCGACCCACGAATTAAACCTGTGCATCATCTGTTTTATAAAATGGGTCCCAAAAATCGTCAAAAATACACAAATCTGTTATTTTACAGATTTACCGGGTGCATGGCAAAATCAAGCGTCCGGTAATTACCGGACGCATGATTTTGCTATAGCCATGCATCCGTAATTACCGGAAAGCATGATTTTTAAATTTGCATAATTTGATTGTTGTTAGTGTAAACAAATGTAATGACCCAAACCTTAACAAAAAAAAAGTCATTAAATTAATAAATACTTTGTTTTGCAAGCCTTTTGGAGTTTTGAGTTTTGGGGAGGTGCAATCTAACTCTGAGTCAGACTGAGACTGAGAGAGTCAGAAATTGAGACTTTATGTGTGGTGCTCCCCAGGCCCTCTCGCTTCAGTTTCACCAACACAGCGTTAAACATACGTGTGCTCTCGGGGAATAGAAATTTGTTACAGATATCCTAAGTACAGTGATCCCAAACGTGGCGTTGTATGCCATAGCGAATGTACTGAAGAGAGTTCTAAGACTAAGCTACGTATAAACGCGTATACAATACAACTCACCGTCAGTCTTAATGTACAGAAGCATAGACCTAGTCGTTTAGAACGATGATAACACTACAGAGTACAGGCACAGCTAGTTTGTCCAATTCTGGCGTTAAAATGTCTCCTAAATTGACGTTCTTGATCTGTGCAAACTTTTCCGACTATGAGAATCCATACTTAATTGACCTTTTAGTGCTATCCGCATCCGAATCATCCAACAATTTAGATAATTCTTCTTCTGACAGAAGCTGGATAATCAAATCGCTGCCGCGATTTTGCCATCTTGTTTTTTTGTTGGCACAAACGATGTAAACAACCGGCCGGGATATCGGTGTTATTGATTCTAATATCGCATATATCGTGTTGATATCGCGTGCATCCAGTAAAAATAACTACACAGTAATTGACCAATCAGATTGCAGGGATTCTTCTACCCATCTTACAATAATGCTATAAGAAGCTCTTCATGTACAATACACTTGTAATTTCCGTTATCTGTACTGCTTGCATCAGACACGCACATGAATCAGAAGAGGAGCTCCATAGAATTCCATGCCAATCATGGTCCTACACAATATTGGCCTGTACGCATACCTTGTTATTTCTGTAATATCCATTGTCAGGGGTTAAGCAGTAAGGCTTAAGAACTCATTCCTATCCCTAATCTACCTACTATTGTGAAGACTGCTTCTTCTGTTGATCAATTCAAGAATTTTCTGAAGTCCCATTTATTTGTTAGAGGACACTGGATTGTATTGACACATTTGGGGGTGTTTCACAAAGATCCTAAGTTGAACTTATTTCTAAGTTTGACTTAACGATTATGGAAAGCCGTTAGCATCTTTGAAAATATTTTGTACAAGTTATTTTAAAAGGCATAAAATGTTGATTCAAATCATTCATATTTTCTATCATAAAGGAGATTTCATGTTCTTTGATGTGGAATTTATGAAAAGTCTAAAATACTTGAATTTTTGCTTTTGAATATATTTTATTTTAAGGCTACAAATGGCTCTCCATAATGTTTAAGTCCAACTTAGAGTTAAGTTTGACTTAGGATCTTTGTGAAACACCCCATGGTTTATTTTTTTAAAGTGATATGTTATTGTTGAAGTGGCGCATGTGTGGAGCATTGTGTGCAGCACTTTGTAACCGCAAGGAAAAAGTGCTACATCAAATACCTTTTGGACTGAATGGGATTGGATAATCCTAACCCTAAACCTAACCCTAAACTTAAACATAACCCTGTATCTATTCCTTACCCTACATTTACCCTAACCCTATCCTGACGTTAGCACAGACAGATGCTCCTTAGGACCAAGTGGGCGTCATTTTCACCGAAATCCCATTGAAATGCGTGTTAAATTTAATACACCTGTTTCAATGGGTTGTACGCGGACTTGAACTTATGGCAGTTACGTGAAACAGTAGCTTACCATCTGGAAAGAACCTGAGAAAGCGATGATATTCTACCACATGCCAAGGTTTATAGAACGGGTCCATACTGGGTTCTCCTTGTCTGATGTAAGTCACTCGGCTGATATAGATACCGTTGAAGTGAGGATGAGCGCGATGGATGTACATGTCGCGCCACGAGACGTATTCCTTCATCAGGTAGGACATCTCGCCCCACATTCTGTAAGAAAGAAGTATAATACAAATCTTAAGAAATGATGAATATTGAGGTCCATGATACATGGAAGCCAGTGATCGATGGAGTCAATGATCAGATTTAGAGCGGAGTTATCACATCTGATTGAAGAAAATAACAAGCAATGGAAGAGTTTACAAGCTTTGGAAAAAAAGATGATCTCATACACTACACTGTAATGATGACATTAATGTGACCAATTATATAACTTTATGAACAAAGTGGCTACAAGTTGACAGGTGACCGAGAATTAGAAAATTATACGAAGAACCATTTAGCAAACTTGCATATGTTGTGCCCAAATAGAAATAACCCTGGTAGAATGTTTTCACACATTACAAGTATATTTCACAGAAGGAGTGTTAGAGAAAATAGAAGAGTTGTATGACATTACAAATTTTATTTTCATGAATTGAAAACTATTTTAATGTTAATTCTTAGGAAGAGACTTGTCAAATGTCTGGTTTGGAATGTAGCATTGGCTCTGAAACTTGGACAATCGGGAGAGCAAGGAAAGGTTGATTGACAGTTAAGAAATGTGGCTGTGGAATAAAAAAATGGAAAGAATTAGTTGGAGGGACTGGGTCACCAATGAAGAAGTGCTGGATAGAGTAAATGAACAAAGGAGCTTGAGAAAAACAATCTGGAAACAGACAAAAAAAAGATAGGACACATCTTGTGGGGGGGATATCATGCTCAGGGATATATTGGAATGGAAGATGGATCGTAAACGGGGAAGAGGAAGACCGAGAATTGGGATGACGTCAGACTTGGAAGGTGACAGATCATATGACATGATGAAGAAGAAGGCTAAAGATAGAGCGGACCTGCATTTGGCAGAACACCTAAGAAAGAGATCTTAATGTTCATGTGATTTCATTCACACTTTCACCAATCTGGATTTTTATTTTATTTTATAATTCAGAGTAATCTGCCAATAAGTTAGAATATGACTTGAAGCACACATCAGTAGGATTAGTAGCAGCTCAATAACGACTCACCTCACACACGCCTTCCTCCATATCTCACTATCCCTGCAGCAGACAAAGAACCCTCGAGACACCTTAGAAAGCTGCTCCAAAGATCGCAGGTCAAGGTTAGAGGTCACGACCCATCGGAAGATGCAGAGGAGGACCTCTACTGGCAGGGCAGAGAGATGGGTTGCCTATGGACAAAGAGGACAGGGTTGTTTACTCAATACTAATCCCCAAAGTCAAATCCTTTGCTTCTTACTGTTCTTCAGTCAAACTTTTTTTCCAGTATATAAAATGTCACCTTGAGATCTATAGTGTAATTAAGTAAAGTAAACGCTAATTAACCTTTTACTGTTTATTCTCAAATCTAATCTCCATTTACTCTAAAGTAACTTATATTTGACTTATCACATAGTGTCTCTGTAGTCCTATGGTATTCGTATTTATATGCAGGTTAAGTAAAAAATAACATAAATTAATATCAAATCTATAGAAAGTCATTATCAATCAACTACAACCAAATGTAGACTACTGCGCGAACTTTAAAAAAAAAATCATCCTGTTTTTTGTTTAAAGATAAAGACCAGTTCTGGTCATGCGATTGCATTGTGAAAGAAATGTTGTGGAATCGATCAGAAAAGGTTGATCATCTAGCATATAAGTATTTGTGTGTACTGCAAGGTTCTGGAATCATCAAAATGATAAGAAATTTGGCCCAGTCTTGGTAAAGTTACAAGCACTGTACACAGAAAGATGTATATGGGACTACGCGACCACGTGCGCGATATCTATTTGGTCCCAATAGATATAATAATTTACCAAATATGCCAATTAGTAGGCGGTTTCCCGACTTTCCCGGCAAAATTTGTATCATCACGTATTGGTCAAAACATATTCTTTCACATGATTGGTAATGAGAGCTTCCATTTCATTTTTTTGAGAGAGGGGCGTTTCCAAAACTGGTCTTTACCTTTAAACATGAAAAATGCAAAAACATCTATGGAGAAATAAATACATGCTGCTTTCAAGAGCAATACAAAGTTACAATCAACAAAAGAAAGAGACAAACAAGAATATGGTTTTACTCACAGTCTGAGGAGTCTTTGTAGAGCAGGAGGTTCTAAGATCATTTGTGGTCATCAGTTGAAGCTTGATGGCTAAGGCTTCAATATTATCAACACAGTCATCACTGAAAGAAAAAGAAAAAAACATGATGATTAGTTCTTCCTTTTAAGTTGGGAGAAATTACAAATATAAAACCAGAACATCTTATTATATTGAAAGCCTGAAATATGCGAGCTGAAAACAAATTAATAAAATATAAGGAACTGGGGTCCCCCCAAATACCCCTTTTTGTATTCTTGTTTTTGTTTGTTTATTAACAAATAATCATATGTATATATTATGTATACTTTGATGTTATAGTATATACATGTATAGATATAATTTATATTTCAGTCATAAAAAAGGGGAAATTAAATCCAATCAAACTATAAAAGACATTACACCTGTAATTATCCTTGTACCAAAGTCTTCTTATGGAGAATAAACCAAAACTGAAATCTTGAAATATAAAATTCACGTCTGAAATCAACAAAAAGAATATTAATTCTAAAATCATCAGCGAAATCAATTCTTGTAAAGATTGTAAAGAGCTACAACTTTTGTCTTTATTGCTTATTTTCATCACCTGAAATCTGGAATCAAATTAATTTTAAATGGAACTGTAATGCATGCTCTGCATACACTAAATTATTCTAGGATTGTGGCAAGAATTGATCATCTTGCTTTTCTATTTTAAACATGTAAACTCATTCATTCAGGAGGATCAATTCAATTACAGAGGAATTTCTTGTTTTGCCTTTTGCTTTGGTTTGGTTTAGGTAGGAAGTGTGAAGTCAATGATTAGAAGAAATAACAGAATATCCAACTATTATATATATACATATATGTAGGAATGAAGGAACTGCTCCCTATATATGGATACAGTCTACAGGACTGTTGGACCGCAATACTGATAGCCCACTAGATAGACAGCCAATGAGAGCAACAACCAGAGAAACTGACACTGTCCATCTATCCCTGTGCATTTGTTTGTTTGTTTTTGTTTTTCTTTGTATCTTCTATTATTTCTTCGATTATCCTTTGATTATCTCTTTTTATCTATTCTTATGTCTTTCTCTATGTCTTGTGGGCTGTCGGTCTACTCAAACACCCCCTAAAAAAGGCCCTAATGCATACATCTTGATTATCAATAAAACAAACTGTAAATTAAATACAGTAATTTACAACTTTGGCTACAATGACAGCAAGCAATGGTAAAGTTTATTTAATTTCATAATTGATGTTATTTCAATTCACACTCTTCCAGATAAAACAAAGACATAAACAAAACCAAAAAAAAAAAATGAAAAAATGCTTTAATACTTATAAATTCCAATAAAATCATGATCAACATCTCATAAAATTATTACATTAGAACTTCTTTTCAAAACAAGTGGTCTCCCATTTTATTAACACACAAATCCCATTAAACTTTGGGGCGAGAAGAACTCTAATATTTTGCTAGACCAGGGGGGTGTTTGAACACAAAGACTAAGATCGACTTTAAGTTGGACTTAACTATGGCAGGCCATTCATGCCATTGATTGCTCTCACCATTATGATCTTTAGATAATATTTTTTCCTTCAATAATGAACTATCAAAAAAGGTAAATTATGTAGATTTGTGACCACGATTTGTACGTCCCTTGAGATACCAATGCCAGTAAGTGGTGAGAGCAAACAGTGGCATGAACGTCCTGCCATAGTTAAGTCCAACTTAAAGTCGATCTTAGTCTTTGTGAAACACTCCCCAGTTGCTTTTATATGAACAATAATAAACCTACATGAATAAGCTATATAATGGCTGCACAACAGACTCCGTTTTGTTCTAATGATTTGCATGCATTTATTGCATTCCATACACTAAACAGATGCTAGTGGTTCAGACAGGGTCCGCTCGCTATTCATAAGGACCGCTATTCATAAGGACCCCTATTCATAAGGACTACTATTCATAAGGACCGCTATTTATAAGGACTGCTATTCATTATTTGAGAAAAGGGCCATTATCTATAAGGGTCATTATTCATAAGGACCGCTATTCATAATCAAAGAAAAGGGTCGCTAATCATAATATGACGATATATATAATGAATAGCGCCCCTTCCTCATTTTTATGAATAGCGACCCCTATTTCGCATTATGAATAGCGGTCCTTATGAGTAATGACCCTCAATGTGAATTATGAATAGCGACCCTCATCTCACATTATGAATAGCGGTCCTTATGAATAACGGTCCTTATGCCTTTTAGACTAGTGACCCCCTTTGCGTTTTATGAATAGTGGTTCTTCACGTATAGGAAGTTACACGTTATGAATAGCGGTCCTTATGACTAGCGAGGTTACCCCGTTCATACTGCATAATATACATCTACATGTGCAGGCTTAGCTGTGTATTTTTCATGATCTTACCACAACACTGCACACTATACATTTTACAAGGATTGATACATGCTGGCATAGTGTACAAAAAACGTAGCTTCAACTTTTTTATCCAACTCTCACACCACTTTGCAATAAATGCAGAATTTAATAGGGAATTAATAACCTTCAAAGAATACTGACCTCTGTAGAAACACACCAAAAAATGTAAGGAACCATTTGATAAAATGTACGAAAGTGAGCATAACCTATCCCCCTCAGAAAAAAATCAGATAACATTAGTCTTTGAATATTAAAGTCAAAATATCTTAATATGCAGATTCTTATATTGGTTTACATTTCTGGTCACATTCCATGAAATAATGTACTGCCACTTACTTTGGAAACCACCAGAATAGTACAGGTTGAATTGGCACTACTCCAAAGAGGTTTTTGAAGGTGATTTGGCAATATTTCTTATAAATATTACATTTGTAAAATCATACCGGTTCTCTTCCATGTACTAGGCAAACATGCCTAATATCATGTAAAAAAATTTTATTGTGCTTCTAAAATAGGCCATTTACGTAATGTAATCACAAATAAATTTCAATAGTCAGAATGCGAATCGCATACAATACGTGTTGTTAATTAGGACAAGACAAAATGTTTGTCCTACCTACATGTAGCAACAATTAAAGTACAAGTCCACTCCACTGAAAAGTTGAGCTGATTAGATAGACAAAAATCTAAAAAGCCCAAATATACTTGGTTTTGGAAACTGGTGCTCAGATTTATTTTTAATAATTTTTTTTAATGAGCAAAAAACAAGTTAATGATCGACTCGGTTGTAACGTAGGGTCCTCACAACACAGATTCGTAATGTAACCAAATTTAATGCATACACTGTTGTGAAGTGCCTCGATACAAACTATTTCATTCACCTGATAAGAATAATGAAACACTATTATTCTTATCAGGTGAATGAAATAGTTTGTATAGAGGCACTTCACAAATACTATGCATTAAATTTGGTTACATTACGAAAATAGCCTATTGTCAGAATGTATACCGCTGGCACTTTCGTTGTGAGGAGCATACGTCACATCCGTACAGCAATATAAATGTTTTGCTCGAAATACCCGAAACAAAAATCGCTCTTAAAAATCACCTGATTGAAGTACGCCCGTGATATTTGGCAGTTTTAACCTTTGATTTATTTACATGTTATAATTTTTGAAAATCGGAGTGGACTTGGGCTTTAATGTATGAAATTCGCATCCTGACTATTGAAATACAATTATTCGTAACAGGTGAATAAAATTTTAATAAGGCACTTAACAAAGATTTGTGCATTGAATTTGATAACATTACAAAAATGGTCCATAATCAAGTGTCATTGATTCATGTAAATTATTTGAAATATTTAAAATATACCGATCTACTAACATATTCAAATTTATAGATGTTTCTTTCATGGGGACCTAGTGACGAGTTATTCCATTAACCTGTTATTAATGAATGAACTACAATGCTTGGAATCCAGTCTGCATACATTACTTGTTGCTATGTCGGGCAAGTTTTGGGCAAGCTTTCAGATTGTCAAGAACAACCTTTGTTTAAAAGTATGCATAAAATTTGAATATGTTAGTAAACTGGTCTATTACTCCTTGTTGATTGCATGTAGATGTCTTGATTCCATTATTGATCCAAAGCTTACACCCTTGTAATACATACCTGCCTGTGTAAATTTCAATTAAGTATTTCCAGAGGTAATATAAAACCTGTCAATCAAAGAAAACCCCACCTACAAGTATATGATACAATTATTGTATGACCTCCTTCTCGAACAAAGTTTAATGTTCATGTATTCATAATAGTATTCATGTATTGCATGAGATTAGGAAAAAAAGTACACCTGTTAGTGAATGCCAAAGGTCTACCGTACCCAAAACTGTTAAATTCAATTCAGGTAAATACAGATATATACATTGGGAAAGTGTTTTTTGATAGGGTTTATTTCCCAGGAATTATCATTTGGAATCAATAAATGAATAGGGTCATTGCATCATTCTCAGGAAGAAAAAATTCATATCAATACTTCCAATTTGTGGCCCTATTCAACCTGTTTTAAAAGAAAGACAAAACAATCACCGTTATCATTAATTTTCTAAGTCTTGCCTGATATACATATGTAGTAATGATGTTTGTTATGTGTACAGTTATCCTGGGATACAAAAATTGGATGGATGAACAGAAGGGTATACTGTGGACAACCCTAAAAAACAACCTTTGTAGCCATCAATTGAAAGAAAAAAATTGTTTTCACTCTGATCTGCCAGCCACAAACTACGCATGATTTTATTTTTTTAATAATTTTTTTTTATGATGATATTAAATAGATAAAACTGATATGAACATTAAAAAAAGATCCCCAAAGTTCTTTTTCACACACCATGCATATTTATAACAGAATACAAAAGTCTTCAAAAATGACTGATATACAAACAAAAAAATCACCAATGAACTGGTAAGGGTGCAGAAACTGTTATGAAGCACAGATTGCTCTTATAAAATGTAACATTTATAACACCATTTTATGCAGATATACGGAAGAAAACTTACGTCATGTCTTCCACCTCATTGTTGTTATTGCTGAGGATTCAAACATTCAGAAATGCAAGGTGACAATGGGACAAGTCACATTTTGTGAATGATCACAGAGGCAATATTGCTATTTTCTTCAGAAATAAGTAGCATAATACAGCTCAAACTTTTGTAAGGTAGCTCTGCGAAATGCAGTGGCACAAAAAGATGCATCCGGAACACAAATTGCAGAATTGTTGGACATCTTAAGTCCATCACATTGAGGTGTAACCGCCACATCATCAGGATATGGAGCTGGTAAATACATATACAGTCAAACCTGTCTATAGCGACCGCCCAAGGGAAACACAAAAAGTGTTCTTTGTAGACAGGTGGTCACTAAAGCAGGTTTGACTGTACTACCTTAATCAGGATTAATATTACTCAAATTTTCATTCAGATATATCAAATAAGAACCTTCAATTCAATGACATCACCAACTATTACACCTTATGTATCTTTCGTGCCACCGCATTTGGCTTAATCCAGATGGATTATTAAAAAAAAAGATATATCTTATCTTGGCAAAAGGCTGTATTTGGTCATTTGGTTGGAGTGCCATACTTAACCAAGTGTTGAGGAGTTCTGAACAAACATTGATAACAAATTTGTTATTTCACATTTCACATTTGTTTTGATCCAAGCTCTAGTTGGGCTATCTGATCAAATGAGAGAGACATAAACTGAAATCATAGATGTGATTGGTATTTTACGGGAAAAATAGCTTGGTCTTGCCCCAATTAACTTCGCTTATAAAACCATACCATGTCCAGTGTCCACATGAAGTTTTGTTCAATCAATAACAGAATTGCTATTATTATTATTAGAATAGAAAGGAGATAATAAACTGGTTATAGCACAGTTCTGTACAGGTATAGTGTTGTGTTGGGATCGGGTTTAATTATCAGGAGTTATAAATGAGGCAACTGAATACAAGTTCTTTATACAGTTCAAATAAGATGTATTTATTTGGTAGAGTTCAACAACTCTCAATGCAATTACATAGCATAGAAATCGAGATTACAAAAGTAGTATGTCTTCATCAGTTGACGGTTGAAATCCAAGTTCCCTATCTTAGGAAACTTTACAATGAAGGAAACTTTTGGGGAGAGAAACAATGTTGGGATGGGTGACAAAGATGATTATGATTGGTCAATGGTCAGGGTTACTATGGTAATATGGGGAGTGGCAATGGAGAGGTGTAAGTGACTGGGGTTTGGGCCTATGATGAGTCATGGGTCTTGGAATGTGGTTCGATCCTTGAAGCTATTACTCTGGGGTGGTCATTAATGGTCAAATGTTTATAATAAAATGTAATGGGATCAGTATCTAAATAATGGGGTTCTGTCTAGGGATAATTCCTTAATGGGGGTTCTGTTTTAGACTATGGAGGTGGGGTAAAGGTGAATGAAAGGTGAATGAAAGGTGAATGAAAGGTGGATGACTGAAAGAAGATAGGAGTGATACATGTACTACATAACATCCCCTTTCTTTGGGAAATGAGACTCTCTCCCCTTCTTTTTGAAATTAAAAGCATAGAATATAGATTAAAAATGTATTACGGGAAGTGAAACCAACATAATGTATTCAATTTATTGTCCACTAATTGACTCTTTCTCTCTCTCTCTCACAAAATGTTTAACATTAACATGGTAACAGCTATTCTATTTCTAAAATGTCTACTTTAAGTATAACAGAACATGAACATAAAGTATAATAAATGAAACAACAGTTAAGTAACTTGTGCAGACTTATGCACGTTAAACATATTCAATTTATCACAAAAATTGAGTTAATCATATCATCTTGCAAAAACGATTAACCACAAAAAAAATCTTTAACAAAATCCTAAGATCAAGAATACAAATAATTTGAATTCTATGCATGTCACTACAACTATAACACCAATTATTTTATGTAATAACAGCAATAACAAGAGAAAAAATGTATACATGCTTTAAATTCTAGCATTTGATCAACATGAGAATGTAAAGGAAAGTTAACAGGAGCGCTCTAGAAATGACAGTTTCCTATGTTTTGAAAGGCCTTCATGCACTTCAAATGAAGCATCAACATAGACTTAATGTACTATCAATCCTATCCTGTTGAAGAAATATTTCCATGTCCATGTTAATTTAAGAACAAAATAAACAAGTACTTTCAAACTTGTTAAATCATCAATTGACAAGCGTAAATCTAAACTCGTCCAGTTCATTAACCTTGCGATGATACATATAATCGTTCAAAAGTTTATTATAAGATAAAAAGAAACTAAGTAAAACATACTGTCAATCACAATGTAGCAAACATTTACCGGTATTTACATTACATTAAGTACAATTGTCTGAAAAATCTCTGAGGAGTCCCTGTCACAGGAATGATTCGGTCGGTAAGTATTTGTCTGATCAGTTTGTCGGTATCTTTGTACAGTCCGATGTTCCACCAAAAACCAATTGGTGTAGCTTTACCGTCACATACTTTGTCGTATGATGTCAAGACTTGTAATCGTCCGTCTTTGAATCGTCCTCTGTGAAGTGTCATATGTCCAGTGTTGGGGGCAGTCATAAGTAGGTCAAGCTGTTTGTCCAAATCTGGCTTAGTCAGAGGGGTGGGCGACGCTATTCCATTGTTTTCTGTCATGGCATGCAAGTAGTCTGAAGTGTCAACTGAGTCAGTAATCTGAGAGCATTCTACTGGTGCTACATGGAATTCGGGCAATTGTTCATCATTTTCATCGATGAAGTTTATTGTGTTTGTACACCCTTGTTCCTTGTCAGTAGTGTTTCGTCCTAATGCTTCTCTCAGCTTCTGTATGTGTGTTATGTTTGTCTTGTCGTCCGAAGCTCTCATGAAGCAAGGTTTAAGTCGATTGTAGTTGAAAATGTCACGAAGGATTTCTCCTTTCATTGTCGCAAGTATGTAATGAGTCCTGTCAATTAAGTCATGAATTACTAGTGGGCCAACCCACTCTGCTGCAATTTTCTTTGAGTTTGCAGTCAAAGAGGAAGAGGTAGGTTTGTAGAGGTAGACAAGTTGACCGATTGAGTATATTGGGGTCTTGTCTAATTTGTTAGAGATTTTGGTGTTTTGTTTTTCCTGCTGTTTCCTTTGCAATGACAGCATTGCGTGAGATAGCTGGTCAAACTTCTTTTTGAGGTGGTCTGCATACTCATCAAAAGAAGATGAGAGGCCAGACATGGGGTCGAAAGATAAATTTGATAGATTAGGGGGCTCCCGGCAGAACACAAGCTCGTAGGGGCTGTGGTCTCCAAGATGGGGGGAAGAGAAAGAGTTGTAGGCGTAGCATGTGGTCGAAACAAATCTAACCCAATCAGTGCCAAATTGATTGAGGTTCACTTTGAGGAAGTTTGAGAGGGTCTGGATGTGTCTTTCTGTGTGTAAACTCCCATGGTTCTCTACACTGATCACTTTGCGGTCGATAGTCAGAGTCGTGCATAATGCAGTCAGTAGTTTACCTGTCAGGGAAGCTGCTGCATCAGTCACCAGACATGATGGTGGTCCAAAAATGCAAATGACTTTTGGATGAGTGCCTCGCAAATTGTCTCGGCATCGAGCGATTTTAGAGGTGCGCAAATTACAAATCTAGTAATTTCGTCGCAGATAACCATCAAATGTCTAAATCCAGTGCTTGAGGTCGGCATGGTCTTAAAGTCAAGACTAATGCGGTCAAATGGTCTGTACGAGTCAGGGATACGAGTGTGAAAGGGTCTCAGTCTGTCTGGCTTGCCTTTGAATTGCTGGCAACGCATACAAGCCTTAACATAATTGTTGATTCTCTCAAACATGTTTGGCATGTAGAAGTTTCGTCTAATAGTCAAGTATGTTCGTTGCGTTCCTTGGTGGTTGCTAAGTAACGTGTCGTGATGTTGAGATATGATCATGTCTGTTAGGGTCTCGGGAATTGCAAGTTGTAGTCTAAAGTCGTCATCTTTGGTGAAGAAAAGTCTGAACAGTATACCGTCACACAGAATGTATTCTTCTGCCTTTAATTTGACTGTCTTTGCGGCTTTCCTGTCACTAGGCAGAATGTCATGGGCAAGAAAGTCATAGACAGGTTTAAAGAACGGTGAGGTTTCCTGTTCTGTCTTTAGTTTTCTCATGTCAACAGGTAGATTGTAGTCCCTAATTATCTTTCGTTTTATTAGATCAGTAATCTTGTCTAGTTCATGTTGTTTGGGAATGTGTCTAGCTTTGATGTTGTTTACCTTTGAGGTCAATGGTCTAGAGGGAATGTAGAGGTCAGAGGGTACTTCACGGTAATGGTCATTATGAGTTTCATTGCGCCTGTCAACTAGTCTGGGTTCTGTAATGGGAACAGGTGGGGTTTGTCTGGTAGGAGGAATTGTGTATTCCTGGTTCTGTGGAAGGAAGGGATGGTGATTTCCACGTGGGTGTATAGGGGGTGTGCCCTGTCTGGGGGGTCTGTGATTGGCTGGTTGGGGAGAGATAGTTCTAGGTTGCAGTGAGGGGGGATTGGTTTGTCTTGGCTGGTCAGCTTGCTGTGTCGGAGGATTCGTACTGGTAGGGGTTTGTTCACACCTGTTAGGTTTCCTGGGATTGATTTCAGGAATAGGAATTCCCATTTTCTTAGCATAGGCACGAGTGACTATGCGGTCAGTCTGTTGGGCGGGGTGTAAGGTGTTCATGTCAATCAAATCACTCTCGTCAAACATACAATAAGCTACTGGAATAACTCTGTCAATTTCAGATTCATCTACACTTGGTGCTCTAGAAAGAAAGTCTGCCAAAACTAAGTCAGTTCCCTTCATGTATCCAATTTTAAAGAGTATGCAGACAACTTCAAAACCAATTTCTCTAATCTGTTTGTGCAGGGGGCTTCCTTTGACTTGAGAATTTGCACAATTGAACTGTGATCTACAAATGCATTAAATTCGCATCCTTTTAGCACATGCTTAAAAGCTGTGATGTTGATGAGTAGTCCAAACAATTCCAGCTCTGTTACACTGTATCGTTTACATGCGTCGGGAAGTACTTTTGAGTAGTAGCCAATGATTTGTTCTTTACCATTTATGACTTGGGTCAAGTATGAACCAGTCGCAGTCCGAGATGTATCACTGTAAAGTGAAAAGCGTCCGGTAATTTGGGGCATGTGCAGAACAGGGGGGTTGGTCATTAGTTCTTTAACCTTATTAAAGGCGGTCTCGTGTTCGTCAGTCCAAACAAATTTGTTCTTCTTTCGAGTCAGTTGGTGCAAGGGCTTTAGAATGGTTTGTGTGTTAGGAAAAATCCAGCAACATAATTGACAGCTCCTACGAATCGTCTGACTTGTTTAGGAGTTTTGGGTCTAGCAAGTTTCGAAATGGCTTCACATCTATCAGTCATTGGTCGGAAACATGCTTCACCCTGAGGAGTGATCATGATTCTATGTCCCATGTATTCTACATCATTCCTGAATAGTTTACATTTCTTGGGACTCACCCGAAGTCCGTTAGTTGATAAGGCATTCAATACCTGAGTCAAATGGGTCTTGTGGGAGGCTTTATCTGGGCTGAAAAGGATGATGTCGTCATGATGGGCAATACAGAAGTTTCGAGAATGGGGTATAGTTTCTAATATTTCATCAATCTTAGCTTGAAAAATTGCGGGGGAAACATTTAATCCTTGTGCTAATCGCTTGTAGTAGTAGTGTTTTCCTCCATGGTAGGATGCCATGCCTGTGTACTTCTGAGCAGACTTTGACAGGGAATGCAATGGAATGCAGACTTAAGGTCAACTACACTTATTACTCGAGCGTTGGCGTTGCCAATTCTCTTCAGGGTCTCTGAAAATAGGGGAAAAGGGTGATTTCTTCTCTTAATGCGGGAATTCAAGAACCGAAAATCGGTAACAACTCTCTTTTCTGGAGTGTTTTTCTTGGATAAGAGGAGGACAGGTGAGGTGTAAGGTTGATGACCTACTTCCAGTATGCCTAGTTTAACAAGTTTGCCTAGTTCCTTTTCGATGGTAGTTTTGTCGATTTCAGTGGCAAAGTAGGGTCGTATGAAGAATGGGTCGTTATTGGTCAGTTCAATGTCAACTTCAAAGTTGGGACAGCTAGAGAGTTCGCCATACAAAGAGAAAGCATCTCTGTTTTCTTTCAGTATGTCTCTAATTTCTCGTTGCTCAGGAGGGAAAGTATACTGTTATTCAGGTCGATATGTTTGCGAATAATCTCATCCTCTGTCATGTCTACAACGGGGTCACTGGGGTCAAGGTGGGGATATGCCCTAAGGTTGTCATGCCTGACTGAGTCACCATGAACATTACCTTGTCCAGTGTACAGGTTGTCCTTCAAGTTCAGAGTCATGTTTAAGCAGTCCATAGGGAGTTCTTGTGTCACGTTAACAAGTTTGGTCGTATCTAAAAAAGCAATGGGTCTACCCTTAGAAAAGGTTACGTCTCTGTTGGTCAAGTTTGTCACTAGAACCTGAGTCCGTCCTTTGTGTAGGGAAACAATACTTGTAGTGGGGCAATGTCGGGATAGGTATTTGTTAGCCGTCAATACAATCTCTGAGTTACGCAAGTGAGGTGGGGTCTTACCTTGTAGGGTTAGGAGTGTCGAGTCACCTGGTGCAACTGTCACTGTAGTGGGTGGTGCAAAGGAGATATTCTTGGACTTGATCTTGAACCTATTATTCCTGAAGTGAAGTGTTCCATCCAAATCAGAAAGTGTGTTGGTTCCCAAGATTAAATCTACACCAACGAGGCTGCTTGCAATGAGTGAGGTGATTTCAATTTGTGACCCTGAATTACAAGTTGAAATTTTACTGCTCTATCCGCAATCAAAAATTGTCCGTTACCCAATTTGAATCTAACAGGGGCTACTTTGGTTGGTACAAGTTTAGAAAGATAGGGGGATGATTTTACGAATCGTCCGGAAATGATTGATTTAGATGCACCACTGTCAAAGAGTACTAGTGCAGTCCTCCTATCTGGTAGTCGTCCCTTTGTAAAGTTTCTTTCTGTCAGTTTTAAGTCTACTTCTTCAACTCCTAAATAAGTTGAAGTCATGTCATTGTCGGGCCTATTCTTAGACGTAGTCCGGGAGAAAGTACAATGAGCGCTATCGGCTCTCTCCCTTCCTAGAAATCCTGGGGGCGTTGTTGGTATTGTGGTTGTTGTGATTGTCGTGGTTGTTGTTGTTGGTGGTGATAGTACGGTTGGTCATTATTGTAAGCAGGTCCGTAGTAATTATTGTGTGGGGGAGGTGGTGGTGGTTGAGTCATATTCCTCAATCTTTTTCTACATTCTCGCCAAACGTGACCAGGAATGTTACAATAGTTGCAAATTAGTCGTGGACGAGATGGTGGTCGAGATGGTGGTCGTCTTTCTCGTCTATCGTCATTGCGATAGGGGCTCCTACCTCGTCTGTCGTAGCTGTTGTTGCGGTGTCTGTCGCGGCTTTGATCGTGTTGTCTGTCACGACTAGCACTGCGATCAGTACTGCGCTGTCGTGGAGTTGATGGTCGTCGACGTTGGTCTCGTCCTCGATCATGTCGATTGTCGTCAGTCATGGTGGTCATTTTCAGAGAGTTGATTTGCTCCCTGATGTCGTCAATCTCTGACTGGGCAGAGAAAGTCAGTTCTTTAGTCTTATTAGTCGTGCTTGTCTTGAGTTCTAGAAACAGCTGCGCTTTTGCGGCAATGTCATCAGCCGTCAATGTATTGAGGTCCGTTGTGGATGCCGACATCAGTATAGTCGCGGCATTCGTCCGGTAGTGCGTCCAGTAGTCGATGTTTTATCTGCGCTTCGCGTATCCTATGCGCTGCGCCTGTCTAAGTCGCTGGAGGAACGCTTCCGCGCTCTCCTCAGTGGTCATCGTCATTGTCATAAAGTCACGAGCATGCGTGTAAGATGATTTAGCGGGACTAAACCGTCGCACAAACGAGCTCCGCAGGTCGTTGAAGTCGGTAAAAACAAGTCCGTCTATCCAAAGTCGTGCTTGACCCTGGAGAGTCCGTTTGAATAATTTTAGAATGGTCGTCAAGCTTCCTGTGTCGTCAATGTCTATGTCCTGGGCATCTAGGTAGTCGGTAAAAGTCATGAAATGAGCGGTCACTCCATCACGGTCAATTCGATCGCCAGTGAATCGAGTCGGTAGAAAGTCAGTTCGTCGGAGGTTGTGTCCGGTAGGAGTAGGGGTCTGTGTGTCCGGCATGGTTATTTAATTGGTAATTAACTCAGATAGTGTGTATGGAAATTAATTCAACTCACAAATTATCACGTATATGTTCAGATAACAAGATAATAGCACAGCATCAAATCAATTAAATGAAAACAAAACAATTCAAACTAAGTGAAATAGCACAGTTAGTATACCGATTTTCTTGTACTCCCACACACTCTCATTCGCCAGTGGAACAATAAAAGAAATGGTTTCACTTACCAATTAGCAATGAAAGGGATTCCAAAAAAAAATTCACAAAATTGTCCTCTTGTAGTATTTTTAGCAAAGGTATAGCAAGAAGAAGAAAAATTATAGCAAGAAGAAAAGAAAATATATAGCAAGAAAAAAAGTATAGCAAGAAAAAAAGGTATAGAAAAATCCAGTATCAATTAATTAAATGTAAGAGTCAGAGCGTGGTGTCCAGTGGTGCTGTGTTCATGTACGGTGTGATTTATTTGTCGTCAAGCCTCCAGTCTTGTGTTGGTCGTCATCATAGTGTTGAGTTCGTTGGTGCAGGTGCTGGTGCTGGTGTTGGTGCTGTGGTCGTCAATCAGCTTCTGCTCCCAGTTCTGTCGTCATCATCAGTGTTAGGGTAGGGCGGTCAATCAGCTTCCGCTCCCAGTTCTGTCGTCATCATCAATGTTATAGGGTAGGGCGGTCTAGTCTGTCGGCGTCGTGGTCATCGACCCGGGATGTAGCGGCATCAATGCACTATGAGTCTAGGTCTTTTCGTAATTGGCAGACCTGGTTGTCGTTGTCTTCGTTGTCGTCGTTGAATTCAAACAATTCATGTAAAATCACCTGACAGTCTCTCCTGGCTCACTTAATTTATTTCAAGTTCTCGATACTCATTCTGGTGGTGAATGAGTATCAGTCCTTAAGGAAGCCGGGTTCTCCACCATGTTGTGTTGGGATCGGGTTTAATTATCAGGAGTTATAAATGAGGCAACTGAATACAAGTTCTTTATACAGTTCAAATAAGATGTATTTATTTGGTAGAGTTCAACAACTCTCAATGCAATTACATAGCATAGAAATCGAGATTACAAAAGTAGTATGTCTTCATCAGTTGACGGTTGAAATCCAAGTTCCCTATCTTAGGAAACTTTACAATGAAGGAAACTTTTGGGAGAGAAACAATGTTGGGATGGGTGACAAAGATGATTATGATTGGTCAATGGTCAGGGTTACTATGGTAATATGGGGAGTGGCAATGGAGAGGTGTAAGTGACTGGGGTTTGGGCCTATGATGAGTCATGGGTCTTGGAATGTGGTTCGATCCTTGAAGCTATTACTCTGGGGTGGTCATTAATGGTCAAATGTTTATAATAAAATGTAATGGGATCAGTATCTAAATAATGGGGTTCTGTCTAGGGATAATTCCTTAATGGGGGTTCTGTTTTAGACTATGGAGGTGGGGTAAAGGTGAATGAAAGGTGAATGAAAGGTGAATGAAAGGTGGATGACTGAAAGAAGATAGGAGTGATACATGTACTACATAACAATAGGGTAGGAATGAACTTACGTCATGTCCTCCACCTCATTGTTGTTATTTCTGAGGATTCAAAACATTCAGAAATGCAAAGTGACAGTGGAATAAGTCTCAGTTTGTAAGTTAACAAGAAATGACCACTTCAACTACAAAATGTAAACAAGTAAAAACTGCCAATTTCTTGTTCCCATAACATATACCATTTGATAATTCTTCTCTAGAAGAAATGATAGGATGAATGACATGGTTACAATGATTGGACCAACTGAATAACATATGTAGGGCGATTCCCTGCAAGATGTTATGCATGATGCATGTCTTTTTATTCTTTTATCCATTTATTTTATCAAAAAATAAGAAAATCTCTTGATTTGATCATTGAATAACAAACTGTGGTAATACTAGAAAGAACCATTAGTCAATTTTATATCAAGATATCTTAAGTTTTTGAACAAAATAAATGGATAAATGTCTTATGGGACATATTGCACAGAATGGCCCAATATTACAGCAAAGTGAAAGTAACACACAAATTAAATACTTTACTAAATAAAATAAAAAAACTGTAAAATTCAATTCTCTACAGTGTATTTTTGTATCAATTGTATTTATATTTTCACGTCAGGACTACCCACATAGTCAAAGTGCAAACTCAATGAATACCATAAATTTGTATTCTGTTATTTCTGTATAGATTTTTTCTAAGTACTTTCATTTTTCTTTCCCTTTCTTTTTACCAGACATTTAACACTTGGGCATATTACATGTGTAAATCAACTATCAACACTGAAAAAACTTTGAATTGTACCTTTAGGCCCAAAGGATAATACTGCTTATTAAACTGTACATGTATCTCAAGTTGACCTAGATACTGGATAAAGTTTTTTTTTTTTTTAATGAATAACATTATGAATTTTCGATTCATGTCTGTCAGACACATACAGATGTAGGACTAGGTATAAATGTAGATGCAAAATAAGACTTTGGTTAAAGATAAAGTTGAGTTCTGGTCATGCGATTGCATTGTGAAAGAAACGGTGTGGAATCGATCAGAAAAGGTTGGTCATCTACATGTAGCATATACATGTAAGTATTAGTGTGTACTGCAAGGTTCTAGAATCATCAACATGATAAGAAATTTGGCCCTTGGTCTGGGTAAAGTTACAAGCACTGTACACAGAAAGATGTATATGGGACTACACGAACATGTGACATCAAAATCTGTCCTGATTTTAATGCTGGACATGCTTTTCAGGGAACATTTTTTCTCTGATGTTCTTCCACACTTGCATAATAACAATAACGCTCACAAAATATTTGTCACCTCTTCCCAGAACTCAACCTTCTCTTTAACCCAAAGCTGTTTAGTGTCACCTTTTAGAGACGTTTTCTTGTTATCTTCTGATCTAATGTTGTGAATAACAAATTCTTTATGAGCAGAAAGTGCAAAAATCACTGGAAAATTTCAGTCCACTCTGTTGCAGTTTATTGTGCCGTTCATGAATAAGAGCAATTTAATCAACAGCAGTCATTGAAATCTCTAAGTTGGAAACGCATAGTGACATTTATGATCACTATTTATGTGTACAAATTTGCAATTTCTCGTTGATTTCATTCTGTTTCATTTAATATATTTTTATGTTTTAACCTAAGAGTGCAGAATACAAATACATGTTTGTAACTGTTGCCAATTTGATGAGGAAAACCTCATTCATTTCGACTGTTAGAAAACTCTGAAGTGCTACATGTATGGGCTAACATAATTTATTATTCCAATGACTTCCTATACATACTGGAAGACCCATTGACATCTAGGCTGTGCCCAGCAATGCACTGGGCGATGAAGCATTAAAGCTCATAATGTAAAGGATACAATCGGTCACGTTTCATTCAACCTTCCCTTCTATTGTACTCTAGGCACAAAGTACCTCAGCATTTCCAAAATCTGTGTTTTCGAGGTCAGACCCATTTTGGATCAAAACACCCTTCTTATAATGTAATGTATGCATTCCACAAACACAAATTTATACATTGATCACTACAATAGGAAGCAACCATTATTTTGTGTTATTTGATTAAAAACATTTAGGATATTGCAAGAAATACTTACTCTTCATCATCAGAGACTTGGTTGCTACCTGTAAATGACAAAAAGTCAAAACTACTAAACAATTTCACTAAGATAGAAACAAAATGACTTTTTTAATAATTATGTTAGAATGTTATGCTATACATGTCAGTGTTTTATATCATTTATTGTTCCAATTAAAGGTAAAGACCAGTTTTGGAAACGCCCCCTTTCAAAAAATGAAATGGAAGCTCTTATTACCAATCATGTGAAAGAATATGTTTTGACTAATAAGTGATGATACAAATTTTGCCGGGAAACCGCCCACTAATTGATATATTTGGTAAATTAGTAGATCTACCTGGACCGGATAGATATCGCGATCACGTATATAGTTCCATATACATCTTTCTGTGTACAGTGCTTGTAACTTTACCAAGACTGGGCCCAATTTCTTATCATTTTGATGATTCCAGAACCTTGCAGTACAAACCAATACTTATAATATGCTAGATGATCAACCCTTTTTTGATCGATTCCACAACGTTTCTTTCACAATGCAATCACATGACCAGAACTGGTCTATACCTTTAACTTTGTTAAATTTTGATTAGTTCTAATTTTTTTTTTCTATTAACTTTAAAAACTGAATCTCCCCATTTTATTTAATTATTTAACTTATCTCATTTAATCACAGCTACATTTGAAAGCAACAAAATACAAATGGAAATTCATCATGTATTACGTAGTCTGACGCACAAGTGGAGACTAAGGTTAGATACGGTATGTATGTAAACACATTGAAATTCTGGTAGTTTTATATACAGAAATCAAATACAAAGTCCTTACCCTGTATCCTTACAACATGATTCTACTTTTGCTATCCAAGCAGTTCATCATTATAAGACGGGTTCTAGAATCTAAGCAATCTGATTGGTCAATTGACATCACGTGGTCGTGCATTTATTTTTCCCACCGTGCAGAACATCTCCCATCAAAAATTGATAACGCACGCTCGATACCTGCCTTTATCGCTTTCGCGTAATTCAGCCAAATTGAATTTGTGCATAACTTTCAAGCGCTGATCTAATGTTAGAATATTCTAGGCCTAGATCTAGTTAGATCTAATATCTACATGTATCTATACTCTAGATCTAGACTATATTGTAAGAATGTATTGCCGACCCGTCTTATAAAACAAATAATGCACTGTTTCGCTCGTGTGTTAGGGCAGTTCCAGTACACTCGGGTTAGTCAGTGCGATATCGATAATGAACTTGCCCTGCGGGCGCGTGCATTATCACTATGGGCACTGACTAAACTTTGTGCACTGGCCCTGCCCTAACACACAAGCAACAGTGCATTATTTGTATACTAACAGTAAAAAGTTCTTACCACTGCGGCTGTTCCCCTCACTCTCTTGTACACGGCTCTCCACATCAGGTACGAGCTGCATGGATTGCTTGTAAAACATGACAGCTTCAAGAAAAAAAACATATGACCATGTTAATAAAATACATGATCAGTTTAACAAATTATACACTATCAGGGCCCGTTGCATGGAACTTAATACCACTGATGGTAACTTTGCCATCAATGGCAACTACCATGGTAACAGGGCTCAAAATCCAATCACAATCCAGGTTTTCATGGTAGTTACCATTGATGGCAAAGTTACCATCAATGGTAAGCTTTGTGCAACGGGCCCTGGTATTCTTGGATTGCTTGAAGAACAGAGCAGATTCGATAGAAATATAATACTGTCAAGTTAATGATATATGGATCTAAGCCAAAACATTAGGTACTAGCTGCAAGGCTTGTTTGTAGAAAAGCAACAATGCAGAGCGACAGTTCCCCCTACCCACCCCCTTCTCTCTCTCTCTCTCTCTCTCTCTCCGTCTCTCAAATCAAACAGTTTACACTATGTTCTACATAGAAACATGTACATATCCATCTGTCATGTTACTTTTGAGTGCACTTAAAGACCAATTGACATTACCAGGTTTATATCGATTGGCACAATTCTACTTTTGGATGATTTTGCACGATGTGTCCTGTACAACATACAGTACATAACATTTATCTAGATAATTCATTTCATAGGAAAAAGACAAATCTTGCTCATTGCACAGAATCAACCTTTTGCATCAAAGGTTCAAAATCCTCATCATGCATGATCAAGTCACCAGTGGCATCTTGAATGACATTAAACATGTATTACAAAAATCATACACACAAATTATTTCTTACCTTCATACATTCTGCCATTCCTCTCATGCTTCACACCTTGCATGAACAAATACTTGGCCTGTTAAAAACATCACAGAAATGGAACACAAGTTAGAACAACATTTCAGGAAATAAGCATTCAATGATGGTAAAGATACATGAGGACTATACAGTCAAACCTGCTTTAGTAACCACCTGTCTACAAAGACCAAATTTTTTGTTTCCCTTGAAAATGGTTTCTTATTGAAACATGTAGGCCTACTAAAGGACCCTGTCTACAAAGACCACCTGTCTACAAAGGCCACTTTTTGTGTTTCCCTTGAGCGGTCGCTATAGACAGGTTTGACTGTATTATCATTCTCCCATCTACACTGCACTTTTAATTTCATGCACTGCTAAATGTACATGAATGAACTCATGTAATGCATTCAATCTGTTTGGGGGCATATCGGGAATGATGCAAATTAAGCAGCATTTTCACATCAAGTCTGCACAAGATCTGGTGATTACCAAATTTTAAATGATAATTATACTATGCCTTTTTAAAATCTGTGACCTGCCTCCTTCACAAAATAGTATTATATTTGCAAAAAACGCATATGAACAACTTTTGAAAATGAATCATACTAAATGTTTGCAATGCAATAATCCAATAACAGCAATTATATGTCTGAGGAATTTCAAGCAGTTTTCATACTGTAACACCGTTGATTCAGTGTACCTTTTCTTCTATCGACTCTGTCAAGAGAGAAGAAATCTCCACATCCCTCTCGTCCTCCAACTCTGGGGAAGGACTCCCGCTGTTACTCCTGGCATCCCCACTGCTCTTCACCCGAGCAGAACCTGCATCATTTCTCTGCTCCTGTCCTTTAACTGCATTTATATTCTTCTCAGATCCTCTAATCGAATCGGATGCTGCGCCAATCCTCTGCACAGGCCCTGGGGCTGGACTACCACGCAGGGCAGGACTACCTCGAAGGGCCGGACTGCCACGGCTATCCCCTGGCCCTCGGGGCGCTTTGCCCAGCTCTAGGTGCCATTCTTGCCTGAAGTTGGTAAGCTGTTGTGCTAAGGTTGGCTTCTCTGGATTTCCTTTGTCTTCATCTGTGAGTAACTCAAGCATCTCCTCCATATCGGAGTCATCTCCATCGTCATTCAGAACGGGAATGATTTCATTGACGTTCGCCTGTCGGATTCATAACAACAGTAATAATATATTTTTTTATATCGCTACATTAAATTCAGAATAGATTTACAACCGACTTGATAACAAATAGGTAAGATAGAGAATAAGAATTCACCAATCAATTTGAAACATCCTTCATTCAACTTTATAATCATATTGTAAAACTCAAATCAGTATTCGGCATATATGTCCACTTTAGGGGGATATGTTATTTAATGAGCGCTAGCGATCTCGAGATGAGACTAATGCTAGTCGTCACCTGTTTAAAGCATGTCATGTCGAAATCTCTGTGGTGTGACGTAATATTTCGTATTGACTTTGCCATTGAACTGAAGTAACGCTTAAGTTAAGTAGGCCCTCTCTCACACTTAAATTTGAAACAGCTGGAGCGTATCGGCCAATCAGAGCGCGTAAACTCATTGTACAGCGCGGAATACGAATAGTTCTACGTGTGTGGGTCAGTTACTTTATTTGTGCCTTCTATTTAATAAGGTATAGAGTCTATATGGACCCTCCATTGAGGGTATTGAAGTATTTTGCGAGTATTTGCATGAAAATAGAATCGGCAGTTCCTGCGAAACGGCCGGCCACGGCCGCACGCCGGAGCCTCTACTCTATGTGTGTTTTGATATGATCATTTTTCGTTTTTTTTTAAAATCCATTTTAGATCTATGGTAACGCGCCCGGTATTCGGTCAATATCCAGTATTCAGTCAGACAGCCGTTTCAACAGCTGTAACAAACTCAAAAATAATTTATGAGCCACGAAACTTGCACAAATCAGGCAGTTGAACAACTTATCCTAACTCTCAAAATTAAATCAGGTATAGGGCCCTGGAAAGATCTCAAAATTAACTTGAAATTGGTCAGTGTCACACAACTTTATGCACTTTCGGGTTCTGTTAGCACATGCGTTAACATGCATAGCCATATGTAGAAGCCTATTGTGAAACAACTACAGGTGTACGTGTACTGGTGCAATGAATTTAGTATGTGTGTGAAGAGGAGCTCTTCCGTGTTCGCTCCATCGCAGCGAATTTGCAAATGATGCACTTTTCGCCGTGCAAGAGGTATTTATACATTACCCTTGCCATGCGATAGCGCTCGTCCAGTATTCGGTCAACGCATTGACATTTAGTGCTTTGTGGCGCAATTGTGTGAAAATAGTGCGCAAAGTACGCTTCGCTCCTTGTCAACGGAGATACCACGCTAAAATCGCGTGACCGAATTCTAGGCGGCGCGACCGAATACTGGGCAGAAAACTGCTCCTTCTTCTCTCTGTAGCGCGACTAAGTTCAATGGCAAAGTCAATACGAAATATTACGTCGCACCACAGAGATTTTGACATGACGTGCTTTAAACAGGTGATGCACACTCAGCATTGTATACACATAAAAAAGAAAAATCAACGAACATGTCAGTACAACTTGCAAGTTTGTACCTTAAATATGACGAAAATGAGAAATTTTTCAAACTTAAGACTTACGTAAGTGAAATACTTAACTTTTCAAGGACGCTGAAAAAATCGTTACAAATAGAAGATTTGACTGGAATATCATAATTTTGGCATCGGTAAAAATGGAAAATAGCAAGCTAGCTCCTCGCACTAATGTCTTATAACATAGAGCCTATGGGAGCCAGCGATAGCCAATCTAAAGGGCCCATGTCGGCTCAGCTAGGCGCCAAATTACGAAAATGAGCTGAGGGAGGAACGTAATGCGTATGCGCTGGCTGCATTGCCGATGTAAGCTGAAGTTCTACTAGACCGAAGATTTCTGTCTCTTTCGTTCGTTAGCCTCTGATTTGGGTAGGGTCGGCTCCTCTCTTTAGAGACAGAAGCCGACCATAGGCGCTCCTGTGCAAACTCGGTGGTACAGATCTGGCCACCAAATTCCGGCCAAACTTTTGGACTAAAATTTCACTTTAGCGGATTCATATCCGATGCATTTATTTTTGAAAATTAGTTCTAGGCTAATATACATCGGTTCCACTTACCAGATTTACTGTATGATGCATTTAAAGGTAGGCCTACTATGTCCCATTTGCAGGCCAAAAAATGAAAAGGTTATATTCCAACGGCATTTGAAAGACAATACTAATTTAGAACTTCCCTAAAAAGGGGGCTTGAAAATGTCTTTAAGTGGGAAAATAACGACTATTAGTTGTCGAATCGACTTAGGAGCTATAGAGCCAGTAAGTAATAGTCTGATTTTTCAGACCATTGTACCGAATGGTCGTACGTTTTATGCTGCGCAAAGATTCAATCAGTTTAATTTTGGCCATTACAAGAAGTGGGTTATTGATGTAGACAAATGCTCATGTACCCTTTACAGCTCATTTTATGTATGTTATTACCAAAGATTTAAAAAGCCAGTCAGTCACTCAATAGTGTCTGACAGTGAAGTCTAGCAAGTAAACGGGTTTCCTTGCATAATTTGAATATTAGGACACTGCTAACGTTTAAATTTCACAGATAGGACATACATGACATATTCATAATTCCTGCAAAGTTCTACAGAATTTGATGTTGGCTGCAAAAGGGACATAGTATCTTTAAGGGTCTTTTTTTCCCCGGTTTTCTTTGTCGAAATTGAACTCCGCTCCGTGTTGAAATTTTTGCAGCGCATGCGCACTAACAATTTCAACACGGAGCGGACTTCAATTTCGACGAGGAAAACCGGAAAAAGACCCTTAAATGCATCATACAGTCAATCTGGTAAGTGGAACCGATGTATATTAGCCTAGACCTAATTTTCAAAATAAATGCATCGGATATGAATCCGCTAAAGTGAAATTTTAGTCCAAAAGTTTGGCCGAAATTTGGTGGCCAGATCCGTACCACCAAGTTTGCACAGGAGCGCCTATGGTCGGCTTCTGTCTCTAAAGAGAGGAGCCGACCCTACCCAAATCAGAGGCTAACGAACGAAAGAGACAGAAGCCGACCATAGGCGCTCCTGTGAAAAGAAAAGAAATTTTCGGTCTAAAGTCCTACGTGTTAAGTGACCGAATACCGGGTGCGCTACCCTACTAGTTTTAGTCAGACTCTCAGAGCATTTTTAGTAGGGTGTCTAAACGATTTTTCAATTTTCCCTTTTGGATCGTAACCATTACCGTTACCATTCACCATTATGGTTGGATAATTGAAAAAATTATTCACTCAGAATAACACATTTCAAATTTCAAGACTCACTGATGTTTCTATCAAAAGTTACAGCCCCTTCAATTCCCTACAATATTCATCCATTTTTTGTAAGAATCGACGAAAAAGACGTACACGCAGAGTTATGTTGTTTTGCTAAATTTAGCACAACAGCTGAATTGCGCAATATGCAAGCGTACGCGTGTTGCTGAACTGCATGCGCAACTCAAAGCGATCGGCAATCCATTGTCTTCAATGGGCATCCACTTCGGGTTCATAAACATGCGGTCCGATCTTTATTCATGTGCAGATTTTACGCTATTACCATGGGTTCAGCCGGCGCGGAGCTCACGCCTCCCTACTTAGCTGATCCGAAAAATGTGGGGAAGGGTATTTTCAAACTGTAATTGTTTGTGATCCCTGGGGGCTAGCGAAAAAATAAGCATAGGAATATTTTCCTTACGACTGGGACTACTTATCGCCAGGGGCGTCATATCTCATAAGTGGCAAATTTCGGAGTTAGCCAGGAAACAATGTTTAAATAGCTGTTTTGACCAAGATATTTTTAATTTTAGAATTTCGAGATGACGCCCCTCTGGAAATATTGGAATTAATCTGCTCTTTCATATGACACCTCATTTATTGAGTATCACCTTCAAGATCACAAAGAATGAAGGTTTGAATCTCGACTTAATACTAAAAACTTTGACCAATTTTGCATGATCGCGTAATGCACATAGACTGCATAGGGCTGCGTGCAATTTCTATGGGAAGGATTTTAGCACACAACATCGGGTGCGCGATCAGACACCTTATTTTTAGGATGTTCTGGAAGTTTTTACTAATCTAGGCAGAACTTGTAGAATTACCAAGAAATCTTCCATAATTAAATTTCACTTCCATGTGAAATCTGCAACGAATCTGCAGATTTTAGTCTCCCTCAATCATTCAGACATTCGTCGATCCAGCTCCCGCCCACTCGACAATCACAATTTGCAATATGTGGGACTAAGCTTCTGCTGACAGTTTAATGAAGCAGATATTTCTGTACTCGATTTACTTGCTAAAACATCTTTATCACGCCCCCAATTTCACCAGAGCACACAATTTCATTACCATCATGTCACGGTAGGCCTTGCTCGCCTTTCAGGCCTCTAGTTCACGGTCTGTATAGCGAATTACTGTTCCAAAACAAGTGCTTTCTTAACAGCAGCCATCTTTGTTGTCGTGTGACGCAATTTATTGCAATTTTAGTAGTCGACCTTGGATGACCTCGGAAATATAATGCCCTTTATCACCGTGTTCTCAATCATTTTGTTTTTTGTTTTTATTGTTTTTGTTTGATTCAGTTGAATATCTTTCGTTTTGTAAATTTAATTGTGTTTGTTTTCCTTTTTTTTTCTTCTATAAAATTCCACTCCAAAAATAACCAATTACTTTCAATATAGAAGCAGAAAAAGCAGACACTGACCTATCAAAAAAAAATTGAGCAAAATAGGATAGGCCTAACTAATAAGAAAGTTATGAATTTTTGAAAAAGTATATAAAACTATGGAACAATGAAAATCACTACACAAATTGCCAATTTGGTTATCAGTTTGTGACGTCAATTAAGTGAGTCCTCACTATTTATCAATTAGTATCCCATTGATTTTCCTTTTTATCCCCCAACTTAACTTGATTTCCCCATGCCTAAATTTGCCCAGGTTATATGATTTGTATCATATTGCGTGCATGACATCTCACAAAATCTTTCAGTATGAACTCTAAGAATTGAAACTATTTTCTGAATATTGTATATTCATAATTATTGATTTTTATATAAATAGTTTATCAAAATTCACATTTTTCATGATTTAACTGGAACAAATTACTCTATATTAGTGCATCCACACAAAAACATATTACGTTCAATCTGACTTGGATGCTGGTGTGAAGAAATAAGATTCTTAGGGGGAAAATAGGAAATTTATATTATCAATATAAAGAAAATAATTAGTGGATAGTGAGGACATGACGTCACAGACTCATGAGTGAGTTGCCAATTTGTCAAGTGATTTTCAAAGTTTTTCGTGTCATTAAAAATTCATAACTTTCTTATTAGTTATCCGATTATGCTCAAACTTTTTTTTGATTGGTTTGTCCGATTTTTCTGCTTCTATTGAAAGTAAGTTATTTTTGGAGTGGACTTGCCCTTTAAGCCTACCAATCATCAGACATTTTGTTTGTTTGCAGTCTTCTCTTTTCTTTTTTTTGTTGTTGTAAAATTAGCTAAGCCTGCGAATCATAAAAAATCCCCATCTTTCTATTTCATTTTTTTCATAATTTCTGTGGCGGATCCAATGGGAGGGACGAGGGATCGACGTATGTTAAGCTGCTAAAGTGAAAACTCCGCTAAAGTGTAACCTACCGCCTAAGTTTCTGAAAAAGAAGTTCACTCCAGCGAACGGGCATCGCGACCGTATCGTTCGTGTTATCGGCGCGCGCGCGTGCGTGGAGCTGAGCTGAGGCTAGGCTAGGCGTGATGAGATCTAGGGACTGACCGTCACCACACCATGTCCAGCATCTTCATCACAGTTACTCATCTGCTCATCCAGTTATAAGCTCATCCAGTACGTTATAAAAGTCTTCCTACATTTCATGGAAATGGGATTAATACCGCTTTCAATATGAAATCTAACATCAACATATTGCTATTTTGGTGCATGCTCCTTATCTTTGTAAGTAAGGGTCATCAGCTTCCAGTACGTGGGAGATGACTGTAACCAGGCGCGGATCCAGGGGCGGCGAGCGGACCTTGGCCCCGCAACAACAAAAAAACAAAAAAAAGAGAGAGGAACGAAAAGAAGGGAAAGGGAAAGGGAAAGAGGAGAGAAAGGGAAGGGAATAAGAAGAAGAAGAAAAGAAAAGAAGGGGGGATATAAGTTGCAATTTTCCCGCCAACAAGTTGTGGATCGGGGCCTTGCCTTCCCCCGCCAAAAAAGAGAGAAGGAAGGAAAAGGAAAGAGGAGAGCTAAAAGGGAACAAAAAAGAGGAAGAAAAGAAAACTGGGGTGAAAAGAAGGGGAGATCAGTTGCAATTAATCCCGCCAACAACGTGTGGATCGGGGGGCCGAAAGGCCTTTGCCTCCTCCCTCCCCAGCAAACCTAAAAGAGAGAGAAGGAAGGGAAGGAAAGGGAAAGAGGAGAGAAAGGGAAAGAACAAAAAGAGAAAGAAGAAAAGTAGGGAGATCAGTTGCGATTTTCCCGCCAACAAGGTGTAGATCTGGGGGATAAAATTCGATACCCGTGATTTACAAATGTTGCTGAAATGACGTAATTTTCCAAGATTTTTCCTCACTTTTTAGTAAATCATACTTTTTGATGCTTTTGTTGAAAAATGACAAATTTCTAAATTTACAGTCAGGCAAGAAATATGCTTATTTAGAGGCCTACATGTCAGGGCCCGCGGAACGGCGGGGCTCGGGAGCCTCGAGCCCCCCACTTTTTTGAAAAAGTATATTAAAGAGAAATCGAAAGAAAGAGAGAAAGAAAGAAAAAATAGTGACCTGTCAGTGTCACAAATCAATGAGGTATCAAAATATGCTCATCTGACCGTAATTAAATGCCCAAACCCCCTGAGCTTCCGGGGGCTCCGCCCCTAGACCCTACGCCAATTTATGCTACGCTCTACCTGATCGTAAATACTTTAGCCTCCCCCCACCCACTTTGAAAAACGTTCAGAGGGGCCTGCATGTAAGAGTGGGGTGATGCGGATTTTTTTCTGCCCCCCCCCAAACAGTTTTGCTCATTACGCCACTGCTGGTCACCGTTACGTACCAATATTTGGCTCGCATAATTTCAAATTTGGCCCCCCCCCCTAAGAAATCCTGGATCTGCGCCTGACTGTAACAACGTCAACATCATAAGGCTAACTACTACTAGTAGGCCTACAGCAGGTTACTCTATAGCAGCAGGTTACACTTTAGCAGCTAGTTACACTTTAGCAGCAGATTACACTTTAGCAGCAGGTTACACTTTAGCAGCAGGTTACACTTTAGCAGCAGGTTACTCTATAGCAGCAGGTTACACTTTATAGTGGCCCTTATGTACCAATAGATAACAATTTGAAGATAAAGCCTTCGAACCCCCAATTTGGCCAAACATGTATTGCAATATTTCACTTAAAGGCCGTCCGTACTAGTGTTGACAGGAGGGATTAGACCACTCAGCGAGGTCACTGACAGGTGGCTATCTCATCAACTCAGCTCTCAATTAACATAAGAAAAAGAGGATCATGGGGGACCAACAGGCGCCGATTAGGCATTGTTTTCTGTATATAGGGAGCAAGTAGCTACAAGTAGTACAGATGGGCTTTAAATTATTTAATGATGTGAAAGAGGATGTCATTTAGCACATGCATCTGCAATGATTTATAAAACAAATATGTTTGAAGACGAATATTGATGAAGGAGTGTCCAATAATTTATTTAGGTTTTGTGTTGTACGTAGAAAACCCTAATTTTTTTATTTTTCATCACAATATTCGTCTTCAAACTCATGTTTTGAAAATCTTTAAGTGTGTCCATCAAATTGTTGGGCCTCAATGTAGAAAAGCTTGGCTATAGCAAAACAGCAATTAGTAGATAGAAAGAGAAAGGAAGAAGGAGATGAGAGAGAAAAAGAGAAAACAGAAAGGGCGGAGACAGATAAAGAGAAAGAGAGAAGGAGATGAGAGAGAGAGAGAGAGAGGGGGGGATGAGGGGAGGGAGGGAGAGATGAGAGAGAGAGAGAGGGGTTATAGAAGTGAGAGATATTAAGAAAGAGAGGGAGAAAGAGAAAGAAAGCAGAGATAAAGGAAATAGAAGATAACTAAATTAATCAAAAAATTCGCGACAAAATATGCGATTTGTCGCAAATTATCATCACGAATTTCACTTCAAAGTTTGTGATTCGCGATGTCCCTTATTATGATGCCACTATTATGGTTCGCGGGTGTTGCCCTACAAATTACGGTTAGCGTGTGCTCCTCAATAACAGTTGTGTATCAGTGTGTATAGCGTATCCGCTGAAGTGAACTTTTTTCAGTTACTTAGGCGTTAGGTTACGCTATAGCGTGAAGTTACACTTTAGCAGCTTCACAGATTTTCACAGACGTACACTGCTCTGCAAATATTAACCCCACGGCAAAATCTAGTATAGCATAGCAATATTAATTAGGTCGACCTATATTGAAAAAAAAACAGTGCCCCCAGTAGGCCTATACCCCTTCGGGCCTTAATTCCCCCTCAGTAATTATAAATAAGGCACATGAAAATGTGATAACCTTTTTTTTTTTTTCTTCTTCTTCTTCTTCTTCTTCTTCTTCTTCTTCTTTTTTTTTCTTCTTCTTCTTTTTTTTTCTTCTTCTTCTTCTTCTCCTCCTTCTTCTCCTAGCTTCTTCTAGCTTCTTCTTCTTCATCTTCTCCTTCTGATCCGAGTCGCTCCTTCTTCTTCTTCTTCTTCTTCTTCTTCTTCTTCTTCTTCTTCTTCTTCTTCCTTCTTCTTTTCAATTCAATTCAATTCATTTTATTTGCACATTTGATAAAAAAATCACAGTTACAAACATACACAATACAAAGTAAATTCCAACAAATAACACAGCAGAACAGAAGTATCAAAATGTGGGGGGACAAACAAAGGCCAAAGGCCTATCAAAGGCTTGACCCTAAACTATATAAGTAATTAAATATAAATTAAGTGGTACAACAGGAAAAACAGAGAAAACAAGGCAAACGTACCGCTTTACAGACTCAGAGGGTGTATGATTTAATAAGATTAGATTTATACATTTTTAAAAACTAGATAAGGAAGGGCGATTCTTTATCTCGGACCCAAGACTATTCCACAATTTTGGACCACTAAATTTTATTGTGGTACGGGAAAATTCATACTTATATTTTGGAATTCGAATGTGGTTGGACTGTCTAGTCATGGAGCTAGAAGACTATGGTCTAGTGGAGTATGGTACAAAAGAACAATTTTCGGGAAAACAATCATTTAAAAACATTGGCAGCAGACCGTGCAAGTACGAAAACATAAAACTGGCTAATTGCAACTTGTGGATATCTTGAACTTTCAACTGATTAGTTTTCACAAATAGAGGACCCGTGTGTGCTAAGGCCTAAGGGTGCTGAACCAGTAATAATTCGTATAGCTCTTTTTTGTAAAATTATAATTCTATTAAGATAGGTTGAAGCACAACTACCCCAAATAATGTTACAGTATGTCAAATAAGGTACAATCATAGACCGATAAATAGCAATTAGAATCGATTTAACGCACCAATGACTTTTGATATTTTGCATGCTGTCTCAGAAATATGATTTTTCCAACTTAATTTATCATCCAAAACAACCCCTAAGAAATGATCGACGTGCTTGGATGATTTAAGTTCGCTTTCGATATGAGCAAAACTTGACGATGATGGCGCGATGTTGCCTGCCACCAGGCTTCCCAACGCGATGCGATCGGTCGATGTCACCTGGCGACAGGGAAATTCTCAGCTGATCCGCGGCAATTTTACAGACGATCTGATCTGTAGTCTCGTTTGGTGTCTCCGTGACACCAAAGATTCGAAGAGACGATCGCCTGGAATATTGTTGGAGATCGTTAGCAGCGTACTCTAGCTTCACTATTCTATCTTTGTTCTCTTCCATCTTTATTTCTATATCATGTAGCCTGCTTTCATTCTGCTCGATCAGTTGGTTGAGTTTAGTGAAGGTAGTGTCTGCCATTTCACGGGCGATGGTTTTCGCAAGATCACGAATTTCATTTAAAAATGATTCATTTTGGAAGAGTTCTATAACTAGTCCTGATACAGATGCGGCTTGAGAAGCCGACTCCTTGCGAGTTGTCGGCATTGTGGTTGTTATGGTAACCGCGGTTCTGAGATACCGAGAATCGCTACAGAACAGATGCTTTATTGTTATACAATGAGTTACGTAATAATCAGGGCGTGTAGTGGGTGTGGCAAGTAGAGGCAGTGAAAATGAATGTAAATCAGACTTACTACTAGTAGACACGAAAACGGTGCAGTAGGACTACATTCATAAAATTGAAGATGCTAAGATGGCAAGCAGACCGCGGTAACGTGTCACAGAATATATGTAAGGAACTATTTCAGATATAAATGTCGTCCCTGGAATAAGGAAAAACTCACATTAGTCTGACATCAGAGAAGCAACCACTAAATGTGTCCAAAATGTCTCCAAATGTATCCGAAAATAAGATCCCGCTAGTTACTCGCTAATCATTCTCAATTCTTCTTCTTCTTCTTCTTCTTCTTCTTCTTTTCGTTTCTCACTGTTGATTTTCTTTTCGTTCTTTAAATATATAACTTTCTCTTTTCTCTTGCACTCCCAATTTTTTTTCTTGTTTTCTTGTTTTTTTACAGTTCAAATGGGGGACGGGGCATATAAGCCTGCCGAGTGCCACCACCTCCGTGTTTAGCCAAACATCCTTTTTTTAAAAGGTGACTATTTGTGTGTTTTGGCTTTCCTGGAAAGATTTAACAGATTTAGATAATACATTAAAATCACGGAGTCTGTTTTGTGTGTGTGTGTGTGTGCGGGTGGGTGGGTGGGGGTGTGTGTGTGTGTGTGTGTGTGGCGGGGGGTCGGGTGCGTCAGTGTTTGTTACGAGACCATCAAGGAGTTTAAATGTTCGACGCTCTTTGATGAAATCAATAAGAACGAGACAGTCAAATAATTTGTTTCAAAATTCATTGCATCTTACTCGAACTTTATTATTCACAGCCGTTATTATACAGAAGCGCCCTCTAAAATCAATGGATAAAATAATTATGAAAACGCTCATCTCACTCCCAGCGCGTGAGCTGAGATTATCATAAGTCAGACATATTTCTGAAATAGTACATAAGATTTGTAACATAGTAGATCTCCTTAACTTAGTGTATAATACTATATTGTAACTTTGTGTTGTGGGATATTTTCTCAAGCAAATAACCGGCCCTTATAAACTCACTCAAGGATTTACATTCAGGCAGCCATATTCATTATTATTTTTAGTGTTTAAAATTAGAGCCTAATACTCGAAGCAAGTGTTAAACTCTCATATTTGAATTTAGATATGATTTTCTAATTTTCATTTTTATACGTTAGTATAATTTATCTTAGGGCTCAAATCCTTCCGCCTTTCTGTAATTAGCATTATCAGCATGCTTAGGCCTTCGGTGAAGGGTGTTTTTTTTAAAAGCATTTTCTTCTATTATTGAAGCCCCTCCATTATGATTTAAACAAAATTATTTTTAATCGGGGATGTTGCTGTTTGACATCGAATCAATAGTTTGGGCACTGCCTCCTGTGCAATATAGCTATCATTATATTCGTCGTTATCATAAGTTGTGGCGTGAACATTTACAACAGATCATGATTTTCTTTTATAATAGACTTGATGGGGAAACTGTAAAGTGGAGAGTCTCGTTTTGTGCTTCGCAGGTCAAATACAACAAAACACAAAAGGAGGCTCCATGCTTACATGTTCTCGAACTTTTCTATATTGAAGAAAATGATATTACGCTTTATTTTCACCAGTGAAGTGATGGAGCTGTTCTTTTAACAAACCATTCTGTGACTCAATAGTCGTGTACAAATGTACTTCGTCATAGTAATATTTTGATTTAATAGAACCCAGGCCAAAATAGTCCGAAACCAGATATCAGATCAAACTAATGTCGAATTCTTTAATTGTAAAACCGTCTGTATCTCGTTTTATGAGACAGCTTCTTAATGGGTCAAATTGCATGCAGCAATATGTATCAACTGGTGCTTATGTCGAATGCAATTATCACACAATCACCGGCGTAATATCATAAACTATTATATTCTGATGGATAATATTAATTTCGAACTGAGGCAAGGTCGTCGGTCAACGATAATCCCAGATACAATAGCAAAGACTATTGACCAGACGGAAAAGAGATCATTCGCCTATTAGGCCCTATCAATAAATGTCACTCAACTTCGGCCATTTTGAATTGTTGATTGAAAACCTTTCAAAGTGGACAATAATAATTGTCATTTTAGTGCGAGATGCAGAAATTACAGCTGCACTAGTGATTCAAAAACCGATAAACACACACCTACTGTTTAGCTCCCTTTCAAAGACTGACCGGTCTGGCGTTATGCGTGATAATCTACGTGAGTATTGGTATTAGCATTGACATCGTCAGTGTTTGGACTTGTGATATTGGTAGCTAGACTTGGGCATCACAGTAGGCCGACAGCCCATGAGACCGAATGTTTGGGTGAAATGCAAATTCCCAAGGCCATAACGGGAGGGGGTCGTAGCCCAACCCCTCACTCCAGGGTCGGAGGGACCGCATTCGTGTCCCCCCCAAAAAAAAAAGGGTCGTAGCATCTTCTTTTCATGTATTCGTTCCTCGTCTACTTTTCATATCTTTCATTTTTCTAAAATGTTTTTTTTTTCTCTCCTTCTTTGTCATTAAATTGGACACGGGGCACGCGTCCCTGTGCCGCCATAGCTACAGACACTGGGTACACCTGTATAGTGCCACATTTTTTGTTATTAATACAAACAATGTTGAGTATAGTTAGCTCCAGCCTTTTTCTACATACAATTTCATTTCAGTCATCGGCCAATGCAAAAAGTCGTTTCACAAATGCAAAAGGTCGTTTCACAAATACAATTAAGACACACTGTACTAAACAATACGGATACTGCACTAAGCAATACAGGCAAAATACACAAAAGCTATCCTTTTCAGTCTTATCTTCAAAGGGGGTATCCCGTCTGTGATCGTGTGATTGATCATTGCCAATGAAAAGGATATATAAAGGTCAAAATTCTGTCGAGTACTCTTTACGATGAATACAAACTTGTCCTGGTATTATCCTTTTACGATGCAATTATCTCGACGATTTTCACATAAATTCGAGGTATATAGTCTGGATCAAAAAACACAAGCCGAATTCAAAACGTATCAATCACCTGCCACGTTCTGTATGTACCATTTTAAAGTAATGTACATTGAATAATGGATGAAGGTAATGTCACTACTTTTTCTAAACAGTACCATGGGGCTTACTTCGAATCATCGAGTCATCGCGTCCGGTCGGGTGGTCGCGGTACCCGGCTTTTTGTGAAACATGCCCTTTTATTCACGAAATGTGGGGGGGGGGGGTAATGTTTGTGAGAACTCTACGGCAATTCTACGAAAGATCGCATGACCTTTCGCGTTCGCGTTTCGCGTTTCATTAGCGAGCTTTCGATTTAGGCACCCGACGTGGGCTACGACGCGTGACGTCATATTTATCAACTGCGCATGTGCGAGCTTCTGGGCCCACGTTCCCTTCCAAATCACACGACGGGAGTCGGGGCAATTTCCGTGAATCCCCGTCGTCGTGAAAACGGCAACGTGGGTGCAGTTTCCTCGGTATCTCTGTTGTTATCATTCTATCATTTTTTCTTTCTGTCTTAATTTCCTTATGTTTTCTTTGTTTCTTCCTTCTATCACTTTCTCTTATGTTAGTCTTTGTTTTTATCATTCTATCACATTCTCTTTCCTTATGTTATTCTTTGTTTCTTCCTTCTATCACCTTCTCTAATGTTATTCTATGTTTTTAACATTCTATCACTTTCTCTTTCTGTCTTTCCTTATGTTTTTCTTTGTTTCTTCCTTCTATCACTTTCTCTTATGTTATTCTTTATTTTTATCATTCTATCACTTTCTCTTTCTGTCTTTCCTTATGTTATTCTTTGTTTCTTCCTTCTATCACCTTCTCTTATGTCATTCTTTGTTTCTTCCTTCTATCACCTTCTCTTATGTTATTCTTTATTTTTTTATCATTCTATCACTTTCTCTTTCTGTCTTTCCTTATGTTTTTCTTTGTTTCTTCCTTCTATCACTTTCTCTTATGTTATTCTTTATTTTTATCATTCTATCACTTTCTCTTTCTGTCTTTCCTTATGTTATTCTTTGTTTCTTCCTTCTATCACCTTCTCTTATGTTATTCTTTATTTTTATCATTCTATCACTTTCTCTTTCTGTCTTTCCTTATGTTATTCTTTGTTTCTTCCTTCTATCACCTTCTCTTATGTTATTCTTTATTTTTATCATTCTATCACTTTCTCCTTCTGTCTTTCCTTATGTTATTCTTTGTTTCTTCCTTCTATCACCTTCTCTAATGTTATTCTATGATTTTATCATTCTATCACTTTCTCTTTCTGTCTTTCCTTATGTTTTTCTTTGTTTCTTCCTTCTATCACTTTCTCTTATGCTATTCTTTATTTTTATCATTCTATCACATTCTCTTTCCTTATGTTTTTCTTTGTTTCTTCCTTCTATCACCTTCTCTTATGTTATTCTTTATTTTTTATCATTCTATCACTTTCTCTTTCTGTCTTTCCTTATGTTATTCTTTGTTTCTTCCTTCTATCACCTTCTCTTATGTTATTCTTTATTTTTATCATTCTATCACTTTCTCCTTCTGTCTTTCCTTATGTTATTCTTTGTTTCTTCCTTCTATCACCTTATCTAATGTTATTCTATTTTTTTTATCATTCTATCACTTTGTCTTTCTGTCTTTCCTTATGTTATTCCTTGTTTCTTCCTTCTATTACCTTCTCTTATGTTATTTTTTTGTTTTTATCATTCTATCACTTTCTCTTTCTGTCTTTCCTTATGTTATTCTTTGTTTCTTCCTTCTATCACCTTCTCTTATGTTATTCTTTATTTTTATCATTCTATCACTTTCTCCTTCTGTCTTTCCTTATGTTATTCCTTGTTTCTTCCTTCTATCACCTTCGCTTATGATATTCTTTATTTTTATTATTCTATCTCTTTCTCTCATCCTTATGTTATTCTTCGTATCAGATTTTCGCGCACTGTGAATTTAGTACCTGACTTAGTCACCTGATCTCAAAAATTGGTCACGTGACCGACGAAAGCCCCGTCGTGAAAAATCGAAAGCACTTCCGCGAAGGGAACGGACGTGAGCTGCGCAACGTCTCCACGCTCCAGTAACTCGTAGTAGCCCACGTCGGGTGCCTAAATCGAAAGCTCGCTATTAAAGGTCGTGTAACGCGACCAACCGACCGGACGCGATGACCCGATGATTCGAAGTAAGCCGAGGATATTGACCTGATTTTTTATTTAAACACTACGTGGCGAACGTGGGGTATACTGGTAAATGCATGGAATAAAATTACTTGTGAGCTTCCTCATCTATTTTTCACATACCTACGACAGAAACTAATTTACCGTAGTCGGAATTAATGAGAAGGATTGCTATAATTAGAACGCTAGCGACAGTGATTACTATAATGAAATTAGAATTATACAATTATTTAAAGGGTACCTCAATAGAAGGTGATATACATGTACATCGTGCATCTAATTATACAATTATTTAAAGGGTACCTCAATAGCAGATGATATACATGTACATCGTGCATCTAGTACGTGACAAGGAGAAATTCGATGATATTTTAGGTTACTTATATCATTGTTTACACAAAAACTCTTTTAACAGATGTATTTGTAAAAGTTCCCCCAGGTAGATGATCTATTTACTTTCTTATTATGAGGTATTTGCATACAGCGAGGATCAATCGCATTTGTAAAGAGCAAACTTGGCAACAAAGTCAGATTCGTTTCAAGCACAAATTTACACTTAATTTGTTGTGCTCTCGAATTTCGTGGTCATTTCTGTTAAATACATCATTGCGTCTTCAACTAACTATGGTCTTTAACCTGTGTAGTTCGAATGGTGAAAAGGGGGAAGAAATCGAAAAGGGTAAGGGAGAAGAATGGATTGGAAGTAAACATGAAATGAAGATGATACGAATCCATACCACACCCTACCCCTCCCCCTCCCACTCGATGGCCTCGCTTTCTTTTAGTTCATCTAGTAAGACCTGTGCCCTATTCCTACTTGAGCAATCAATGGCCCTCAACGCCTAAACCCATGCTACGCGCCACTGGTCTGATGGGCCACACATAAAGAGGAAAAGGGAACGACTTTTACACCTGTCCCTTTCTTTCGCCTGCAGTCCCCCTTAGTGAAATGTTGAACAATATTTTCTCTCCGCCTGGCAATGCCTAGCACAAAAACAATATCATAACCTCTGATTTCAACCCTATTTCTGCATACGCCTAAAATAGGAAAATAATGTATAATGTTGAATACATACATACATACATAGTGATATTTATATAGCGCCTTTGCATAAACATGCTCAAAGCGCTTCACATTAGTAAATAAAACAGAATAACTATTTTGCTCTCCGAAGCGCATACACTGTAAATTTGTTGTGAAATGCTGTTTTAAGTTATTCAGAAAGCTGTGCACCACATGAACCAAGCCTGGTTCATACAGTACACAACCTCGTTCACATCCCACACAACTCTACACAACACCTTGTCAAAAAACAATCACAAAGAAAACAAATAAGTCTTGAGATTTCTCTTAAATGATTCGACTGAGGAGCAGGAACGGATGTTTAATGGGAGACTATTCCAAATAGTGGGACCAGAAAGATTATATTTTGTTGACCCTTCTTCGAATTGATGCGGGGGATTTGCAGAATAATACCAGAAACTTTAAACAGTGAAGGTTGCAGAGAAAAAATGGTGTCAATTTTGTGCTTGGAATATCATCTGAGTCTCAAGAGGGCTTGTGTAACCTTTCCTGTATCCCACACAATTTGCTATGCCGGATCAAGCTTCAGGCAAGTTTATGGTGCACGTGACATTATTTCATTTGTCGGGTAAAATTACATATCTAATGATCAATCATTAATTTGGATACACATACATGTATTTTGCCTTCCGTAAGATTCAATTGATGTTTATTTACTTTGGCAACGGATAATTTTTCGACTATCTGTTTGTAGAAGTTTGATATGCAATTTGGTGAAACACCGTCCCTTCACTATTAACATCCTTTTACTACCCCCTCTCTCTCTCTCTTTCTCACTTTTGAATGACCCCCATTGATCGTTTCTACAGTTTTATACCGTGCGTTTTCTTCTCTTCTTCTTCTTCTTCTTCTTCTTCTTTCTCTCTCTCTCCCTCTCTCTCTCTCTCCCTCTCACCCCCTCTCACCCCCTCTCTCTCTCCCAGAGAAGGGGGTAGATGAGGGATAAGAGAACAATGAAGGGACTGTGACGAGTTATCCAGCCGTTACTACTTGATACCATATTTTTGTAAGTGCTTTTTAGAACGGAAATAAAAACAAAAACAGCAACACACTATATATATCCCTCTGTCTCGCTCTGTTTCTCCGTCCCATTTCTCTGTTTCTTTCGACCTCTCTCTCTCTCTCTCTCTCTCTATCACGCACACATATGTATACACACACACCCTACTCTTTCTCTTTATCTCTCTCTCTCTCTCTCTTTCTCTTTCTTTCTCTCTCTCTCTCTCTCCCTCTCTCTATATCTCCAATAACTAAGAGAAAAGTGAGAATAAAAGAGAAGAAAAGAGCAGTTAGATATATATATATATATTTATAATACAGAAGTAGAAAATCATTTCGACAATTATCCTGATATCAGGAAATATTATTAGTGGTACAAAAGATAAATTGGTCTTTTTAACATGTTTATAGCTCCCTTCGCAAGATGACATTTTGATTACCAAGAAATATTTGTCCAAAAAGCTTACAGCAGTATGATTGGTAGATCTAATCATAGACACCAAGCTCATACAATGTTATGCTAATACAGAATTGATATAAAAAGCTCAGTGCCGTAACGAAAGATTAACAGAAAATATATCGAGTGTGGGCAGAGAGAGAGAGAGAGAGATGTGTGTGTGATGTAGAGACAGAGGCAGAGAGGGGTGGAGAGAGAGAGAGACAGAGAGACAGAGAGAAAGACCATATATTTCCCCTTGGACATAAATATGGTGTTTGATTTCGAGCGCCCGTCATTTGTCTGCGAGCTACACAACTGAGCGGACACCGCTCGCTATTCGCAAACCAAGAGCGTTATTTGGTAATCTGGATTTCGACCCAGACAATAAATAGTAGCAGAGGTATTTTCTTCCCCTTATTGTCACCATCGTTCCATTAGGATTTAGCCCTCTAGGATAAAGTCAAGCAGATATAATTTATTTGAGAGGCCAACCATCATGAAGGATTACAATCACTGGTAAGTCTGACGTGCTCAATCCTATTTCACGCAGTCTTGAATTACCTTTTATACACTGGAAAGATCAAAGTGTATATCATTATGTTATTATCAGTAGAAGTGGTACGTTAGGTGAAAGCCAGAAGGGCGTTATCTCCATATCGTGTTCATTATATTGGTAAAGATCGTTTTAGCTTTGAGCAGACGATTTTAGAATAGCGTTAAAAAGTGTCTATGAATGTTTTTCACTTTAAGTTGTGCAAAAAAGTCCCCATCATAAAGATGTATGATGGAGACTTTCTTGATTGAAGTAATAAACACTTGATTTCTATGGTTGGATCTGCGGTATTCTCACTGTGCACGTTTCTAATTTGCGTTTCTTACACATTGTGGGTAAGGTAGTGTGAGTGCGCCCATGTTTGTTTGTTTGTGTGTGAGGGTGCGCGTGTGTGTGTGTGTGAGTTAGTCAGTAGCAGTGACGGATGCAGGATTCACTTGCCGGGGAGGGGCACAAACTACCTTTTTGACTGTGGGGGGGGGGGACGCACAACAAGGGGCACTATTTCGTTTTTTTTGGTTTTTTTTTTGCATACGTAATGTGTATTCATATGGATTTCAGCGAGGGGCACAATTTGCTATGTATTTAACGTGCTTATGGCATGCCAGAATTATGGGGTACGCCCCCACGGACCCATGCACTCGTCCTAGATCCGCTCATACCAGTATTACCTTTATTGCGTACTTTCTTCGTCTTTCACTCTCCAGTAGGCATGGCGAAATATAGTCAGTACTTCTTATCCGCCAAAGAGTCATTTTGAAGGCCTCGGTCCAATCCAATCGATCTATCAGGAGTTTGAGGGAGCGAATGAGGCGTTCTGAAAGGGAAATAATAACCTGTCGGAATCCTCCAAATGTAATCGGTGAGATCATTCCGGTCAGATTCTGACATGAGCCATGTTCATCAAAGTATACTAATTGCAAGACTAATTACCTATACAGCCAAGGTTTCTTCGTACATTTCCAAACCGAATGGAGTAGAGCGAATCCGTGAGGAGAATGATCCTAAAGGATGAAGAGAGGGGAATAGAGGGAAGGGGAGAGGTAGAGGGGGAGGAGAGTAAGAGTGATAAAGAGATTGTCAGTAGGCAGTGCAGATAGAAAGGCATATAATTGGCGTGTGCGTGTGAGTGTGTCTGTGTGTGTGCGTGTGTGTGCGTGCGTGTGCGTGTGTGTGTGCTTGTGTGTGTGCTTGTGTGTATGAGAGAGAGAAAAAAGAAAGAAAGAAATAAAGATATAGAGATGGGAGTGTTAGAGATAGAAAGAGATAAGTAAATACATTTTGGCATGCACGTGAGTGGGGTGTGCGTCTCTCTCTCTCTCTCTCTCTCTATGAGAAAGAGGGGGAGGAGAGAAAGAAAGCTCACATGCATATGATAGGGGATACAAAGCTTTAGTAAACCGACTAATTAGATGTTACCACCCACCGAATTGAAGATCTATATTTTCATTTGCTCCCCGCATGTTATTTATTCATTCTCGTAAACCATAACACCTTGTATTAAGCAGAAACTTCAAGTATAATATTTGTAATCATAGTAAATGCGAATAATGAATAATTATTCTCTTTCCTCAATTCGCTATCTCGGTATAAACGAGTCAACCAGGTAATAGAATTACCAGTTTTTTTTCCATAGACTCGATCTTGAATATCCGCCATCACGTCTTTCTCAGAATTTTCTTATAATGAAGAGGAATGTTCGTGGTTCATAAAACATCACTATCGAAGGGGAAGTCAAAAATTAGTCAACTCTGATATTAAGTTGGTTTTAATAAAAGGAGAAACCTATGACTTTTTGAAGTTACGAAGAAAGTTATACATTTTTTAAAATCTAAGTTGTTTATCTTGCGAGCTCCCTTCCTACTTGCTCTATACAGAAAATTTCATACACTTTTATTTTCCTAGTTATTGATGACGGAATAGATTTGTTTTATACAAGGGTTGTATAAACAAAAATTTGCAGCACTTATATTTAGGGAGCATGTATATAACTGGGATTTCTTTAGGGGAAAAAAAATATTTTATTTTATTATTGCAGGAGCTCCCAAGATACGTCACAGAGTTGCCAATTTGTGTTTGCTTGATCGCAACTTTAAAAAATTATTTTTAATCGGATTTTGCTTAAACTTCCACTGACCTGTTACTCTCATTTGTTTTAACTTCTCTTAAAAGCAATTTAATGTTAGGGTAGACTTCTTCTTTAACCTGACCGATCAAACATCATTAAGTACACAGTGATTACCTGGAATGCATCATCGCTTTCCTCAGCGGTTACTGGAAGGACAAGGATTTACGAGGAATCATGGTTTCGTCAATTTAGGTTCAGTTTAATAACAGTTACAATGAACTATACAGTGCTACGGCAAAAAACATTAGAAAAAGGGTTATTAATGTTTAAGCATATGCCTAGTTCTTTCGTATGATTGTTTAATAGGAATGTCATGTTATTTCAATTATGTGTCAATTTAATTTTAAAAATTTCACGTGACTGTTTTAATTAAATCGCAAAGAAAAGAGAAACTTTTGTTATAAAGACGAAACTGAATTGAATCAAGAGGACTGAACGGTATGGTATATACACGTGCGTCGAATTTGTGAATATATTATGAGTGTGAATTTGAGTCAATGTAAAATACGTATTGTGGACAGGCTCATCCATACTCACATAACAGATACACTTATGAATTATTTCTATTTCATGCAAGTACTCATTCTTATGTGTACACTAACATAATGTTTTGTGTGTTTTTTTTTAGTTTGTTTCTTTGATATTAATTAGTTAGTCTGTTAGTTAGTTATTTAGTTAGTTAGTTACTTACTTACAACTACTTGCTTCGTTACTTTGTTTGTTCGAATGATCGATTGCTTGTTTATTTATGCAACTCTTTATTTGCCAAAACAAAATAATATCCCTGTGCCACAGTATATATGGTCATGGTATAGATATTCGAAAGGATTCAAGATTATTTAACTGTGCAAAGCCATTTTGGTTACACAAAGCAATCCTTCCGTTAATTATTGATGCCTATTGTTGTGTGCGGCAAACGAGCGACCGTGAAGTGAGGCGAAACATGCAACCAAATAGTTAAACCATGGAGCTCCATGGTTAAACATACACAGCAATATGGAATCAGGGATTTATGCAGTGTCGCTTGACGTTGTGGAGGTGTTTGAATGAAGAGCTGTTTTTTCGATTAAATAAAATAACCCACTTGATTTAACAGCTCACGCGTGGCTTACTTTAGTCATAAATCAATGGAGTTATCGATTTGTTTTCCGTAAATGTCAGAGCTGATTTTATGTAGCAGTCTGCATGAAGGCATTCAGGCTGTACATTTTGGTTACAATGTCTTCAGTACGATTTCCTCATCATAGCACATTGTAAGCCCTATGTTTCGGTCTCGTCCCCGCTAAAGTCACGACCAGCCGTCAAACTATATTGACTGTAGAAGCTTTGAACAGTTGCGTAGATAAAGGGGTGGGCCGGCTAGGGGGCACTTTCCCCTCTTTCAAATGACGAGGGGGGGGGGGGTAAAGAGATATTGGACAAGGAACGTGAAGAGAAGACGCTAAGGCCCCACCCCCACCTTACTCTTAAACAATGGCGTTGTCAATTCGCACAATATCGATCTAGTAAGACCATTACCGCCCTGCCCCCTTCCTTCTTAAGATACCGGACTCCTCTCATTGTCCGGGCCCACGCTGCCGCAATGGTTGTGAGTAGATGGTTTTCTGGTTCAGATCGTGTGCACATGAATATTAATTATTATGAACTGTAGGGACGTTTTAAAGGTAGGTCTACTACGTCCTATTTGCAGCCAACATCAAATTCTGTAGAACTTTGCAGGAATTATGAATATGTCACGTATGTCATATTTGTGATATTTAAACGTTAGCAGTGTCCTAGTATTCAAATTATGCAAGGAAACCCGTTTACTTTCTCGACTTCACTGTCAGACACTATTGAGTGAGTGAGTGACTTCTTTTTTTCTTTGGTAATAACATACATAACATGAGCTGTAACAGTCACATGAGCATCTGTCTACATCAATAATCCACTTTTCGAAATGGCCAAAATTAAACTGATTGGTTCTTTGCGCAGCACAAAACGTACGACCATTCGGTACAAGGGTCTGAAAATCAGACTATTAACTAAATGGACTAAAGTCGATTTGACAACTAACGGTTGTTATTTTCCAACAAAAAGACATTTTCAAGCCCTTTCGTTTTGAGGGAAGTTTTAAATTAGTATTGTCTTTCAAATGCCATTGGAATTTATCCTTTTCATTTACGTTTTGCCTGCTAATGGACTGACCATGGACATTTTTGTTGTTAGTTCATGGCACCTCAATCAGATCTTTTGATATTCTTTTAACACACGTACACATACGACCATGAATACAGGCCTCCGACAACCTGACTTAAATTGGATTTTGAAAGGAACTGCAATACTATTAGAGATTAAATTTTCAACAAAATATGTATAATTATGCTTCGTGTTCGTGGTTCCGTGTGGTATACAGTTATATAATTACGAAGAATTATTATTACAAAAACTCAAGTTGTTGTGAGCCTTTCAGTCGGAGAAAAGGCCCGATGGGCTGCCACTCGTAAAGGCATCATACAAGTCGCAAGACTGACTACCGACTGGTAGTAGCTTTGACTTCTTCGATTGGACATATTGGAAGATGTAGAACAGTACCAGTATCTAAATAGATATTCAAAAGAATTTAGGACCTCGGTTAGATACCACTAGCAGTACTGAAATTCGATGCATGGTCCTATCGCGACATTTTGTGTTCAAAACTTAGTAGGAGTCAGGTTGTACGGTTTGCGGGGCTCCCTCATATCTCCACTGACACCATTCGAGAAGTTCAGAGAGCCAACCATCACACCGTATGGACAATAAGGAAAAGAACCACCCTCAGGTTTAATTCACACGGTGACAAAATGCCGAGATGTATTAAAGGCCTACAAGAAGGGGGTAATGTTTAATACCTGTAACAGCAACCCAGTACATTACTCTAAACATTAATTTCATCATTAAAGTTAGACAATTTATCTATTAAATCAAATCGATTCAAATATTGATAGGCCTACTGAAAAGGATATTACGTCAATCGTTTCCGACTGATTACATGACGTTTGTATTTTTGGATTCTGAAACTGTTTGGGGTACAGATTTCGATATCATTTTTTATTCCTCTTGCCAAAATAGATTTTGGTAACAAAAATTATTCCACCGCGGGGCTCATCAAATTACCCGTATTGAATGTCTTTTGTTTTGTTGATTGTGGACCTTCCAAGGCTTTGTGGGAGACGGTTCAAGATCGAACCGATACGAAGAACTCAATCAAGAGAGGATTAGGTAGCTTTTCAAACTCAACAGAAGAATAGTCGTGGTAGCCAAATACAAAAAAAAAAAAAAAAAATGCACGGTATTTCACAGGCATTTACACAATTTGATAATAAATAATTTTGAAAGAATGTCTGTTGCAATTTCAATTCCGTTCTGCTTCGATCGATTTAATACATTTCTCAAGGAGATATGCCTTTTGTACACACGCGAAGACCTAGTATAAGATTGCCATTAAAATAGACATGTTCTCATGTTCTTATCTCTTTATTGATCTTCATGTCCGAGGAGAGTGGAGCGGGAAGATGGTAGAATGTGGAGAGTGGAATGTATCAGATATTATAGAAATATGGATAGAAGGACATGATTGAGGGAGAGAGAGGGAGAGAGAGGGATAGAGCGAGAGTGAGAGAGAGAGAGAGAGGGAGGGAGAGAGAGAGACAGGATGAGAGAGAGATTGAGAGTGTGTGGATAAAAGAGCGAGGGAAACAGATAAAGACGTTTTTTTATTGTATGTGAGTGGGAGCAGAAAGAAGGGAGGGAGGGAGAGAGAGAGAGAGAGAGAGAGAGAGAGAGTGTGTGTGTGTGTATAACGGAGGTAGAGAGGAGGATGAACCAATATCGTGATGCAGAGGAATATGAATAAAATAAAATAAAAGGTATGTACACACATGCAGAAACAGACTTAAAATGAGAAAAGACAGATAGGCCTATATAGAAAGATAAATAGCAGGTGAGTGAGTGGCACAGAGGCAGAACAGAATGGAAAGCAACATAGAGGAACATAAGATGAGATAGAAATCAAATTGAGCAGATTGGAAAGAGAGTGAACGAGGAATGACGAGAGTAGAATAGACAGAAATAACCGTACCTCGTTGTCAAAGCACAACCGGGGAGGTTCGATGTGGCGACCATTCAATGACTACACAAAGTTGTTTGACCACAAATTAAGATGACGGTAAGGGATTCAAATGAAAGTTCCAATGTCTTTTTGATAAACACAGCATACACAGGGGGTGGGGTCGTAAGGTGATTGGATGGAAAGGGGGGGGGGGTATACTTAGTCTATATGACGAATCGAATACAAATGTGCATTCTAGAGAGAAAAGGTTTATACATATACGCAAAGGGGAACATATATGATATACATGCATGTAGGTTAAGGTACTGACTGACGCAAGGCTTAATTTTGGCATTTTCCCATCATCTTTTTTCTGCTGCAGTTTAACCCGTCAACCTCCCTTCAACCTTATTTCACCTTTGCTAAACTGAACCGCGGGCGGACATTTTGAAGGATTTTCTTCGTTTTTATATGCGTTGTAATCAGAGTGGAGCTTGTTATGTACTTCTCAAGGGGCTTTAAGTTCATTGGCGGTTACTATTCAGACTGTTCTTATGGTGGTATGTTTTGTTGGTCGGTTTCATTGGTCCATGTTCCTATGGGTGATGATATTTCATCTCACCTCACAATCCATGGAGTGTGAAATATTTTATGCATCGGTGGATCCAGGGGCATGAGGGGCACTTACCCCCTTTGTTAGTTGTTGTTTCTAAAGAACAACCTGGCACATCTTAAGTACCAAAAAAAGAAGCTCCTGGAAATTTGATAACCTTTTTATATAGCTAGGCAGAGACTTTTCGGAATTGTTAACCCCCTTTTATAAGGATCTGGATTTGCCTCTGTATATGGGGTGTCAAGAATCGTAGCGTGTCAGCTCACACCGAATCATCACCAATTTCAACGTAAAGACACAACCCAGCTGGATCAATCTAGCGGTCACACGCGCTTCTGGCACTAAAGCATAGCGTCTGAAATACGGAATGAGAGATATAAGATGGATGGAATATTTGCACAGTGATGGAATCAGCAAGATACTATTCACAAGACAGGTCGACTTGAATTAAATGCATGGTGCGTAATGAACCAGACAATCTCTATCAAAAGCTACATCAGAAATTTTATCTGAATACTTTAGCAACAGAAGCATAATTCTTATTGACTTTTTGGATTAGCAAAACTTAGTCCTGTATTGCGGGAGTCAGTCAGCTGAATGCCATCGTTGCACATTTTCGGGAAAAGGGGTGAAATTTCCCATTGTAGCGTAAAGACGACCTGAATTCATAAATATCAATTTTTAGACTGGGGAGCTGGATGTGAACGCGACGACATTCTTTGTGATCAAATTTTCATCATGCGAGTTTGTGTTTGCTCTGATTCGATGGCGGAGGCACATGATGCACATGGGACACGTATCCCCCCCCCCTAACAAAAAAAATCAAATGGTGGATTTAAAGGGGGGATAATTAGATTACAGGAGGAAGAAAGGACGAGTGGGAGAAAGGGAAGTGAGAACAAGATGAGAGGATTCCGTCCTACATTAATTTGTACACCATTGTAAGTTTACTTTTCATCCAACTAGTATTAAAGACGGTGCCCCCCCCCAAAAAAAATGATTCCAATGCCCCTTCGATGGCTGAGTCCTCGGTATGCCGCTGCCTGGGTCGTTGAGTGACAGGGATATTTCATAGATATGAATCGGTATTCATAATGGCGTATTGTGACAACGGGTGCTCGTTGTATCTCAATTAGCGTGGCACATGAAAGAGTTTGTCGAACTATCACCGTTTATCGAGAATACAATCTCAATGTGATGAACGATAAATCACTTTTAAAGATCAAATTTGTACTGGTCATGCAATTAAATAGTGAGAGAAAAAAAAATGTTTGGAAACAATAATTGTAAAAGGTTAATTATGTAGTACATAAGAATCGATGTGCATTGTGAAGTTTTTGAATGATAAAACTGAAAGGGCTTACTTCGACTCATCGGATCATCGTGTCGGGTCGGGTGGTCGCGTTACCCGAACTTGTGTGAAAACATGCCCCTTAATTCACGAAAAGTCGGGGTAATGTTTGTGAAATACACTCCTCCCATCTACAAATGGTCTGGTCCGATTTACCCGACACTTTGTGAAAACCCTACGGCAAATCTACGAAAGCATGATCTTCCGTTTTCGTTTCTCGAAAGGTCGTGTAACGCGACCACCCGACCAGACGCTATGACCCGATGATTCGAAGTAAGCCAACTGAAAGTATATTTACGCAATCTGTTAAATATAACACGCATCGCACCTAGAAATGGGTATATTGGAGTACACATACATTTTTGGTCTCATCTTTTCAGCTATTTCACGTCATATTTCCACGAAAAAGGGCATTCGATCGCTGAGCCGAGCACATACCTTTCCCGGGGACATTTCTGTTTATGAATTTCTTTCGAACAGATTACAACAAATGAGAAAGCCCACAAACTGTGTTTTATGTTTACAAGAACTAATTCTTATATTTAATCATTTCTATTTAATTTGTGTATACTTCTTTTACGAAATCACCAGTTTGTTTATTTTTTTTTTAGGCCGTTAATGAAATGCATAAAACTTATTTGTCCGCAAAATCTGGAATCTATCTGTATTAGAGTTGCTGGCTCAAAGCGGAGCAGAGTAGAAACTGGAATTTCTCTTTACTCGTCGTGCTCGTGCTCCAATCCCACAATTGAATAAACCACTTTACCTTCAAGTATAAGTATAGTATACAGGCATGTTTTTTATGGAAAAGAAAACATCGAGCGCAATTATTTTCGTTATATCGTGTCTACAGACCCCATCCATTTATACGTTTATCGTAAAAGCAATACGTATTTTAATCTATCCAACTAATATCTCCAATCCCCTTCTCTTTCTCACTCTATTTATCTCTCTCTCTTGTTCTCTCTATTTCAGCGCAACGGAAGAGTACAGAGTGGAGACGAAGAAGCCGAAGAAGAGATGTAAACGATGGCCTTTATTAGTCGTCATCATCATCATCACTGTCATCATACTTGTCGCCATCACCCTCGCAGTCATTTATACAAGTAAGTTTGACATTATGTTATTCCAATGATAAATAGTATCGATAGGTCATGTGGCTAAATCTACTAATGAACAAAAGTGGATTAGATGGATCAATCGAAAGTCGTATAAGTTATACAACTTTTCATTAATTCATCTATTCTGTAAGTTGTCATTAATTCATTTATTCTATATGTTGTCATTAATTTCTCTATTCTATATATTGTTAATTGGTAGTTTACCCATCTGTATAAAACTACCAGTACTATTTTTGATGGGAATCCATATTCAGGCCTAAAAAAGTATCAGTGGTCAAGGTGGTAAGCCTATTAGATTAAATGGTACAACACTTTAAAGGGACTTGGTAAAATTGTTTAGATGATAGAAAATGGTGCTAAGGTAGTAACTTAAATGCTAGATGTACAATTAAAGATAACATGATCTGAAAGTTTGACTGAAAACAGACCATTATTAATGATAACATTGGGAAAAATTGATCCCAACTCTATTATTACAATTTAATGACATTTTAGGTGAATGTAAATCATCACAAAGCAATGAATCGGCTCTTTATACCATTCCAAAAATTTAGTGATGAAAGATTATAAAAGCCTGTCTTATGTCTTATTTTTATGGAAAAACGGTTGGGAAAATTCAAAAATGGTTGGGAGAATTTACTGTTAGAGGGTGTTGCACAGTGACGTCTTCAAAGAAAACCATAAATATCTTAGTGTACAGTGGAAGGAATATAATAAGTAACATTTCATACAAAAATTACGCAGTTTTTTCATCAACCTTCAACAATGTTACCGAGTCATTTTCTTGTGTTAAAGTGGAATGTCCCAGATATACATTTACACACTCAATAGAGAGAGAGAGAGAGAAAGAGAAAGAGAACCAGAGAGAGAGAGATTTTCAGAAAAAAGAAAGTATATCGCTTCACTGTGATTTTAGTGCCCATTTTCGGACTTCCCCCTTTTTCAGTCCCGGAGTGATTGATAGCCTTTCGAAATCTAAGATAAATATAAATTCAACCATCTCCAAGGAATTAGATTTATCCGTGAAATGAATTTGTTATAAGAAGAGGTAGACAACGTGAAGTATGCGACACATAATTATATACAAACAATTAAGAAGGACACAAGAAATGTACATTCTTGCGAACAGTGAATTTTATAAATTCATTAAACACAATTATAAGACACCTTATTTATAATGAACCGTCGCAATTCCAAGTAAGTGAATGCAAACAATTAAAAGGGGGACAAAAATAAAATTCTGAAATCCCATCGCCTGTTATAGTACTTCCTTACATATTTTGCCTTAATCTTCGGATAGGAAATGTTATGAATTCATATGAGAAATTAATGTAACTATACGACACCCGATTCATACCGACCCCCTTGGAATCTCATGAGGCTCCACCCACTTGTAGAGTAACCACGGTTACACCAGCTTGTGGCAATTGCGCATGTGCGCACTGATCATGGAGGAGTTTTCTATTATGCATTAACCTCCACACTACGGTTGCGTCTAAACGGGAACATTTCGATCCGTCAGTCGCGAGGCGTCAAATCGATTGTATTTTTTTCCACGCTAGTCATTGTGTCGGTCATAGGAGAATTGTACTGTTTGTCTTGACTTTTGGTCGCGTCGACGTCAACGCGTCATTAGGGACTTTTAGATTTGCACGTCGACATAGTGGACTGCAACGTGTGACGTCCTTATAAGGCACTGTGATGTCCTTTTAAGGCACTGCCGGGCAAGGCAATGTCACACGCGGCAGTCCACGCTCTCGTCGTGTAAATCTAAAAGTCCCTAATGACCACATCCTTTGCTGACGCAGTCCAACGTCAGCAAATGAATGTCACCTCGTGATTTAAAGACCGAAATATTTAACAAACTAAAAGAATTTGCCTAAATATCAGCACCATCTTTTATGATGAATAGTTGACCAAAAAAGATGATGATAATGATGGTTATTATTCAGTCAAAAGCTTATATGTGTATGTTTATGTATGTTTTGCCCTAGTCTTACAGTACTCAACCGAAAAGGTAAGCAGAGAAAGAAAACAAAAATCATGTTTTGTCTCAGGCAACCTCTCCCTCTCATAAATGGCAGCCCCCGGCGTACTATAGCCAGGGTAATAAACAAGAGCGCCAGGAGTGTCAAGTCTGACAGACATGAGCGCTATACAAGAACCCATTATTATCATTATTATTATTATTATTAAAAAAATTACGCTAGCTAGTAAAGTACCAGAAATCTCTCAACACGTCTTTTGCCAATTAGTTACACACAAACCTGATCTATCCCCCATATAGTCCCATATAGTATTACTTATGTTTATATTATTCGCCTGGACAAGATGAAAATAGTAAGGTAAATGTCCCACGAGGCACTGTACAGGAGTAAATTTTCAATCGTCACAGAAGCTTGTTTTCACCTTTAATCCACCATCGATAAATCGCGTTCCTTTTAGTTTCATTGGTCGGCAACAGTCAGAGACTTCCATCGAAAATTGCAAATTTGATTTATGATGTTTTCTCAGCGCAGTGATTCAAGCAGCAGTTGAATATTTCCAACTTTCATGACATGGATTAGGCATGAATAGAGTGCCCTTCAATTCTGTAAAAGGTATATTCTTAAAAAGTCGAACCTAACCATTATTTTGTCAATAGGTTTAGTCATTATATTTATAGAGGATCTAGGTAAAAGAAAAAGAATACTTATTTTAGGGCTCGGGTCGCTATTAATAATCCAGTCCAATAAACTCTGATACTAATGTGGCGCCAAAATCTATTTTTATTTTAAGATGGGCTGTGAAGACTTAATACGCTGTTTATAGGAGTCATGATTTATTATGGACAATCTAGCTAGCTGTTTACAGCTTTGAATACGAAGAACATTGGCTCTCCAATACTAGCAAAATACCGTAGAGGAAGAGTATACGCGTTCTTATTTTCCAGCTTGGTCAGTAGGCTGTGATAGCCATTACTCGTCAATGCCAGTCCCTCGAATATGGCTTTAACTACTTGTAAATAACATTTTGATTTAATCATGGAGGTAGTTATTCTTGTTATCAACTAGAAAATATCGATGTTTTGGGAATCAATGGAAGATTCGATTTCGACTTTCATTTCGAATGGCCCTCCACAATCAATGCAGTTATGCCTGGCCGAAAGGTACTGGTCGGGCCTAATGATAATATATATATATATTTCCGTGTCAAAACGTTCAGTATTTGCATGTACAAAATACACATAAATTCAAGAATTGATATTAAAAAATGTAATAACTTTGTATGAAAGGCAGCAGGGAAATAACGAAGAACTGAACATGAGAACGGAACATTGTTGCCCTAAACGAGGGGCGTGCCCTCAAATTATGTATTGTTGTTACTGTTTTCTGTCTTGTATTGGGTTCTGCAGTGACTGCAATTTTTTTTTTTAATTTAAGTTTTGCCTGATCAAACAGCGCCAAGATATACGAAAATTCATGATCAACACTCAAAAATGATTTTCAGACAAAATTCATCAAAATACAGTTGCAGTGGTGGATATCAAGTGTACCTTTGATATGCCATTTTTAGAATTTAATTTGGTGACAGATTGCTGTTGTTTGGGGAATTATTCGATTTACTCAAAACATAATACTCGATAAACTCACTTCAAGCAACAAGCACGTTCATGTATTCAAATTTAAAGTGACCTTTCATAAACATAACCGCCAACGTCATAATGACATCACAAACGCCGACGGCATGAGTCGAAATTATATCATAATTAGAACTGGAAATTCTTTGGAGGGAATTCTCACAATCGACGTATTTGTAATTGAAATCAGTTAAGCATAGTATTTTGCAGAAGTGTTTATTTGATTGCTTTAACAATCAAATTCAATAGAACTGAACGATATGAAAGAAATTTCATTTATTCGTATTTCACAAATCATTCAAGTTATGACAACTACTTGAATTAATTTGAGAAAACATACAAAGAAAAATGAACAGATTGAGAACAAGAACAACTAAATAATGGGAAAATTTGAAGGGGGTCTACTTAGAAGCGTATAGCTTGTAAAATGTAGACACCTGACTAAATATATATATATATAATTATGTATAGAAACTTGTAGTAAACATTATATGCTTTTAATTATCTAAGCAAATTAACATAAATTATAGAAACCAAAACAGCAAACACCGGGGTATGCATGTACACTATATGCAGGTGAAATATTCAGATACTGTTACCGCACGATAAAAAATACGAATTATGTAGAGTCAAAGAGGTAAAAAACAGACAAAGAAGAGAGTCGATTAAATCAGTGTTTCCTGATTGTGCAGCATATTATCAATACTACTCTGGTGTAGATGTAACTGGACTAAGTTTGTCAATTTCGTTCTTCTCTTTTCATCGTTATTGTTTTAAATGTTGTTGTTCTTTTTTAACTAATGTTGGTTTCTACTTACATTCTTTTATCTTATATTTCTCTTTTATTTAACAAAATGCAGGAAGGTCATCAGATTCAGAATATTACGATATAGGTGAGTATTATTGGTGTACGAACCACTTGCTCTCTTCTCATTTTCCGTTTCTCAGTTTAAATCTCACCCTTCTTCCTCCGCTTCTTTGATAGGTCACACTTCCTATTTATTTATTTTCTATTTCTATCCCTCATTATTTCTAAGCATATCTAAGCCTGTCCCCTACTCATCTCCCCCTCATGACTTTGTCTTTCTTTGTCTTTCTCGTTGTCTTCTCTCTCTCTCTCTCTCATCTACTGTCCTCTTATATCGCTGGCTTCCTCTGCGTCTCTCTGGCTTTCTCTCTGTCTCTCTGTCTCAGTAATTCTGAGCATGTTTCTGTTCCCTTTCTTCTTTTCCCTCTCATCTCTCTGTTACCCCCTCGCTTTTTGTTATCTCTCCTTTTCTCTTTGTCTTTCTCTCTCTCTCTCTCTCTCCTCTACTCTTCTGTCTTTCTGGCCTTTTCCCTGTCAATCCCCTTCTGTGTTGGAATAAGAAAAATGATGCAAAAATGATTTCATCTTTGTCTGAACTTTCCAATACATACCAATGCTTTGACGCCACTCTAACTAAATCTTAAATCTCATATCTACTTACTACAAATCAAGTTTTAAACAGCTCTTCAGTGTATACATATAACTTATCTTATTTTGGGGTCTGAAAAATATTTTTAGTTGCAAGTGTATGCTTACAATTAGTTCCGCTTCATATATTTAGATACCCTTTTTCGACTGCTATGGAAATGGAGATAAATGGTCCGGAAATCGGTAAAGTTGAACTAGAAATACATTGCTTATAAAAATCAATCGTCCGGTTACAACAGTAGTTAAACAGGATCAATGAATCGAACGCGCCGATGAAAATACATTAATTATATTCTTGTTCAAAGAAGGAGAACCGATGATTAAAATATACCTGCAGAAGAATATCACTAGCAGTGACCCCGTAATCGGTTTTTATGGCTAATAGAAGTAACACTGGACAATAAGCAGTTAATTGCGATCAACATGTTGCAAATGAAAATAAGTATGAAAGCAAAATTAAAGTAAAAGATTAACAAATGGCAGGCATTTTAATTCCGGTCTCGGATGAAAATACCATTAGCCAATGAACTATCTAATAGGGAAAAAATGTTTTAAAGGTAGGATCTTTCGTCACCAGTTGTTTATCAATTCCACAGCTAAAGGTTTTTCCAAATATAGACCAATCAACATTTTTTTGTCTCAAGCCTTCGTTTTTTCATATTTTGAGATGTTTGTACGATTTAAAAATATTTCTAGAATGCAATCACTTTGTCAAGTTAATTGAGCATTTATGTCATTTTAATAGAATTCATAAGCCTACGTAAATAAACTTAAGATCGCTGTCATACGGGGGAGTATTTTTATCTTGCCTCTACTGTAGGAAATAAAATATAATGTGAAAACTATGAGGATAGCCTCGAGGCATAACTTTTTTTCATAATTGTCTGGCGATCAAAATATTTGTTTTGCATTTTCTTGACCTGATTATTTCAGCTCCTGCACTGGTCAGTCTCCATTTACACCCCCACATCTTCCCCTCTCTCTCTCTCTCTCTCTCTCTCTCTCTCTCTCCTTCTCTCTTTCTCTCTCTTTCTCTTTCTCTCTCTCTCTCTCTCTCTCCCTTCCATGCCCCTATGTCCATCCGTTTGTCTCTGTCTGTCTGTCTGTCTACCTATCTATCTATCTCTAGCTCTATCTCCCGCATGCCCTCTCACTATATAATCTCTCTCTTCTTCATCTTTTCTTCTTCTTCTCCCCTCTTTTTTCTTCTTCTTCATCTACACCTTCTTCTTCCTCTCCTTATTCATTTTCTTCTTCCTCTCCTTCCTCTTCATTAATAGAATTGTCATCATCATCATCACCATCGCCACCACCACCATCATCATCATTGGTATCACCGATTCTTCTCATGTCACGTTTCATAGGTGAAATCCAACATTTTTTAAATATCGGGAGTGTTTCACACGCTACAAAAATCCAGAACACACCATATAAACATGCTGGTTATTTGGCTTCACCAGGAAACTGTAAGTTTGTTACAGCTTCCTGGCTTCACCCTTACACAGTATCTTATTATGTCTCTTTTGCACAGACAGAGTCTCCGCACTGGGCTCTATAAGGATTGTCAATAAAAATTTCACACCGGAACTGAATGTGAGCTTTTCAGCCGAGTATGTAGAGTTGGAATCCGCCTTCATTTTAACGGTAAGACAGTCACACATTGCCAATCATAATTTCTCTTGTGAGGTGGGGGTCATCTTAATACACCCCATTCAGACTCTATGGCGTGGGGGATACCCCACTTGATTTATCTGTGTACGATGTTCTGAATGCCTTTCCAGAGATCTTCCTTTGCACATATTACTCAGGCATGCTCCATTTTGATTTTCCTTCCAAATTCATTTGACAGATAAAGTGGACCTATGTACCCATCTCCCCGCCTCTAACTGGGCGTCGAGACATTTGCTAGTTGGGGTGGCGGCAAGTCTATGGTCCCGTATCCATCGAATTATATTACCATAATACGCAATGTCAGTCGCAGGGCCATAGTTTTTTTAAGGGGGCTACACCCAAACGTGCATTTGTAAAGAAAGCAAAAAGAAGAATACAAATAATAAATCACACTATCACCTTCAAATAGAGATACTGAGTATGATATTGCTAAATCATTCACAAAGGACATATGCCTGTCTATCTTTCAATCTCTCTTGTTTGAATGCATCATTACTAGTCGTATTTATTGTCAAAAAACAACAAGGTCAAAAGCAAGTAGATGACGTGTTTTGCTTACACTATGGCTTTATGATTGAGGAGACGGCAGGTTGAGGGGACAGGGGGTCATGGGGGATCACCTGCCACACTTGCTACATTTATGAGCGGTAATATAACTCTTGCTCCTGAGAAAACAATTGCTCCTCGTCAATTTCCTACACTAATCGAATTATTAATTTTAACCTTGGATCAAACACTAAACCACACCCTTATCCTAGCCCTAACCTTAACCCTAACCTCAGCTTAAATGTAACCTTAACCTATAAATCCGATACAACCCTAACCTCAAACTCAAGTGCAACCTAAGGACTTACCCTAACCCCAACCCTGTACTTTTGGCGGAATTAAGGCTGGATCAGTTGTCGCCAGAGCAAAATATTTGATCTTTCTATGAACATATTTATCCAACCATACAAAGCTTTCCACAATAATGTAAGCCCCCTTTTTTAATACCAATTATGTTCTAAGCTCGTGGTATTCCAAGCACGTTGGTACATGGGGTCTGTAAGATGAAACTCGGCGGGGGTTAGTCTGTACTTCGCTACCGAACCGCCACGGTTCCATGCATCAAGACAGTCATGCTCTATTACTCCTAGCTGCTTCTTCATCTTACGATGGGTTTAGACACGGTGATTAATGGGACTACCCCAGACATTTCCAAACCCTGGATGAGATCATGATGATCAAATTGCACTATTTCTGAGAAGTCAACCATCATGTTGTACTCCATTCCATAAGCCCTTCACGGTATGGGGGCATCGTTCCGTCTTCATAATTGCAAAGGAAGATGGGGGTGCAAGCAGATATGATGCACAATTAATTAATTTATAGAATTATCGGGAGGGTTAACCCCCTCCGCCCCCCGCTAAAACGACGCCCTTGCTTCTTAGAAGACAGTTGGGTTTTGTCATAATAATTGTCATGAAGATGCACCTGTGAAAGTGCATTATCGGTTGAATTATGACCAATTCTCTCCTGTATTTTTTAAAGGGCAAGTCCACTCCCAAAAAAACTTACTTTCAATAAAAGCAGAAAAATTAGACAAACCAATCAATGGTTCTATTGAAAGTAAGTTATTTTTGGAGTGGACTTGGGCTTTAAGCTAGGCCTATATAAAAGTCATCAGCATCATTCTTCTTCTTCTTCTTCCTCCCCAATTTCATTATCATTATTTTCATTATCATGAGTAGTAGTAGTAGTATTCTTTATTAACATTATTATTATTATTTTTATTATTATTATTGTTATTATTATTATTGTTGTTGTTGTTGTTGTTATAATTCTATCGTACAAGCAAGCACATCCGAGCCCCAACCACAACCCGCACTATTTTAGCTTACCCTACCAAATCGTAGATGGTATAATGTCAACATTACTAATACTAAACGAGAGTGCTGTACTTTTGATACATTTGCCATATCGTTCCATTAATCGCGTTCATCCATCCTTGCTTATTATTCTCTCCCCATCGCTTTTTAGTACAATCCATTTCACATGTCATCAAAATAACCCGTTCTCTTACTTTAAGAATTTATTTGTTCTTACTGCCTTTCTTATTTCAATGTATAGATGGATGCAGTCTTTATGGACAGTCGTCTTGCGAGCAGTTATAATGCAACAAAGGTCGATGGCTTTCGGTAAGATAGTTCGAGTATTTATTTCAAGAAAGACAGCTAACAAAACTGAAGGCTGATGGCTTCGCCAACATATTACACATCCATGTGAATAACCCATTACATACTTTCATGTCAGTGAGACAAAGCTTCAATTCAACCAGCCATTTAATTGAGACGAATGATTCCAGGATACATTGGAATAAGCCATATTATCGGGTGAATGAAATGTGGATAAACATGGCCACCCATTTTGGTACGGTGTGGGAGGAGTTTGTAACCCTTTTTCCATGTGTTGATTCCAATACATTGTGATATACAATATGAGCGAAATGAAATGCCCAGCTTGAGGGAAATAATGTTTCTGGTCAACTTTGGGGCAATTTCATGCCTAATTTGAATAATGTTTTGCTTAAACATAATCCCATTTTCCCACGAATCTTCAAGTTGGGCCTATAATATTGTCCAAAAGCTGGTCGGACACATATTTACCCTCATGTTGGCCTATTTTTTACCCAACATTTTTTACAATGAAAATTTGCTAAGATTGAGACTTAATAAAAATATAAAAAGAAAAAGAAAATACATGTATAGTAAATAAAGAGAAATGCCAGTTTTACGTCTGATTAAATTTTCTTCTTCTTTCCTTTTTTTGGTCTTCAGGTCAGGGAGTGTGATTGTTATGTTCAAGATAATCCTGACAGACATTCCACCTAAGTTCATCGCTCTTCCATTCACATCCCACAACCGAGTCAAGACCAAAGAACACATCAGACATATTATCAACAAGGTACGTAAAGGTTATCCTAATAAACCGACAACCCACGACACGAAAGTTACAAAAGATTCACTAGACCGACAAAGCCAAAAAATTGCATAAGAGAAAATATAATAATGTCGGCCTCGTGTGCCGTCTGTCTTGAGAACCCCTCATAAGATTGTCAGAAGGGCCACGAGACCGAAATTGTGGGTCTCGCGCGATGTCGATCCCGATACATGAATAGCTAATAATTAGATTATCACATGCAAAATAGGATATATATATATATATATATATATATATATATATATATATATATATGTTGTTTCCAGGCATACACTTACTCGACCACTTCTTAATTAACATATATCCTTTATACTTGGAATGACTTCTTTTTCTTTTTTTAATGCATTTTTAAAACCGCCTTTCTCAAAGGTGTAACTATAAATTCAAGGCAAATGTCGTGTATGATGACACAAGCATGGAGAGTAATCAGATCATAAACATATCCAATTTTTTAGTCAATGGATTTCACGATTCAGCACAATTCCTCTAAATTTCTGGATCGTAACTTTGAACAGGCCTATACATTTATTTCACTGCGTTTACAGAATTAGAGCTCCTTGTGAATCAAAAGAGTTTCCTTTATACAAAGGTCGATTTTTCTCAACGAGCGAGTCCTATTCTTTAGACCCAGGCTTTCTGAATTCTGGTTTCTTTTCAAATCAATGGCACCACTATCCTTTCAAATGTGTCTTCCCCCGAATATGATAATCATGATTTATTTGATAAATCAATCGAAATATGTATTGTACGGATTGACGAATGATATAGGCTGACCTCATTTATCATTTTGTTAATAGTATTGATTTGCCTATAATCCTTTGGTAAAAGAATGGAATCATCGCAATATATTTCTTAATACTTAAAACATAAATATTTTCAAAAAATATAGGTCACTAGAAAGACAGGTCGTCGATGTATTTTGCCTTTCCAATCATACTCTAATCAAATTCAGTATTTCAGTGTCACATTTAACCCTTCCAGTACTGATTTTTTCCTTGTCATAGGCTTTCATATACTATAGGAGCCATCCGGTTCAAGTAGGCAATGGTTAAATTTATGTCACAATATCCATCACATCACATTTATTGCGATGGTTTATGTTGTGTCTAAGGTTTATTTATCAAGCGCTCCTAGATCAGACTTTCTTTTCGGGTTGCGTACCCGCCTAATTAAAAACAAAAAAGATTTGAGAATGTTTAAATGTGCATGAATCCATACCTAAAGGCGGTCCATACCTCCAAATATAAGAGAGTGGTTTGTTATTACTTGCTCGCTTATTTATCAATGATATGTCATTTTTCAAGATTTTGTCAAGACATTACCTAATATCTGATTTTGTTCAATGGCTTTCGAAAAACTGAAAAGCTTCTCTTGATGAATGAAATATTCCCTTTTTTAATAAAAGAAGGTAACAAATTTGTGAATTTAAATTACATTACAAAATGTTGTGTGTTGTTTGAAAAATGAATATTACCGTAAATACTAGTCTACATCAAAATATCGTAGCATTTACAGATTAATACAAAATTTTCCCAAGTGAACCATTTAAGATTCCGTGGTGGGGGTTCTACTTTTGTATTTCTTGTGTACTTAAAGTACGACAGAGTGTGTTTCCAGGGGCGTCAAGTGTTCCCCCATGACACCCCCTCCCCGTCCCCTCAACTTGCCGTCCCCTCATCCATAAGGCCATAGTGTAAACAAAACACGTCATCAACTTGCTTTTGACCTTGTTGTTATTTTGACAGACGATTCATCTACACGCTGCTAGTGCAGGAGCCCAAGCAGGAATCGAAATAGATTTAAACTCGCTTATCATTCATGATGGTAGGTACGGGGGTGAGAAGATGATAATTATTATGGTAGTTGAAATAATGTTGGTGATGATGATGATGAGGAGGAGGAGGAGGAGCTAGAGGAATTGTGAGGGAGACAAAGAGGGGAAGGAGAAAAAGAAGTAGGCCAAAGAAGAAGATGTAAGAAAAAACTTGAAGAGCGAGAAGGAGATGATGATGATGAAGATGATGTTACTGGTGATGAGTATTTTTGTGTTTGAGGACATCATCATGTTAATTTTTATCATACACGTAGCTGTTACCAGAAGATAGCATTTTCTTAGTCTTACCAGTAAATGCTTCCACAATGGCCGACCGAAGTATTCTATGCTGACACGACTCACCCTTTTACTTATTCTTTCACCCCCTGTATTTAGTTTCTTTACAGCGCGATGAAGAAATCGAAGGTGAGACCCAATGCAAGTTTTTTTTTTAAATAGAAATAAAGCACTGAATAAAGACAAGAAATAGGATAAGAAATTGAAATTTGTATTTGAAGCACGAGGGCAAAGACTTTTGAATAATAATCCCTAGGCTAATTTCAACGCCGGATTGTATATCACACAGAAATCACGTTGAAATTACCTTATACTCCATAGGTAATGTACAATATGCCTACGGTTGATTTTTTCGAAAGTCTTTGCGATCGTCATGTAAGGGATTCTTTAAAAGTATATATATGAAAATCATATATCCACGCGTGATTACATCTGTAATGAAATAACCTACTAAGTTTTTGAGTTTGACAACAATTTTACCAGAAAGAAAAAGAATCGATATTCGGCAAGAAGAAATTAAATTTAGGCCATAAGCATCGAAAATGCATAATCATTATTATACATAACGCTTGTCTAAAGAAATATGTAATTAAAGAGGGTTAATTTTTTTCATCATTCAATTGTGAAAACCCATCTGTCGAGTTATAGTTTACCACTTTCTATATTTTGAAGTATAAGTATCTGCCCATATAATCATTAGTTTTAATTGTTCATTTCTAATGAAAATAATCTTTTATTTTGCTTTTCTCTCTTTAGATAAATCAAAGTGCGAAATTCCAACAGAAGACGGTGAGTTTATTACAAATCTTTGATGAACACTTAATGAGAATTATTGCCTCCAATTCATGTGATCAAAATCATCCATTATCTGAAAACGAATCTATTGAATTTAAATCAATTTCATACTGATAAATCATTGAATATCAAAGCGGGGATGTCTTAGTCATTTTATTTGCTATTTGTTTGTACGGCTTTTTAGCAAACAAGATATTACAATGAACTCGATAGTCGGGGCGGAATGAGATGGGCTGGGCTCTTGACCCATTCGTTAGTGCAGACTTATGTGATTGATGATAGAAACGTCTATAAAAAAATAAAACGTACAAAACATTCACCTTATTAAATCTCTATCAATATTCCTTTTCCATTAATAGTATACATCTACCTTAAAGAAGGCGACATCATAAATGTGACATCGCCGTGTTATCCCGAGCTTGCCGTACTCCCCAACGGGATCAGCAGGGTCTTCGTAGCACCCGAGGGAAACAGGATTAAAATTTCATTTTCCGAATTCGGATTCGAAGACGGTAAGAAGTACATGACAAAATTGTTTAACAAAAGTGTAAAATTTCAGAATTCGGAATCCAGATGATAAAATAAATAATTTATGAGGGGAAGGCACAACGTTATGAAGGACGAAATATTGAAATAAAATGTTTATATATATGACAAGTTCAAGTTCAAGTTCATTTATTTACACTCCTCATTAAAAATACAGAATATATACAATTATAGTCACATTTACAAATACAGAATAAACATACATAAAATATCATACATCCAAAAGAAAACAACAACATAACATAATGAGAGTGAAGGGATGAGCTAAAAAGGAGTATGGTCCTTGTGCTAGAGTCCATCCCTCATAATATTAATAATATGCAAATTAAATGTTGGACTATTGGAAGCATGAAGAAAAATAGAAAAAAGGGGGAGGGTAAAGAGCCTGGTGAGTAAGATTCAATTACATACATTTTATATTTTCGTTTAAAAGTTTGAAGACTTTATTTTTTTTATATTTAAGGGAATGGAATCCCAAATTTTAGGACATACATGTTATATTGATTCATTTTATTTTTGTGGATATCACAATTGACATATTTATTGCTGATTCATGCCCACTGAACAAGGGGCGTCTTTTGCTGACGTAGGAGTGCGTCAGGGGCTGTCGCGGTTTTTGACGTACCGTGCAAAATAAACCGTTTATACATTGGTCGGTTCCACACGAGAGTTATTTTGATTGCATTAGTACCTGCGCTAGTCATGCCTGTTAAGGTAATCAATGCAATGTAAGTAATCAATGCAAATGCAAGTAATCTGTGGTAAGTTTAGCTCAGGGCATTTTAGATTAATCATTGTACGGTATTACACTTACATGGCGCGTCAAATACCGCGCCAATCGGTGACGCAGTCCTACGTCAACAACATGACGCCTCGTGCGCAACGAGCCATGGGCCTCAGTATCGTCAGTAATAAGGAAATAAAAATGATTCCTTCCTTGCAAGGTGAAGTACTCATTTCTCTTGTCTTTATTATTGCCACTTGCAGAGGGAGAGTACCTTTATCTCGGTAGTGAGCGAGAGCCCGACGTCGTGGGGACGTTCATCGCCCGATTCACCGGCTACGACCTCCCACCCGATATGATGAGTGCGGGCTCGGGACTTTGGATACGCGGATGGTCCTATAATCAGATCGTTGGGGGTCTTTTTGACGCCCAGATTACCGTCATCAAGAACGAAATGGGTAATCGCTCTAGTGAGATACCAATCTTACAATCCTGTTTGTGTGAATGATAAAGTACATAACAAACAATCTCTTTGTATCATTCTTTCTTTCGTTCTTTCATTTTCTAAATAATATATTCTTTAAATGCAAAATATTTCGTCACGGCATACCTTAACAAGAGTTTAGTATTATCAGTTGCTACACTTTCTTTGTTTGATTTGATTTGAATTTAATTCCGTATAAAAAGAGGTACAATAATAGAAACATTACACATTATGTACACATACTATAGGAGATAAATGACTGGATGGCCCTACTCAGCATCCACCAACATGGTGGCGCTGTTCCACCGAGGGGTCCAGAAGAAAGTCACTATACACAAATGAATAATTAAAAAAAGAGGCATGTATTACAATTCAATTTAAAGTACACCCTAAGTGCACCCTTAAAATGTATTAAAGCAACACCCTAAAATGACACACTAAAAGCAACACCCTATAGTAGGCAAGCATCGGCAAAGAAAGAAGAAGAAGAAAAAAGAAGAAAAAATCTTCTTCATCACCACCCCTTCGTTATACTGTGCTCCTCCCTTGTACAATGTATATAAGGGCATTAGCCAATGTCTTCTCCCTCTCTCCATCTTTCAGTTGACTTCGATTGTCCACCTGACGCAGAGCCTTGTCGGTACGCCCTCAGGTGTTACTCAGAAGCAGAGCAGTGCGATGGCCATACAACGTGTCCAAGTGGTACCGATGAGTTAGGTTGTGGTAGGTAGGCCCGTCTCTCATCTTCCTTTGCATGTTTCCACCCAGGCGCGCCTCGGGGTGATGGCAACGGATCAACTTTCCCGCGAGCCAGTATAGAAACAGCCAGTCCTCGAGTATTAAAGCAGTCGATATGACTTGTATATGCCGATCGTACGAATTAAAACAAAAACCTACCAAGAATTCTTACCTTAGCCTTTCATTGAGTAAAGATTAGTTAACACATCACAGAAAATCTGTTAATCTTTGCTAGCAAAATGACTGAAAGTCTCAATCATTTGGGAATCGCAGAAAAAACCACTGTATATATGGTGTCCGCGCTCGCACAAAGACAATTTTAATACGTAAACCAATGGGGATCGCAGGAGGAAGTGGGCACAGATTAATGGATATTCCTTGTGAGCGGGTACGAGGACACAAATTAATGGATATTCCCTGTGGGTGGGGCATGGCTTAAAATCACGACTCCAATTTCGACCAATCAGATGGCTAGATTTCTAAAGTGAGGTATATAATTGTTATTAACCTTTGATGTATTATTACCTTTGTAATTATATTGTGTTTTTTCCAAATGAAGTACTAGACACAGGTATTGACATTAGAACTTAAAATGAGCATGTATTATCAAAAATTGAAGGCAGATGGTGCAAATAAACCCTATTACCAATACTATATATATTTGGATTCAGCATTATTTTCACCTTTTGTTTTGGCGTGCTTTTCAATTATCTTCAATAAATTCCAGCTTGCTACCCTCCTCTGTCGTACTTCAAGTGTTCAGACGGCCGTTGTCTTTCTCGCCAGTACATATGCAACGGACCTCAAGGGTGTTCTGACGATGAGGCATACTGCGGTGCGTATCTCTCTCTCTCTTTCTCGCTCCTTCCTTCCCTCCCACTCTCTCTTCCTTCCCTCCCACTCTCTCTTCCTCCCCGTTCTCTCTTTCTCTCTATCTACCACCCCCCCCCAAAAAAAAAACAGAGCTTATTTGATTATGAATTCCCGAACGTTATTACCACTTGATAAAATTACAAATAATTTCATGAATATCCCCGGTTAGCAATATGCATGGTAATAGTTTTTCCCCATTTTCTGTCAAAGTTGAAAACAGATATCATTGTTGCAGCTCACCAGCGCTTCAAGGATTAAATGAAGATCTTCATTCCCATTCAGTCTAAAAAAAGTTAAATCGACTTGATCATGACGATTCGTTATATGAAAAGGTATTATATTTGCTGGATTGTAAAATCCGTTTGGTGTAATGTACAGTAATCAAATTCTGAATCGATGTCATTGGTTGAATCAATTTTCATTCGACAAACAAGTACAGATGTTGAATCCTAGTGGTATAACGAATTCTGTGTAATCGTATCATAAATTTGACCGAACACAATGAACTAATTGTTTAAAATAATCACTGACCAAAAGGTAAGTCGTTTAATTAATGAATACAAATAAATGAATAAATAATATATATAGAATGATTATGTTTGCTTTCTTTTTTCAGGTTTTACATGTCCAAATGGGAAGAACATAACAGATGCATTCATGTGCGATGGTTTCAATGACTGCGGAGACTTTGCGGACGAGCGGCAAAATTGTTGTAAGTGATATTTAGCTTCGATGAATATCACTTTGGGTTTTATTCAAAACTCTTTGCAAAACCAAAACTAGATATAAATTGGAGAGATAGAACGACTGAATAAACATATTTTGAATTCCGCATGCGAGTATATAACAGTAATCATTTTTGCCTTTTTCAAAACCTTCCTCAGTGTTCTCTTTTTCTCATTTATTTTTTAGCAGCAGATGTTATCGTCGGTTTTCTAACTACAGGCTTAACTTTTAACATGTTTTGAATCCATGTTGATGTAATTTGTCATATTGCATCTTGCTAAACACGTGTCATCTCTTCATGGCCTTTCTTTCTTTCTCCCCCCTCTCTCTCTCTTACCCTGTTTATCTATCTATTTATCCGTCCTTCTCTCCCACACTCCCTCTCCCTCTCTCTCTCTCTCTCTTTCTCTCGTTCTCTTGCTCTTTCCATTTCTCCATAGCATGTGATCAGGAAGATCAATGGCAATGCCCCGATGGAACGTGCATCTACAAAAACAATGTATGTGACGTGTTTCCTCACTGCCCAGGAGGGGACGATGAGGCAGACTGTCGTAAGTTGTCGTATTTGTTATTGTACAATTTCGAGTAGAATTGAAGGTCTTCGGTTTCAGCTTATTGTTTCATAGTCCACTTTTAGTGTATCTTCTGATTATAAAAATAATAGTTACAAGTTGACTGGTAGTAACATAACATGAGTAAAAGTATTATGGATCTATATAAAGGAAAATTCCTACAAACCATGTGGAGAAGATAATGATGAGGAGGTGTGAAAAAAATATAACTGACATATTTTTTGTGTAAATTCAACAGGAGTTGACTTACGTGTTTACACCAGAAATGAGGTGATATAAATAGAAAGATTAAATAGAACGAGTAATAAAGTGTGGTGAAAGTTTATTTGAAGAGTTCATAAAACGTTTGTTTGACGTTCTCTGCAGAGAGAGATGTGAGTTGGTATAGTAGAACCGTCAGTGGTACACTCAGCTCTTTGTCCCAGTTCGAAACTAAGTCACGTCTTAACGATGGTGCCATTAAATGTCGGTCCAAAGCCGAAAATAATATCACATATGTAAAAAACGAATTTAATTTCATACATATTTTTTTGTTATTTTGGTATTCCCAGTGGTATAATTGTAAAAAGAGGGACTTTTGATTCGTGTCTAAAATCTGAATAAGTTAGATGCCATTACAACTTAGAGAGATTGATATAATTATCTGATCCCACAGAATGTGAAAGCTGGCAGTTCAAGTGTGGTGACGGTACATGTATTCCGTACTGGGATCGTTGTGATGGTAATAATACGTGCGCAGATAACAGCGATGAACAAAACTGTCCAAGTAAGTGTAACAATTCATATTACTATATAGAATCTCATTTTTCATGGCCATTTTGTCAATATGTAATTTTTTCAAGAAGAGGCAGTCCCCGTTACTATGAGAATCACTTCATTCTATCTAACATTATTTAGTATTCTTGAACCTAATTAGGAAGATGGTTCGAGTCCATGGATTGGCCTCTCACAAGACCAACCCCTTTTCAAGAAATGTATCTTCGGTTGCAATAGTTGTTGACGGGGGCTCTTAATAACAAAAAAATGTGTTGAAAATTTCCTTTTTTTTTACTGTAATTTTGTGTTATGAAATGTTTTAGACATATTATTTCTTCAGTCTCCCAGAGTGTTCAAGCTGTACAGAGCTTAATCGTTCACCACTGTAGTGCATTTTTATATATTGATTTGCCCATTTGTTGTTTATTTATTTACTTATTTACTAACTGATATCTCACATATTTATTGATTATTTATTATAGATTGATTAATACTTATGTATTTATTTATTTATTCATTCATTCCTTAACTTGTTCGTTCATTTATTTATTTATCTGATAATTTGTTTATTTCTGTTTGTTTTTTACTCTACAGAGTGCCCAGGGAGACTTTTCCAATGTGCCTCTTTCCAGTGCCTCTCACATGACCTTATATGTAATGGTGAACAAGAATGCTTTGGAGGCGATGATGAACAAAATTGTCGTAAGTTATTATCCGAAAGAGTAACCCCTCTCAGGGGCGGCTCCGGGGTAATTTGTTAAAAAAGAAAGGTGTGAAAAAGTACAATCAACACACAGAAAAAGAGGATTTGTTTTTTGTTTTTGTAAAAGCATGGTTTGTCGCGAAAATCCCTGATAAGCAAACAAAAATAACAATGCTTCCTATTTATTTTGAGGAGGGTTATGATCTTGGCTAATCGTCAGAGTCATATTCCCCCTGGTTCCACCGAGCTCCTTTTGATCCCGCTGATGATTATATACTATAATAATAATAATGGTATTTATTCAATAATCATCATCGCAGCTCGAGAGCTGAATTACAAATGATTTTACAATAACAAGTGCATGAACTTAATTAATTACAAATGGCGTAAAACATAAACAAAAATATTTCTTCATAATAATAATAGGAATATTACATTAGAACAGGAAAAATGTATCTATCCCCAATTAGGCTTGAAAGGGAAGTAGAAAAGGAGAAACTGAGTTCTTAATTAATGATTAAGTATATAAATCGAGTTAAATGTTGTAGATTACAACAATAGTTCGAGGAAGTAACGTATTGAAAGTGTGACGGTAACAAACTGATGTTCCATTAAAATTTGAGTACAATTAAAAGGATTTCGTCATAATAATTAACCAAAGATTATTAGTCAACGGTGGATGAATAGAATCGCTTCATTATTGTACAGGAGATTCAGTAGAGCTATTTTGTAAGACCACACCACGCCATCCCAAGAAGGAAAGAAAATAAAACGTTGTATTTTTCTTCTGCAGTCGATAAACATCCATTCCGTAGTTTATACTGTCAATAACTACATTGAATGTAAAAGATTTAAACAGAGACTTAATTAGATTGACGTATGTATAGATACAGATCTGTTCGATTAAAGGAACGACAAAACTCTTGTAAACAGTCATTAAACCTTTATATCACCAAAGAGAACTTCAATTCATGAGCGCCGTTCTGTCTAATTTTCATTTGGTAGCTCCTCCAGTCGAGTGTTTAGAAGGTGAGTTTGCGTGTGACAACGGGAAGTGTCTCCGGGCCAGCTTGGTGTGTGACGGAATACCTCAGTGTATCAATGGTACTGATGAAGCATATTGTGACGACGACGAAGGTAAGAATATCATCTGCAACTATTACTACTACAATTACGACTACTACACTACTGCTATTACTACTACTACTACTACTACTACTACTACTACTACTACTACTACTACTACTAGTAGTAGTAGTACTACTACTACTACTACTACTACTACTACTACTGATACTACTACTACTAATACTACTACTACTATTACTACTAAAAGTTATAATAGTAATGATAATCAATAAAAAGTTATAATAATAATAATAAATGTAATAATGATAATAATGATAATAATGATAATACTTACAATAATAATGATAATAATAATAATGACAATAACATTCTTGATTTCACCTAATGCCTCAACAAACGCCTTACACATAGATTGGTGTTTTCAGGGGCTGTATTTATAGGCAACATGTTCTACTGCAGTACAAAATAAAATAATACAGATTTTGATACTTTTATTCTGTTCATCCAGAATATATTCTACCGCTTACAGAATGCCAGTATTTGCAATATTTATTCGCAAGTTGATTGTAAGTTTTCGACAAATTATCTTCCCTGGTTCAGATTGTGAGTTTCGCTGTGACAACGGAGAGTGTATTCCAAGTGAATGGATTTGTGACGGCGTCGAAGATTGTATCGAAGGCGAGGACGAACCCGACTGCGACCAGGTAGAGCCTGAACGTACGTTACCACATACTGGTGTGTCACATTGGTGTTAGGTGTTCATTGTACATGTTTTTAAATGTTGTCGCTTGCATATAGCCTATTGGGTGTACATTGCCAGATACTGCTGTGTCACATTGGTGTTAGGTGTTTATTGTACATGTTTTTAAATGTTGTCGCTTACGTATAGCCTATTGGGTGTACATTGCCAGATACTGCTGTGTCACATTGGTGTTAGGTGTTAGTGTTCATTGTACATGTTTTTAAATGTTGTCGCTTACGTATAGCCTATTGTGTGTACATTACCAGATACTGCTGTGTCCAATTAGTCTTAGTGTTACATCTTTAGTTAACATGCCTTTTTGTCGTGTAATCATTTTTCAATTATAATCATTTTATCTCCATAATTCAATCAAAACATAAAAAAACATAATTAATATCAAATTACATTTTGCAATATAACATAGAAAATGAAACTTATTTGTAGTACAATAATAAATGTTGATAAGTAAAGAAATGTATTGAACGTACATGACCACATACTAGTGTGTCACATTGGTGTTAGGTGTTACATGTTACGTGTTTGGTTTACATGAGTTTGTCAAGTGTTGAGTGTACATTTCCGTAAATTTCCGTATATTGGGTGTACCTAACTTGTATAGGGTGTTGCGTGCTTAGTTGACATGCGTTTTGGGGCATCTTTTGTGCGTGGTTGTGCATTAGCAGATATTGGTGGGTCAAATAGGTGAAAGGTGTCAAGTTTTAAGAGAACGGTTGATTTTTCCCAGGATTTGAGTGTACATTAAGCACCCATCACACCAAACAAGTTCTCAAAAACGCCCTACCCTGTCCTAGAAAATCGTAAAGCGGATTGTGGTCGGGGTATAATGTGTAACCTTGGCCAAATAATGTCTATAATAATAATAGTTCGTTCATCTCGTCTGTACCCCGTCCACAGTCAGTTCATATGAAGTTCAGATCGGGTAAATTTTCCATTCCCAAGCAGTCCAAGCCCGTCCGGAGTAAGTTTAAACCCGTTCTTAACTAGTTCTACCTCGTTACCAATACGTCCAAACCCATTCTAACTAGTTTGTAACCCGACCAACCCGTTCAGAGACAGTTCAACTCGTCCTCATCTCGTTCTTATAGTGCGTTCGAACGCGCTCCTAGTGCGTGTGCAATCCCGTCCTCATTCCCGTTCAACGCTTCAAGCTGTGCAGATCAAGATATTCAAGTATACAACTGCTTATTAATGCCCGACCACGTCACGTTATAACACGTCCCTAGAAGGATCGAAGTATGGCAATTCCGTTCATAGTGCGGCAATTCAGTTCGTAGTACGTCCATCTCGTTTTAAGTACGTTGTCACTCCGTCTAATTTATTGCAGGACGGGGAAACTTTTGAACAGGCTCAAAGTTCTAGAGCACTCTTCCCGTCCAAGCCAGTCCGAGCCGGTCCATGAAGTTCTTAAACAGATCGTAAACAGTTGCTACTACGTTCACTCCATTCGCACACAGTTTGAGCCCGTTTGGCAACATTCTCCAGAACATAGTGAGAACTTGTTTGGTGTGATGGGGGCTCTAGGTTGTTGTCCCGTCGAAGTCGATTTCCGGACAAATCCCAAACCTTGCGATAAGCCATCGCACACTGTCTTTAAGATCAGATCTGTGCCTTTATACGCCTGAATATCCTTTAAGAGCGCAACGGAAATAACGCTTCGTGTGCAAGGAGCCGAAACCGTTACAAACTGTGTTCCGTATGAGGTGTTTTATAAATTTATTTTAAACTCTCAGTTCACACAATAACTTTCGAAGTTTTGAAGATTTAAGTTTCATTTTCAGTTGTACCTCACGTTCTTGTTAACCCAAGAGCATCTTATAATCGATCAAATTTGTGTCAGAATTAGTTTAAATTAAATATATTTCATTTAACCTCTTTTACGCACAACTCTTTACACACAAACAAATCTCATAGCCTGTGAGGACGGATTTTTTCGTTGCCCGGATCGAGAATGTATCCCGGATATCCTCATTTGCAATGGTATCCGAGATTGTAGGGGCAGTGCTGATGAGCAGAACTGTACTGAAAATGCAACAGGTATTTTTTTACTATCGTATTTCCAGGGTCATCCCACTATAGACCGACAGCTCAAGAGAGCGGCAGCCAAGAGACCGATAAAACAAAGAAGAAGATTTTAAAAAATATAGAAAAGAAGAAAGTTTCGAAACCTCCCACGAGACCAGCGGCTCACGAGACCTACAAAATAAAGATGTACATGAAGGAAGATAGAAAAGTGTCCATCTCGTAGGCTGTAGGGCTCATGGAACGTCGGTCTGTCGGTCTAGTAAACCCCCTGAAATACTATTAGATGGCCCGCGAGAACAATATTGTCGGTCTCCTTTGGATATCCATCTCATGGGCTGTCTGTTTTGTCGGTTGTTACCCATAATTGTGCTTTTGTTTTTTTCATACACATAATAGACTAGGATTATTATATTCTACAGTTTGACTCTTTCATGTGATAGGTATAATTGAATCATGTTTTAGTTGGGATTTCAATGTTTTGCTGACACTAATTTTTTTATACAGAAATCTAATTTTGTTATGTGAATACATTATTTCCTCAGTATGGTAAATTCTTTGTCACTCAGTGATGCAAATTTTTGCTATCGTTTTCTTTTGCCTATAGATCTCTGTCGAAATTTCAACGAAGATGACTACTTCGTTTGTGATGGAAAAGAGGACTGCCCTGAAGGAGACGATGAGAAAAATTGTCCAGGTATGCTTTTGTCTAACTATTACTGTAACACAAAATCTGTTTGAATCTTTCTTTATACAGGTAAATTTTCGCATCGGTGTATCATTATTTCACATTTTCCCCTCGTTATGCTCAAGTGATTATTTATTATTTGGACTCATGGGATATGCATCCATATATATGTATATATGTGTGTAGATTATATTTATAGATTAACGTCTTGTCAAAGGACGTGGTAAGGAACCTAACTATAGACCTGGTGATCCAGTGAAAGTAACTATACTACACCACCTCATAACACATGCTTAATAATATGATTCCTTATGGAAGATGGGTCGTCTGAAAACATAACAATTATGAAATTGTTTGAAACTCAAAATGGTTTACACGTAGAGCACAGAAATTTACAACTTTTCATATGAATGATTCATTTTATGTCAGGCTATGGCATATATAATATGTTGATGTACCTGCAGGCGCATAGTCACAGAGAATACCTTCATTAACTTATTTTTATATGCAGCTTGTGGAAAGCGACCTGGTCGCCTGCGACGGCGTCGGATGCTGGCTGGGAGAGAGACGTCGGCAGCCGAGTGGCCGTGGCAAATATACTTAGCGTGTGAGTATGGTTCAATCAAGCAAAAGAATGCCTTTAAAAATCCACCTTCGTAATTACCAGCAGATTCTCTTTACTATCAATATGGTACAGATCATCATGCACAATTATGTCCAGAATTATGTTCAAATTGCATTTTGTGTTCAATTTTCTACATACACGTATGACCCTAATAATAATGTATTTCTCAAAATGGTGCCCGGAGTGTCAATTTTTGATAGATGAAGTGCAGTGTAAAAGTTCACTGTTAATGATTTAGCCCAATGGCAGAAACAAACCCTTTTCATGACTTTGTAACTTCTTCTCTCATTTTTAATTATCAAGTGTGTATAGCCTTAGCTTAACAATTTTTTTCTTTCAGCCCAGAACGATACTGAGAGTGTGAGTTGTGGTGGGACGGTACTCAACCGCCAGTGGATCATAACTGCAGCTCACTGCATGTAAGTTCTATCTTTAAGTTGTCAATTATAAAAGATAAGAGTTCATTAGGCTTATGCATCAGGGAGACAGCTCATCAAGAATTTCGAGAGAAAGCAATTCTGGCAACCGTTACCGATGGTCTGTATGCATTTTATTTTACGTGTCCTCGTTTTATCTGCAAGAACTTATATCACAACAACCTATTACATCTCAAAGTAATGTTAAAAAATCATCTGGGAGATTTTATCTGATTACGTCTACCGACGAGAGAAAGGATTGTTCTTTTGTGTTGCGTATCACATAGAGTAAAATTCCTCGATTCTAACATACTACCTTGTACCTATTTGACAATGCGAGTTTTGCCTTTCAAAGAAAATTTTGGGTGATTTCATTTGATTTGATCCGTGTAGTGTAACAAATTTGAAACGTTGAATATTAAGAGGCGTGTATATTTTGACGGGATAACCCATGAAAGCTCAAAGTTAGCTTTTTGGTAGACAATAAACTTGATATAATTTGGGAAGGACAAGTTATCATGTGAATGACAACTCGATTATAGCATAGGCTACATATGTTACATAAAGCATGAAGGACGAATTCGAATGACATTTGTATCTTCCCTTGGCAGAAGTACGTTCCAAATTGGTAGAATGGTGGTCATCACCGGGGTCTCAAGCCGATTCGAATTCGGCGAGCATGGGCAGCTTGTTCATATCGCCGACGTGTACGAACACCCCGACTTCTACTTCAGCGGGTACTACTTGCTGTACGACGTCGCCTTGGTCCAGCTCAAAGAACCATTAATGATGACGGACTATGTTAGACCTATTTGCCTGCCGGACAGCGGTTTTGAATTGGAACCGGGGACGTATCTGACATCGACAGGGTTTGGTGAAACCGGCGCAGGTAATTTGTTGATTTATTCTATTGTTAAGGAAAGAAAATAATAAGTCAGGAATGAAGAGTTGTATCTTCCTTTTCTTAGTTTCAGTTTTGTAACCCCTTTGTACACGAAAAAGCGTCAGCCCACTACTATTTTTCTTGACGTTTGATCTACGAAATATATATTGCCTTTTCATCAGGCGATGGCTCCATGTAGCTGAAATGTAGTTGTCAATATCTTTCTGTTTTATAAATGCGTTACAAAATTTAATGTTCAGTTCCAATCTGCAGCTGCTTCCTATAAACCAAGAAACCATGACGACACAATATGTTTTGCACAAATCACTATTTTTGGCTCAGTGAAATACCACGTTTGAAGGCATACACCTACCCCCCACACATTTTTTCTTGAAGCGCTTGAAAAACAATATATTTCGAAAGTGATGTAAATAAACTTGAAATATGGCTTTATACATATGTAATCTGCTTGCTTCTTTCGTGATGAAATAATAATCTTTCAAGTGCACCACACTCCCACACACACGTGCACACCCGCAACGACAGAAATGTTTATATTAATAATTGATTAATCATTAAAATCAAACTTTCTTTGTCGTCGTGTAGGAACCATATCTACTCTTTTAATGGAGACTCGGCTTCCAGTCATTCCATCACAGGTGTGCGTTAGATGGACAAAACATACACTAGAAGACGTGTCAAAGGTCATATGTGTAGGATACGAGACTGGAGTGCAGGGACCATGTTATGTAAGTATGGCAGTGAAACCGGTGTATGAAGACCACTACGATCACTCAAGGGAGACAAGTAAAGCGTTTTTTTTTTTTTTACATCGGCAGGTAGACTTTCTAAGCAAGCGCTTCCTATTGAAAAACAGGTTTTATTTTTCTTCTGTGTTCTAAATCATTACAAAGTGAGAAGTTAGTACTATTAGTAGAACCGCTGGATCCAGGACTTATTACTAAGTATTAGAACCTGTTGAACGAAACCAAAATGCAAGCTTGATTTATTGCTGGGACTTGTCTTACAAAGAGTTATGAGTGATCTGAATCGATCGCAACTTAGAGATTAATACCAGTCGTAACTCTGAACATGTACACTATAGATCATGGAGATTGGAGTGTGTATGTTTTTATATTTTATATTTTTTCGAAAGGAGGATCAATTTGGATCAAGCGCGACTTTCCATTATTCCACCGATGTTGAACTCGGAGACGACTATTTACAATAGATCCTGGGTTAGAAAAAAGTTAGTTATTACATGTACTTAGGTGACAAAAACTGTTGATTGATAAACACATCGCGTATGTAATCTATATTTGTTGTTGTTGTTGCTGTTTGTTGTTTTTGTTGTTGTTTGTTGTTACTGTTGTTTGTTATTTCTTTCTTGTTTTTGTTTTTGTTCTTTTTGTCTCTTTGTCTTTCTCTGTATCTGTCTCTATCTGTCTCTTAACTCCATTTCATGTTCCTGTTCTTGTCTTCGTCTCGTGTTACAGGGAGACTCCGGTGGCCCGCTGGTGGTCGAGAAGGACGGGTCGTGGTACATCGTCGGTATTGTTTCGGGTGGGGCCGAGTGCGGTGCCCCCTACAGTCCAAACTTTTACACCCGTGTGACAGAGCTAGTCGAGTGGATTAATGACGTCATCAATTTACGATAGCGCCCTGTCCATCAAATGGAGATGCTCTTTGGTTATTGAAAGATTCGCCCCATGCGACCCTGAAAACATTTCGTGAAGTGTTTTAATTATGTGTGCAAGAGGAAAAATAGTTCAGCGCCGGGGTGGGTGTTTGACCCAATGTGTCCAAAGATGTCAGGTCGAGGAGATTTTCCGACAAGAAGAAAATGTGACTTCCAAAAATTAGTATTTTCCTACATAGGTTAAACATTCAAACACTGCCAACGGAAGCTTTAAATGCGGCGTTGTCATTTCCCCTCCCTCTTAATGCTTAATGCTTTTAGGATAATACAGCGCCACTACAATTAACTGTTTAGTACAATGGAATAATACTAAAATATTTTATCTATTTTTGTCTATTCATATTTTTATTTAGAGAGGTAGCATTGCTTTCCACAAGGGTCCTGTACAAAATTGTAGACCTACATTAAGTATATAACCAAAAGGTTTCAGAGTGAAATTACAGAAATAATTATTATTATTTATACTAGAAAATGATTTAAGACAACTAAATATTCTATCAGAATAAATGGAAATTCAAATCTTTCTTTAAAAAAAAAAAAAAAACATGAAGTAATTTAGAAGTAATCTGAAACCATCTGGTTGAAGCCAACAACATCACGACAAATGGGTTATTTGAAAAGAAATCAAATAAATAATATGTATTTGATATAGCGCGTTTTCCTTGCAGTGACATCGGAAAATCCATATCGATATGTCTGCTTTGATTAGAATCAAAATATCGTCAAAAATATTCGAAGTCAAATCGCAGAGAGGAGCAAAGAAAGTAGTATCTGTTTGGTCATATCTTTATTATTATTATGTTGAAGTATTCCACCATCCATTTATTATAATGATTCAGTCCTGGGCTGAGATAATATGCAAAATCCTAGTTCTAGACGAATATTTTCAGCCGATACATATCATGACGGAATTGTGAAGAAATAAAGAGGTACTTCAGCATTAGCTTATATAAGACCGGTCGTGTATATACAGTAGTTTTTGAACGGTTTATCGTGACCATTCCAATAATATGTTTGTGTATGCCCATTTACCACTTTCAACTTAAACTATTCTGATACTTTCATTTTCTGTTTTGCGGTAAAATCACTGTATTTATATTAGAAGTATTTGTACTTGCATTCTTTTCAGTTCCCTGTATTAAAATTTGAAAGGGTAATCAAGATATGAATTATAATACGATCTATATATCCTACATTACTATTTACAAATGTACATTTGGTAGCATAGATAGCAACTTCATATGCAGTGCTGCTGTAATATATGAAGTAAGTTATACCTAATGCATGGTGGAATACACGTATACGGTTAGGTAATGATTGTGCGAATAAAACGATATTAATTTTAGCAAAATAAATTTTGCGCTAGAATTATCTATCTTAAATGAAAAGAAATCAAGAGAGAGTAACTGTTTAAAGCAAAGATTTGTCATCATTTATTTATTTAGTTAATTTTATTTTTTATTTTATTTTATTTATTTATTCATTTATTTATTTTCATTATCTTTTTATTTTAATTATTATGATTATTATGATTATTATTATTATTGTTGTTATTGTTATTGTTATTGTTTTATTTTTATTTAATTAATTAATTAATTAATATATATATTTTGATTTGGGGGGGGGGAATTGATTATAGCCTCTTCTTATTCACTACTGGCAAACTGTTTTTTTTCCAGAAATCGAAGTACATGTATATCATTCAAAGACAATGCGAGGTTGAATTGACACGCTTTATGAGATAAATATGGTTTATACGAACTATTCTGTATAAATTATGTGTCCTACGTACCCTAGTAAATAAATATACCATGTTATTTATGTCATATATTTATGTGTTCGTGAATAATACTTATATATATCCCAATCAATACTATCTAATGAAAGAGCCTTTGATTACTTTATCATTCGAGTAATCTAAATTATTTTAAAGTACACATGTGAATGGACGAGTTCTGAAGACATGCTCATCCCGACTCGCCGTCCCATACTCAGATGTCGATCTCCGAAAGAGTAGTACCTGCCTGTTGGAAAGCGTCCGTGGTTAGTACCCCAAAACAATCGCCCCAACGCGAATGAGGATTTTCGCCCTATCGCGCTGACATCGGTTGTTATGAAAAGCCTGAAAAGACTGGTACATGTACTTGCAAAGCTGACATGCTCAGTTCTCCCGCTACTCGATGTAAACTAGTTTGCATATAAAGCGAAGCGTTCCGTTACTGATGCAGTTCTCACCTTGACAAACATGCTGTACGAACACTTAGATAAGGCAAAGTGTTATGCCAGAGCAAGTTTCATTGACTTCTCATCAGCATTTAACTCTATAGAACCCCTTACCCTACTACAGAAACTGCAACATCTACAAGTTTAGCCATCTCTTTTATCATGGCTGCAAGACTTCCTCCATGAAAGGACACAGAAGGTCAAGATGAACGGTGTTCTCTCTGACGAACTTATCACAACCATTGGTACCCCACAAGGGTGTGTTCTCTCTGCGACCCTGTTTACCCTGTACACAAATGACTGTATGTCAAATACCCCATCTGTTAACATAATTAAATATGCAGATGATACAATAATAGTAGGATTTATTAAAAATGATAATCAATTTGATTACAGAGCTACCATTTCCATGATCGAAAATTGGTGTTGCGAAATTATTTACTGCTGAATTCAAAGAAAACAAAAGAAATAGTTTTTGACTTTAGGCAAAATAAATGTTTTGAACCCATTGATAGACCTGTATACTTTAATGATGATACCACTGAGAATGTTGAAAGTTATAGATACCTAGGCACAGTAATCGACAATAAGCTGTCTTGGGAAGACAAGTCAAAGTACACCCTAACAAAAATTCAACCAGCGTATGTATTTTCTTAGAAAGTTAAAGTACTTTCATGTGAACAATAGAATTCTGTTTCTCTTTTATCAGTCGATCATTCAGAGTACTATCACATTTGATTCCAGTGTCTGGTTTAATAATGCATAGCAAAGAGACAAACAAAAGCTGAGAAGGGTTGTAAAACAAGCCAGCCACATAATGAACCATACCGTTGACCTAGATGAAGTCTGTTTAAAGGAAAGAGTAGTTTCTAAGGCCCTATCCATTATGTCTGATCCAACCCATCCCCTTAATGACTAGTACATACACATGAGAAGCAGACGAAGATTGAGATCTGTAAAAGCAAGAACTAGTCGCCGCATTAATTCATTCATTCCATTTTCCATAATAGTTGTTAATGAAATCCAGTAGAGAGAAGAGTTCTAAACGAAGACAAGAACGGTACAGAATGTAAAAACTATGCAAAATATATTATAGACATGTTACACGAAAATGACTTTTTAGTATACTTACTTATACTGTTGTACCTCCTAATGTTATACCATACCAAGGAATACTTAGAAAAGGTTAAAATACCTACTTCAGATTAGAGAATATAAGAATAAAAGAAAAGGGAGGGTATATAAGAAGAGAGAAAGAATAAGAAGAAGAAGAAAAAGAAAAAGAAGAAAGAAACACAAAAATATATTCTCATAATCATGTATATTGAGTGTATACTAAAAACAGGGCCTTGAGACTAACATCAGAAACGAGGTTGAACAAAATTCAGACAAACATGAAGTATGTGTTTAATGTGAGAGAAGCAACATACAATTAACATGTATTTAATTAAGTACTTATGATTGTCAATCACACTTGTTGTACTTGTGAAATTACTGTGAAGCAAGATTGTAAATGTAAATATGAACAATTATCCTCTATGTACATAATAAATAAATTAAGTGAAATGAAATGAAATGATCCCCAATGAAAATAGCTGTAATAGTAATAATTACTCATGTATTATAATATGTATTTTGTTTATTACTTGTATGTTACCTTTTATGATGTATTTCGTTCGTATTACCTCTCTAGTGATGTGACGTCACATCACCATTAGTTAAGTACTATGTAATATTAATATATTTTGTATATATTTATGCTTAATACAATTAAGAATTATCTCATGAATTTATATTACTGACTGATTTATTATAGTGAAATAACTGAAATTCATCCTAACTCGCCATCAGTTCTTTTATTTATATACATATGTTTGTAATAGCCTACTCGCCCGCTCTTTATTCCTTTCCGCATTCTACTTCTCTCTCTCTCTCTTTCTCAAATTCCTTTTCTCTCACTCACTCACACCCACTCACACACGCACACACACTGTTCAGTGTTGAATATATCTCTCCCCTCTCTCCCTTCTTCTCACTATCTCTCTCTCTTTCTCAAATTCATTTTCTCTCACTCACTCACACCCACCCACTCACACACACACCCACACGCACACTGGTCAGTTTTGACCTTACTCTCACTTCTCAGTATATATCTCTCTCCACCTTTCTTTTTCTCCCTCCCTCCCTATCTTTTTCCTTTTTTGTCGCTTTCTGTCCGTCGCCTTTTCTCCATCTCTTATGCCTTAATCTGTAGATGTAGATGCGAGTCATGTTTGTGTTCAGCTGTGGGTTCATTTAGTCTCATGCTTGTTCTTCAATCTCACCACCTTCATTTTTCTTTCTGTCATTCCTTTTCCACCTCTCTGTCTTTCAATATTTTCTCTCTCCTTTCCAATCACATGCTGTTACCACGCTCACCCACGCTGGACATAACAATACAAATTGCCACCTTTTTTGTTGAAATATTTCCACTCTTTGTTTGCAATAAACACATGAAGGATGAGACTCTCCAAATTGATGTTATGTCGTTCTAGTAGCACTAAAAAGCCTCTTTTTTTTATTTGTAACGATTGCAAAAGGAGACAAATTGGAAATCAGCCAGTAAATAAATAGTTATACATGATACATAAATAAGTATGATATTTCATAACAGAAGGCACGTTCTTTATTATTACACGAAAATAGCATGCGACATTCAAATTCAAATTTTTCATCCTCTGTCATTGATAAAATAAAGTAACAATAAGTAACAAAGTAACAATATCTGAAGCATTGATAATCAGCAACCATCATTTGCAATACAGTGAAACCTGCTTTTTGTTTCTATTACAGGAGCCTCTACAAAAAGACCCTCCGCCGACAGATACCGCATTTCTTGTTTCCTTTTCATAGCACAGGATCACTGTATGAATGGGACGTGATTGAGTGTGCAGCTAATAGTTTGGAAAACTTTTACGAATTCTGAAATTTATTATCAAATTTGATTCTTTGTCCACGGTATCACGGGTATCGTGCGTATGATTATTTTCTCTAAATAATTAGCGTTATTGGTATTGCAGGAAATCTGGAAAAAACCAGAGAAAATCACTATTCACTGAAGAAGAAATTAGAAGAATCAAGTTAGACATGTTCACGTCAGTTAAAAACTAGCAGTAACTAAGCAGACTAAGCGAATGAATCGCTAACAATTGTCATGGTCAGAAGCAATCATGTCAATAGAAAAAAACCTCGTCGGACAACACATGGTAACAACAACAGCAACCTGAAAGCAACAATGAATCAAATATTCATGTTTCTTCTTTAATATTATTACAAGGGAACTCGACTATTCCAGAGAGGCAATAATGGAATGACAAACATGTAAGATGCCTTTTTCCGGAATTGTTTTTGAAATAAGAATCGAATGGCAAAATGAACAACCTATGACATAGAAAATAATAAGTGTTTTTTTTAACAGATTAATGAGAATTCTTTTTTCACAATGGTAGGAAAAATAGACGTTCGATATTAGAAAAGGAAAATAACTGCTATTTTTTTAATAATAGGGACTTATTCCATGAAATGGTTACCCTAACATCGTTATTATCACGATAGATTGAGGAGTAATTTTACAGGAACGCTAACAATAGCCATTGGCAGTGATTTAGCATGGTTCCTCACGTGGTAAATGAACTTTGGCGAATAAACAAGCCACTGATACAGGGTAGGGTGCGGGAAGGGATCCCATCATCTCTCTTTTCTCCCCTCTTCATTTCGTTTTCTATCCTTGGGGGTGTAGGGATTCGAGTGAAGGGAATTTGCCCTTGTGCCCTTCCCTAGCTTCGCCACTACTCTTTTGACCGATTTTCCTACATAATATTTTGAATATTTAACACTTGATTCAAAATGAGACAATGATTCGAAATTACTGTTGAGAGGAACCAGTGTGTTACGACGAGATCGATATTGACTCCGTGGTCGTGGTGGTGGTCTTATTATAGATTGAGCGTCGACTGGCACTCGAATTCGTGACACGAACAGGAGGTGATGACTTCTACAGCGATGACCAAGGCCGACAAGTCGGGGCAGGAGAGTTCGATTTGGTCTTGCCTCGTGCTCGATGGCTTACAACATGTACAGTACTCATCCGGCGTCATTACACCGTCCACGATCTGAAAAAGGTGATCACAGCAAGTTCTTTAAAATAAAAATCATGGGCTTACTAGGTAAAATCATTGACATTTCTTAAAGAGAAGGGTCCATTTCAAATCCATTTTAAAATCGTCCTTTGCATGAAACGCCCCTGAAGCAATGAACCCTGTAGGCCTATATGATAATGTATACTTTAATCAACCATCATTTTCTATCATCACATGGTGTCTATCGCTAAAATCTTTCGCCTGGTGTTAGAAATGCTTACCTTGCTGTAGCCATAGTAAGATGTACACTTCCCAGAACATTCCATCAAATAGACTGGTTCAGTTGTGGTACAGTTGTTGTAACTGATCGTCGTCGGTTCCTGTCTCTGTACAGGGCCACATGAACCACTTTCTGGGGGCGTAGTGGAGGTAGTGACTTGAAAAGAAAAAAAAGGTGAATGTTGTTAATAAATAATCGTACATATATGATAACAATGTTAACAATAATAATAATAATAATAATAATAATAATAATAATAATAATAATACAAATACATGAGAAATATGGCGCTTGAAATCTATCCGCTTGAAATCAAATGCTCAAGGCGCACTTGTGAAACACAGACAACAAATGAGATCACATGAAAGCATCTGCATTATAAACAAAGGAACATAAGTAAGATAGAACATACAAAAATGACAGAACAACTATTTATATGCCGAATTAAACAGAGAAGTTTTAAACTTATTTGTAAACACTCCATGCTTCAACTGATCTGCTATTACGAATTTCTCGAAGGAGAGCATTCCACAGCAAAGGTTCTTCCCCTCCCTTAGTATTGAACTTAGGAAGAAAAAGAAATCCGGAATTTTGAGAGCGTAATGATTTGTACGGAATTTAATGATTTTGTACTGTGGAACATAGCCGCGGACACAATGAAATTAAAGGAAAGGGATTTCGAAAACAATGCGTTCACTCATGGACAACCAATAGTGTGCTATGAGAACTGGTGGCATGCGCCTGTGTTTATGGGAGATTGTCACTATACGAGCAACAACATTATGTAATTTTGTAATCGTACAAGCTGATTTTGAGGTAAGTTGAACATAATAGCATTTCCAAAATTAAGACGGGATGAAATCAAAGCATTGGTTATCTTCTCTGTAGCACCGCGGGTTGAAGACGTATTGAATTTGTGGAAACATTGTCATGTTTGAGTACTAAACACACCGAGGTTGCGATATACATTAGATACAGCAATATTATGGCCAACAATTGTAATGGAAGTAATAGCTTCTTTGTTAAACTGAGTCTTGGAATAATACAATACAAAATCACATTTCGTAAGTTTGAGTTTTAATGAAAGTTAGTTTAACCAATTATGAACATCCTGTACACAAGCCACAATATCACGGATAGCGCTGGCTGCATTAATTTGGTTAGGTATGAATGAAGTGAGTATTTGAACATCATCTGCATAAATATGAAAACGAAAAGAATGGTGGTTAAGAATACTTTTTTATGCCAATTGAATAAAGTGAACAACAGTAAGGGCCTCGGGTATGGGCCCGATCACAGAATTCCACATGTAAGAGGTAACAAATCTGAAGTATATTTATTCATCACGACAGCTCACGAATGACATGACAGGTATATGATCTGAACCTTTGTAGGGCCTGACATCTAATGCCGAGAGACATGAGAATATTAACACAAAAATAGTTGGGTTAACGGTGTCGAAGGCGGAATACAGATCGAGGAGTAGCTTAGCAGATACATTTCCCACATCCATTTCCTGTAGAATGAAGTTAGACACGTTAACGGTATGTTTAAGATCGCCCCGATTCGGATCCAATTCATATGGAGCCGACTTGGGTCGTTTTACCGACTGAAAATATATTGCGCAATTATTCATTACGCAATTTCGATTTTAAAGTGCATGTGCATAATTGGACCTTCAATTGCAGCGATTTTGCCTTTTTTAGTTGCCTACCTAATCTTTCCGCAACACCACTGGCTTCCATAAATTACATTATCATTGATTCAACCAAGTCCCCCTATTTCAAACTGGACTCTCTCTTTCGAATGTATCGAACGCGGATACTTTTCCTTCGAAACTAATTTGTAATATCGTGTGTACACACTCAAGTCGATAATATAGTAATAATGACTGCTATGAGAGGCATAGTTGTTTTTATTGCTCAAGGGGAGGTCACATCCTGCTATCGTGCGATAGCACGATGTAACCTCCCGGAGAGCCAAAAAAACAACTATGCCTCGAATATTAAATCAGTCATTATAACTTTTATATACTTAAAACAGGGTCATAGAATACAATTTTGTGCGACTTACTGGTCAATCATGGTAATCAAATTTGTCTGTGTTGATAAACTTGCAGGTAGCTTAGTTGGCCATTGAGATTGCACGCATATATCCATATGCAGTCTACGTGCATTGCGCGATCATGCCAAATTGGTCAAAGTAATAAATTCAAAATCAAGATTCAAACTTTCATTGCTTGTGATCCTGAAGGTGATACTCACAAAAACGAGGTGTCATATGAAAGAGCAGGTGTATCTCTATATTTCCAAAGGGGCGTCATCTCGTCATTACATGTAGATCTAGGCCTAGCTACAATCGAGATCGGCGGTCGTCTGCGCTGTTTGTAGCAACCAAATTAATCGCACAAAAGAAAGTATGGAATGCCGCGCTCCGCACTAACTAAGTTAATTAACACTTAAACCAATGGGGATCGCAGGAGGATGAAGGTACACATTAATGGATATTCCCTGTGAGCGGGCTACGAGGGCAAAAATTGATGGATATTTCCTGTGAGTGGGGCATGGCTTAAAATCACCATATGGAAACGTTGTATCATCCGCTCAATCTGACTTGCGTGCATAGACCAAATAAGTTTTTTTTCATGAAAAAGTGAAGTTTTCTCAAATGTGCGTTTCTTTCCAACATTGGGGTGCCCGGGAGTCACTCGGGTAACATTTCAAAAAGTATAATATAAAAAGACAATATGCAATTTTTCTGTACTTTTGTCGGAAAAAAACATATTTATCCAGCACCATGTCGTCTCTCTTTGCGGCTTTGGGGCAAGCGGCTAATGAATATACTAATCGTAAGCTTTCTTCTGGTATTACATTTGTTTTGATTGGATGTATATTTTTGTAGGAATGTACTCATTCACATAATGGAACTACCTTCCCGATGAAGCCAGTGGCCCGTGACCACAGAACTGTAAATATACTTAGAAGGCTCATAGTGGTTCGAAAAATGTGGCCAGCGCTCGTACGTGATAAGGTGATATCCGCCATCTTTGTTAGTCCTCTTTTGTGTTCGCCGCTTTTTTTCTCAACGACAGGCCAGACTGGAATTCTTGAAAATTTGTGAGCTGAAAAGATCGAGAACTAAGCAAAATGGCAGCGTGTGCACTCGAGCGTATCTCCCACCACATTCAACGGCCACACGTCGATCTGTACATTGTGAGTTGGGATGAGCGCTCTACGTATTTTACAGTTCTGTGCCCCTGACCCCTGCACTCAACGCTGTGTGTTGTGGTCAACTTCTTTTATGAGACAAATCCAAGCAAACGTTTCCATATGACTCCAATTTCGACCAATCAGATGGCTAGATTTCTAAAGTGAGGTATATAAAAAGTGATATCAATGGGAGACATTTGATCTAAGACAAATTTGATGTAAGTTTATAGAGGTTTTTTTTACCTGTGGTCGGAGTTGGTGTTTTGGTGGTGGGGATTGTTGCTGTTGTCCTCTCCGTCGGAGTCTCTGTCGAAGGGGGCGCCTCGGTTGTCGGGCAATCTGGCCCAACTGTTTCGTTTCTACAGCAAAAGAACCTAAAATGCGGGTATTAATTTAATGAAAATGTTTGAGTTCTCGTAAAGATGACAAATCCTTGGTAGAGTGAGGTTAGGGTTGTGGTCGTAATGGGGGTTTAGGTCAGTTTTAGACTTAGGGTCATCGTTAGGTATAGTGTTTGGTCTAGGGTCGAAGATAGGATTTTGGCTAGCGCAGGAAATTGTCCGCGGACCAATTATTGCTGCATGAGCATATGTAAAACCCTTGGGGGGAAATACGTATCCAACTGAACAATAAAATAGGAATTATATTACTGATTTAGGTGGCCAGCTATATTAGCCTACGGGGAAAACTCTTTATTTCGGATAGGACGTTGATTGGAGGTCCAGTGTGAAGAAGAGTCACCACCTTTGCAGAACCTATCGCCCTCTTCGTAAAATAATAAGGGAAACCCCGGCGTAGAGTAGTGGTCCACCTAACCCATCCTACTCAAATATACCCGGACGCGAGACCAGAGGGAAAAGTGATCGAGTACGCTTTTGCCCTCCCAGGCACACACCCGTGGCAAATACCAACCACTAACACCATCACTACTACTACTACTACTACTACTACTACTACTACTACTACTACTACTACTACTACTACTACTACTACTACTACTACTACTACTACTACTACTACTACTACTAGTACTGCTACTACTACTACTACTACTATTACTACTACTATTACTTACTACTACTACTACTACTACTACTACTACTAATACGACTAGTCTTATATATTTCAAGTTTCAAGTTTCAAGTTTATTTATTCCTACTTTATCGAAAATAACATAATTGAATATAATGTACATGGTCATAGTTATAACAAAATATACAATCATTAGTATGATAAATACATTGCAAAAAAAAGCTAAATAAAGTGGGGGAATCTACTGAAAAGCAAAGCTTGTATTATGTAGGTCCCAGTTAATAGGTTTGTATATAAATTAGGGTATCTAGATAAACATAGGATATTTACAAAAGCATCTGATTATACGAGAGTTATCTTTAAGTGACATATTTAATACTAAACATAGCGTAAACAATGGAGAAAAAAGAGGGAAGAGTTCTGTGCTTTCCTCAGCATAACCAAATATATATAATTAAATAAAATGATCAGTGCTTACTTTACCACCATTAGTGTGGAAAGAAAGAATAATTGTAAGGAAACCAAAAAGAGAACGGGTACGTAATAAAAGATGATTAACGAGAATGGAAAGTAAGAAGACTAAAAGAAACGGAGGGAGAAGGACAAAACAAACAAGAACAAAGACAAAAACAAAAACAAAAAAACAAGGGATAGAAAGACAAGTGGGAACGTTGTGAACAAGTGGGAAAGAAAAGAAATGGAGAGAGCAAGAGGGAGGGGCAGAGATATCAGGGAAGGATTAGCATAGGGATAAAGCCGTCTTTGATCGTTGGTAAACAGTATTTCCAGAGAGTGCGGTGAGTAATGAGAAAGAATATGAAGATGATATAATGATAACAATAATAATAACAATAAATAGTAAAAGTTTAAATAATAACAACAGTAATAATGATGATAATGATAATGATAATAACGATAAGAATGATGACAATGGTAACAATGGTATTAAAAATAATTATAATAGTAGCAGGAACAACAATATTAACATTAATATTAAAAACAAGATCCTTCCGTTACCTGATACGGTAATCGAGGCATATCGGCTGCGTGTCCGAGTGGAGACAAACCAACCCATAGTCGACATCGCAAGTGAGGTCCTGATCAAGGATGGAGGAATCGAGGTGAGGAGGAGCACTCATCTCACACTCGATGTCCTTTGGGTGGTCGCAGATGTCGAACTGCTCTTTGCAGTCCTCTTTGATCTCGAACTCGCCGATGTCGTCAGGGATCACTTTGCCGCCACCCTCCTCGTCGTCGCACCACGGGGTCCACTCACAGATCTCTTCAATATAGCATTCTGTAATCATTTTTTCATGGTTAAAGTATCATCATTGTTGACCTAAGCGCATTGAAATGGACGGGTATGCTATACAAAAACAATGCTGGCAGGACGCATGGCCCGAGACTTTGTTACGTCATAGTATATATATTTTTTTTCTTCATGCATACTATTATAGTAGCAATGAATAATGTTCAAATTTCAAAGCAAGATTACTATATGCCCATGTAGGTTTTAAGTAAAAGGGAGGGAAAGAAAGAGAGAAGAGAGAGAGATAGATAGAGTGTGTTTGTGTGCGTGCGTGTGTGGTAAAGAGAAAGACTGTATATGCGACGGAGGAAGGAACTAAAGCAAGGTCATCAAAATTAGAAATAGGGGCCAATTCCTGACAGACAGGGTGTTATTGTATTGCAATTCCATGGAAAATGTTCACTAGCCCAAAATCATGAAATTGACAATTACTAAAGGGTCATAGATATTGATCAATCAAATTCTGAGAATACATATCAAATCATTTACCCCGCAAACATATGCATTTATGGAAAAAGGCAAGAAACATTTTTCCAACTTCTCGGGCAACCAAGTGAATAATTTAGGAATAGAAGGTGAAAAGGAAAAGAGAAAGAGATACCTGAAGCGTAAAGTGGAAGAAGATGAATATTCACAAAATGAGAGCTACAGTGAGAAAAGGCAATTAAAGCGATGGTGACATACATCAAGAGCTTTAAGTTCGTTTCATTCCTAACAAATCTTGTGTGTTTTGATACAATAACTGAGGCAAAATACTCAACGCAAATCAAAGTCGGAGTCGAGCCCCGCGGGGATGAAACAGCAAAGAAAAATGACATAAGAGGTTTTCAAAAAAAAATAATGAATAATACAAAAAAAGGACAGGCAGGCTTTAAAAAGCGATTGGAGCTAGAAGCCTATCTTACATCATGATAGGAACATGATTACAACTTTAAGATCGGTCTCTTGAATTTCACGCCGGAGGATACTGGGTGTCGACGACATTGCTCATTAATTTAAACTAATGATGAGTGTGTAGCACCAATTTCATTGGGTTCAATGCCATCTTGTACATGGATTTTTTTTTGATTTTTTTAATTTTTTTTTTTTTTTTTTTGGGGTCAGTGGTAGAGCAGTGGTCTCTACACTGGTTTGCTGACGTACAGGCATACATCTTTTGTCTTAGAATTCGGGTGAAACAAACTAAGAAACCAAACGGATATAATTGTCGTTACCGGTGATATATTGAACCGGTCCCTTAGGCCTCCTGCCTGCAGTGATTTAACAAAAAATGGGCGCCATGAATGCCCATGATTACCTTCGGATTATAAAAATATAATGATAAATAGCTAACAATCTTGGCCCAAACTTTCATGTCAGATGTGTGTGCATTTCGATATACCCATTTATGTGCACATTCTGATTATTATTAGTATTATTATTATTATTATTATTATTATCATTATTACTTATACCGCGCTTTTCCCATGAGGCCCAAAGCGTTTACAGTTAATGTCTAATTCTGTCTAATTCGAAGTGGTAGATCCTTCCAGTATTTTGAATCAGATAGAGTAAATGTCCTATCACCGGCTAATGTGCGAGTAACTGAATATGTGAGACGGAGAGGATCACTGGCTGACCTCAATGCCCTGGTAGGTATAAATAAATTCAAACAGCTTTCTAAATATTGCAGAGCTTGATTATCGAGTATTTTGTATACAAACAAGAGTAATTAAAAAAAATTCTTTGTTTCAAAGGAAGCCAGTGTATTGAGCTCAAGAGTGGCTGAGATGGATAGTCAATAGAAACCTGAAATATCAAGCGGGCTGCCCAATTTCGTAGCCGTTGGTAGAGAGAAGCCCATTACAATAATCAATACGGGATAGAACTAAAGAACGCACAGCATTATGACAGGCAAGCTGGTCAATAAACCTTCTGATTCTAGCAATATTCCTTAAATAAAACGTAAAAATATGGTGAGACATCGACATGCAAGAATCAAATACAACACAAAGGTTTCTTATTGTTTTTGAAGGGCTAATGAGTGTGCCACCAACATCCAACTGAACATTTGGAAGACTGCGCAGATTGTGAGCTGAAGCAGCAAAAACAAAAATTCAGTCTTTGAATAACTTAATTTTAACTTATTTACTACCATCCATGCGCGTACGCAGGGGGGGGGGTTGAATTGAATTGAGTTTATTTATTCATCACCATTGAACCCATTGAGAAAATAAAGATATATACATTAACAATGACAATGTCAAAAATATAACATAAATATAACATAAATATTACATAAATACATGTTCTACAGCGATATATGCATTATAAAAAACAAATAGTTATAAGTAAATTTTGTGTCGAGAGTAAAACAATAAATGACTATTTACAATGAGTTTGTGATCGATGGTAAAATAAATTCAGAAATAGCACATGTGCTAGTCGAGCCTGACTCTCGTTATCTAAAGCCTACAATAAAGTAAAAGAAGAATACACGATGGGTTTCCAAATCCTATAAATAAGATTTGTGTACACTATTACAATCCAAACAACCAAACAAAGTTATAATTCGTGGTTTTCACCTTAAAGTAATTTTGTAAGCTTTTTACGAAAGGAGCTGCTTGATCTCTCCATTCTTAGATCAGTAGGAAGCATATTACAAAAATTACTTCCAACAAACGAAACAGAAAACTTTCCTTGGTCTGTTTTGAATAAAGGAAGACGTACTTGTCGACCCGTTTTTTGTCTTGTGGAATATTAATGTTGTATCTTATTGCAATAATATTTTAAGGAATGAGGTAATCGTTCATTCATCAAATCAAACATCAAACTACGAAAGAACATGAAATTGTTTTTTGACGCATTGATAGTAAGCTTATTTGCAGCGTACCAATTTTGTATCGATTTTAAATTTTCATTTACTTCACACTCATTTATTTGACCTACATCTTTGGGAAAAGTATGAAAAATATTTGAATCATCTGCAAATAGTCTGAAATTGAAAACATTTCTCACAGTTGGCAAGTCATTTATATAGATTAAAAACAGAGTTGGTCCTAGGACAGAACCTTGTGGTACACCACATTTGATATATCTACTTTCCGATGATGACTCTTTGTATTTCACAAACTGCATTCTGTCACTAAGATAGCTTTCGAGCCATTTCAGTGCATGTCCCTGGATGCCATAATGGGATAGCTTTGTAAATAATATGTTGTGGTTTATTGTGTCAAAAGCCTTTTGAAAGTCAAGAAACACACCAAGCGTAACTCATCCTTTGTCTATAATTTACAAAAAACCGTATTCATGAGATTAATTACTGATGATTTAGTACTATACTTATCTCTATATCCGTGCTGATGGTGATATAAAATGTCATACGTTTCTAGAAAACTGGTCAATCGAACATTAACTATTTTTCTAAAACCTTACCCAAAATTGGTAAGACATAAATGGGTCAATAGTTTCCTTTTTTCATTTGTATAACTTTTCTTAAGCAGTGGAGTGACTTTAGTAATTTTCATTTGATCAGGGACATTTCCTGTTTCCAATGAAAGATTGAAGATATGTATTAATGGTTCAGCCAAAATAGATGCACCATCCATAATCAGGCGTACTGGAATGTTGTCGTAACAAGAAGCTTTTTTCTCGTCAAGAGTCAACATGTGGTTATGAACTTCCTTCATTGTGACCGGTTTCCAAAAAGGGATTGCTCAACACTATTATTCAAATAATCTTTAGATAAAGTGGGTACACTTGGTATTGTTGATGCTAGATTTGGACCTATATTAACAAAGAAATCATTAAAATCATTTGCAATTTCAGAATCAGTTGTTAGAACTTCATCATTTCCATTAATACGCCTTATAAGTTTTTTCTACCTTAGTACCTTTCTTACCATTATTTCTCCCCGATAGTAATTCAATATGATATTACACGTTTTACTAGTGTTATTGCTGTTCAAACCACTGTAATAATTTATCTTGGCATTGCGGAGATAAGCCGTTAGTACGTTTCTATAGCTCCGATATGTTTGTACGACACTTACATCAAAGTTAGATGTTCTTACTTTTACAAACAATTTATATATTTTTTCGAACAGACTTCATTATTGATTTGGTTATGCAAGGTATTTTATAAGCGCGTTCTTTGCGGCTACTCTTCTCTTCGATTTGTGCATATTTATTACAAACATTATTAAACATATTATGGAATTTTATTAACAACTTTACATTTAATGATGCTTTAAAGTTTTGCTTATTCGGGTATTAAAGTTTATAGTCAGGCGTGGTGGTGTACGTTCGCAGGAGTTGAAAGGAGTTATGTGGTACACTTTTGAACTGGTCAAAAAATAAAAAACTTGAATGCTCCATTCGCAAAACGGGGGTGTGGGATAAGCAGACTGGAAAGCAACACAAATCTGTTACAAATCGACCACCATATTTCTAAATTTATATTCGCTAGTACATTTATCATTTCTTGATATTTCCTATCATTTATAAAATTGTTATATTTTTGCCAGATTTGGCCACCAGCTTAAACAATAACTGTGAGCATTGTTCTACCATGGACCCTACTACCATAGTTCTACTTATCCAAAGTGTGTGTGCAAGGGGGTATGCAGTGTGATTGCCATGCCTAGGCCTATCCTGGCCTTGCGCTAGTAGCGCCCGGGAGTAGCGCTTTGCTGAAAACAAAATGCGTTCTGAACATTTAATTTTCAACCTCTGTTTTCTCCTCTTTTTAATCCACAAATAAAGTGTTTTCTGTGAGGGATCAAATTTGCAAATAATCATCCTAATATTTTGCACAAAACTTTAAAAATGAAATGAAGGAGAAGAAGCATTTTTTGTTATTTATGGAATAAATTTGAATAAATTACCATAATTAATAAATGGAGCAAAATCTCAAAATTCTGTATAGAATTTTAGTAAAGCAAATTTAGCTCTACCAGATAAAGCAAACCAAATCAAAATCGGTCAAGAAGTGAGGGAGAAGAAGCAATTTTTGTTTTTTTTTGGAATAAATTTGCATAAATTACCATAATTAATGGAGAAAATTTTTTTAAATTCTGTGTAGAAGTTTAGTGTACCAAAGTTGGCTCTACCAGATAAAGCAAACCAAATCAAAATCGGTCACAATATGAAGGAGAAGAAGCATTTTTTGTGATTTTTTTTTTTATTTTTGGAATAAATTTGCATAAAGTACCATAAATAATCAATGGAGCAAAATCTCAAAATTCTGTGTAGAAGTTTGGTGTTCCAAATTTAGCTCTACCAGGTAAGGCAAACCAAATCAAAATCGGTCAAGAAATGAGGGAGAAGAAGCAATTTTTGTTTTTTTTTGGAATAAATTTGCATAAATTACCATAATTAATGGAGAACAATTTTTAAATTCTGTGTAGAAGTTTAGTGTACCAAAGTTAGCTCTACCAGATAAAGCAAACCAAATCAAAATCGGTCGAGAAATGAAGGAGAAGAAGCATTTTTTGTGATTTCGAATAAATTTGCATAAATTAGCATAGATAATGAATTTCACGATTCTGTGTAGAAGTTATAAATCCCCCTCCTAGCCCTATCATATGAAACAATCAGAATCAAAATCGGTTGAAGCTCATCGGGCCCTTCGGGCCGGATGAGCTAAAAATGACTGACGTATATGCGTTAATCTATAACTGGGAAACATTTTCCTGGAATAACGTACCTATAGACAGAGAGAGAGCGAGAGAGGGGGGGGGGAGACAGAAAGATAACATTTGCATAGATAAGATATTGAAGTCTTTTCCTATTCTTCTTTTCGTGCTTTACCAACATGATCAAATCAGGCAATTTCAGAGTTACACATATCTGAATCAATCAAACAATATAGCTGCAATACCTAATACTTAGTCCCTTTTTCCGCAATATGGTATCAGTCAGCCTCAAAGTAATTCATCAAATCTTCTCCCAATAATTAGTTTTAAAAACTTTGTATAGTTTTCCTTGTTGTCATTTCTAGGAAATTAATAACGAACTATACACCTATATTCAAGGTTTTTGAGCTTAATTTACCTGATTAATAATAATAAATAATAATAATCCGCTTTTTTATATAGCGCCCAATACATCGATCCAACGATGTGCCTAAGCGCTTTACAGATATATTATTACCCCGATCATCGGATTCAGGCTTACCCGCACACAATGTATGCAAATTTTCCACTCCCTGGGGAGTATTCCAGCCAGTCGCCATTTTACAAGCGCACACTTGCTTATCCAACCACATGAACTTTCGCATCCTACCGGGTACCCATTTAACACCTGGGTGGAGAGTAGCAAGTGCAGGTAAATATCTTGCCAAAGGATATTAGTGCCGTGTCGGGATTCGAACCCTCGACCATCGCCTCTCCAGTCAAGCGCCTAAAACCACTCGACCACGGTTGCTGTTTGGCATTGGAAATAATATATATTAGGCGTGACAAATTTTCAAAGCAGCTTACAGAGGCAATAACCACGTGGCATTTAGAGAACCCAAATCCTTAAAAATACAATAAGGTGTCAAGCTTTGAACCCCCCCCCCCGAAAAAAAAACTTGACCTTACCTGGTGTTGTGCCTGGTGTGGTTCCCGGTGTTGTTCCAGGTGTTGTAGTTGGTGTTGTTTCAGGTGTTGGAACCGGTGTTGTTTCAGGTGTTGGCACCGGTGTTGTTGAACCTGGTGTAGTTCCTGGTGTCGATTGAGGTGGTGTATGATATGGTGTACCGAATGTTGTTTCCGGTGTTGTACCTGGTGTTGTTCCTGGTGTCGTTCCTGGAGTGGTTCGAGGGGTTTTTCCCGTTGTTTTTCCTGAGGGAAAAATGAAATGTTGTATGCATTTAATATAGAACTATATAGAACTATACACCTATATTCAAGATTTCTGCGCTTAATTTACCTGGTTATCAGTTGCTATTTGGCATTGGAAATGATATATATCAGGTGTGATACATTTTCAAAGCAGCTTACAGAGGCAATAACCACATGGCATTTAGAGAACTTAATTCCTGAAAAACACAATGGGGTGTCTAGCTTAAACCCCCAAACAAAGCTTGACCTTACCAGGTGTTGTGCCTGGTGTATAACGTGGTATGGTTCCCGTTGTTGTTTCAGGTGTTGTAGCTGGTGTTGGTCCATGTGTTGTACCCGGTGTTGAACCTGGTGTAGATCCTGGTGTTGTTTGAGGTGGTGTTTCAGGTGGTATACCGAATGTTATTTCCGGTGTTATATCCCCTGTTGTTCCTGGAGTGGTTCGAGGGGTTGTTCCTGGGGGATTTCCCGGTGTTGTTCCTGAGGAAAAAATAAATGTTGCATGCGTTTAATTTAGAACTATGTAGGACTAGACACCTATATTCAAGATTTCGGCGCTTAATTTACCTGATTATCGGTTGCTCATTGGCATTGGAAATGATATATATATCAGGCGTGACAAATTTTCAAAGCAGCTTACAGAGGCAATAACCACATGGCATTTAGAAAACCCAATTCCTTAAAAATACAATGGGGTGTGTAGCTTAAACCCCCAAACAAAACTTGACCTTACCTGGTGTTGGGCCTGGTGTATTACGTGGTGTGGTTCCCGTTGTTGTTTCAGATGTTGTAGCTGGTGTTGTTTCAGGTGTTGTACCCGTTGTTGAACCTGGTGTAGTTCCTGGTGTTGTTTGAGGTGGTGTTTGAGGTGGTGTACCGAATGTTATTTTCGGTGTTATATCCCCTGTTGTTCCTGGAGTGGTTCGAGGGGTTGTTCCTGGGGGATTTCCCGGTGTTGTTCCTGAGGAAAAAATAAATGTTGCATGCGTTTAATTTACAACTATGTAGGACTAGACACCTATATTCAAGATTTCGGCGCTTAATTTACCTGATTATCGGTTGCTCATTGGCATTGGAAATGATATATATATATCAGGCGTGACAAATTTTCAAAGCAGCTTACAGAGGCAATAACCACATGGCATTTAGAGAACCCAATTCCTTAAAAATACAATGGGGTGTGTAGCTTAAACCCCCAAACAAAACTTGACCTTACCTGGTGTTGGGCCTGGTGTATTACGTGGTGTGGTTCCCGTTGTTGTTTCAGATGTTGTAGCTGGTGTTGTTTCAGGTGTTGTACCCGTTGTTGAACCTGGTGTAGTTCCTGGTGTTGTTTGAGGTGGTGTTTGAGGTGGTGTACCGAATGTTATTTTCGGTGTTATATCCCCTGTTGTTCCTGGAGTGGTTCGAGGGGTTGTTCGTGGTGTTGTTTCTTGGGTTGTTCCTGGTGTTGTTCCTGAGGGAAAAAATTAAATGTTTTATGCATTGATATAGAACTATACACCTATATTCAAGATTTCTGCGCTTAAATTTAATAACTGGTTATCAGTTACTGTTTGGCATTGGAAATGACATATATCAGGTGTGACAAATTTTCAAAGCTGCTTACAGAGGCAATAACCACATGATATATAGAGAACCCAATGTTTAATGTTCCTGTGAAACTAATTTCTAATATCATGCGTACACATTCAAGTCAATAAAAAGTGATACCAACAAAAACAATTTGCTCTGAGACTAATTGGATGTAAGTTCATAGAGGGTATTTACCTGTGGTCGGAGTTGGTGTTTGGGTGGTGGGGATTGTTGTTGTTGTTTTAGTCCTCTCCGTCGAAGTCTTTGTTGTCGGCTCGGTTGTCGGGCAATTTCGCCCAAATGTTTTGTTTCTACAGCAGAGAAACCTGCGGGTAAATGCGGGTATTTAATTTAAAGAAAAGATTTGAGTTCTCGTAAAGATGACAAATCATTGGTAGGGTGAGGTTAGGGTTGTGGTCGTAATGGAGTTTTAGGCCAGTTTAAGGGTTAGGCTCAGCGTTCAACATAGTGTTTGGTCTAGGGTCGAAGATAGGATTTTGGTTTGCGCAGGAAATTGTCCGCGGACCAATTATTGTGGCAGGAGTATACGTAAAACCCTTGGGGAAAATACGTATCCAACTGAACAATGACAGACGAATAATATCACTGATTTTGGTGGCATATTACCGTAGGTAGACTCATCCTTACAGCCCATTCAACATCCCCCCTCCACGTTCCCGATCTTTTACATAATTATGTATTCGAATCCTACTAGTCTACAGTGGAAAACTCTTTATTTCGGATAGGACGTTAATTGGAGGTCGAATGTGAAGAAGAATCACCACCTTCGCAGAACCTATCGCCCTCTTCGTAAAAGCGTTAGGCAAACCCCGGCGTAACGGTCCATCTAACCCATCCTAATCAAATATACCAGGACGCGAGACTAGATGGTGACAGTGATTCAGTACGCTTTTGCCCTCCCAGGCACACACCCGTGTTAAATACCTACCACTAACACCACCACAGCTACTACTTATACTCCTACCAGTACGAATAATGTCATATTATGAAGATGATATGATGATGATAATAATTACAATAAAAATAAATAGTAATTCTTATAAAAATAACAAACCAATAATAATGATGATAATGATAATAATGATAATAATTATAATAATAAAAGTAATAATAACGATATCAATAAAACAATAATAATGACAAGAACAACAATATTGACATTAATATTGAAAACAAGATCCTTCCCGTTACCTGATACGGTAATCGAGGCATATCGGCTGCGTGTTCGAGTGGAGACAGACCAACCCATAGTCGACATCGCAAGTGAGGTCCTGACCAATGCTGGAGGAATTGAAGTGAGGTGAAGCACTCATCTCGCACTCAATGTCTTTTGGGTTTTCGCAGATGTCGAACGTCTCTTTGCAGTCCTCTTTGAGCTCGAACTCGCCGATGTCGTCAGGGATCACTTTGCCGCCCCCCTCCTCGTCGTCGCACCACGGGGTCCACTCACAGATCTCTTCAATATAGCACTCTGTCATTATGTTTAAATGGTTAAATACAGTTAGAAGGTAGGGTAGGTAAATGCTTGATTATACATTTTTTTGATATGATTTTTTTTATTTTTTTTACTTGTTTTGTTTAACCATCCACATGATCGACGTGAAATAATGTAACAAATTTGTACATTGTATATCAACAAATTGGAAAAAGTAATAATTAATAAATAATTGATCATTGTTGACCTGAACGCATTGAAATTGACGGGCGTGCTATACAAAGCAATGCTGGTAGGACGCATGCCCTAGAACTTAATAACGTCATAGTATAACTTTTTGTCAAGCATACGTCTATTATAGTAGCAATGAATAATGTACACATTTCAAAGCAAGATTACTATGTGCCCATGTAGGTTTAAAGTAAAAGGGAGAGAAAGAGAGACAGAGACAGAGAGAGAGAGAAAGAGAGATAGAGTGTGTATGTGTGTGTGTGTGTGTGTGTGTGTGTGTTAATGAAAAAGGCAGTATATGCGACTTGGGAAAGGAACAAAAGCGAGATAATCAAAATTAGAAAGAGGAAGCGATCCCTAAAAAACAGGGTGCCCTAGCCTGGTATGTGTATCTAAATTCAAACAGCTATCTAAATATTGTAGAGCTTGATTATTGAGTATTTTGTAGACAACTAGAGTAATTAACACAATTTGTCTTTGTTTCAAAGGAAGCCAGTCTAATAGGCTCAAGAGTGGCTGAGAAGGAATGTACCTAGAAACCTGAAATATCAATCGGGCTGGCCAATTTCGTAGCCGTTAGTAGAGAGATACCCATTACAATAATCAATACGGGATATACCTAAAGAACGCACATCATTATGACAGGCAGGTTGGTCAATACAACTTCTGATTCTAGCAATATTCCTCAAATAAAACGTAAAAATATGGTGAGACATCGACATGCAAGAATCAAGTACAACGCTAAGGTTTCTTATTGTTTTTAAAGGGATATTGAGTGTGCCACCAACATCCAACTGAACCTTTGGAAACAAATATATAATTTATTCAATTTGAAAACATTCAGCAATTGGAGGTCATGAAACAGTGCATCAGTATGAGTACGATGTGGCTTGAAAGTTATAGCACGTACAGCCATCCTTTGAGTATAAAATATACAATTCAAGTGTGATTTATAAGTACTACCCCAAACCTCGATGACATATGTAATATATGACTGTATCAGAGATTTATACAACAGTATCAATATATATTTAGGGAAAAAATGCCGTAATTTAAAGAGGATACAGACCTTTCTCCGTATACATGCAGTCATTAAAAGATTTGATAAGTAAAATCCATGTTAAATATCTGTCAATATTAATGCCAACAAATGTCGCTTCCTCCACTTCTCTTAATTCTGACCAAGATATTTTCAATCTCCCTCTAAGCACGGCCTTTCTTTTACGACTACTAAAGAACATGAAATAGGTTTTTGACGCATTGATAGTAAGCTTATTTGCAGTGCACCAATTTTGTATCGATTATAAATTTTCATTTACTTCACACTTATTTACTTGATCTACACATTTGGAAAAAGAATGAAAAATATTAGAGTCATCTGCAAATAGTCTGAAATTGAAATACTTTGTCACAGTCATTTACATAGATTAAAAACAGAGTTGGTCCTAAGACATTTCAGTGCATGTCCCTGGATGCCATAATGGGATAGCTTTTTAAATAATATGTTGTGGTTTATTATGTCAAAAGCCTTTTGAAAGTCAAGAAACACATCAAGCGTAACACATCTTTTGCCTATACTTTTCAAAACCGCATTCATAAGAATAATTACTGATAATTTAGTACTATACTTCTTTCTAAATCCGTACTGATGGTGATATACAATGTCATGCGTTTCTAGGAGACTGGTTAATCAAACATTAACTATTTTTTCTAAAACTTTACCCAAATTGGTAAGACAGAAATGGGTCAATAGTTTCCTGTTTCATGTTTATAACCTTTTTTAAGCAATGGAGTGACTTTAGTAATTTTCTTTTGATCAGGGACATTTCCTGTTTCCAATGAAAGATTGAAGATATATGTTAATGGTTCAGTCAAAATAGATGCACCATCCTTAATCAGGCGTAATGGAATATTGTCGTATTAAACCACAAGCCTTCTTCTCGTCAAGAGCCAACGTGTGGTCATGAACTTCCTTCAATGTGACCGGTTTCCAAAAAGGGTTTACTCAACTCTATTATTCAAATAATCTTTAAATAAAGTGGGTACATTTGTTATTGCTGATTCTAGATTTGGACCTATGTTTACAAATAAATCATTAAATTCATTGGCAATTTCAGAATCAGTTGTTAGAACTTCATCATTTTTATTAATACGCCTTATCATGTCCCTGGATGCCATAATGGGATAGCTTTTTAAATAATATATTGTGGTTTATTATGTCAAAAGCCTTTTGAAAGTCAAGAAACACACCAAGCGTAACACATCTTTTGCCTATACTTTTCAAAACCGTATTCATAAGAATAATTACTGATAATTTAGTACTATACTTCTTTCTAAATCCGTACTGATGGTGATATACAATGTCATGCGTTTCTAGGAGACTGGTTAATCAAACATTAACTATTTTTTCTAAAACTTTACCCAAATTGGTAAGACAGAAATGGGTCAATAGTTTCCTGTTTCATGTTTATAACCTTTTTTAAGCAGTGGAGTGACTTTAGTAATTTTCTTTTGATCAGGGACATTTCCTGTTTCCAATGAAAAATTGAAGATATATGTTAATGGTTCAGTCAAAATAGATGCACCATCCTTAATCAGGCGTAATGGAATATTGTCGTATTAAACCACAAGCCTTCTTCTCGTCAAGAGCCAACGTGTGGTCATGAACTTCCTTCAATGTGACCGGTTTCCAAAAAGGGATTACTCAACACTATTATTCAAATAATCTTTAAATAAAGTGGGTACATTTGTTATTGCTGATGCTAGATATGGACCTATGTTTACAAATAAATCATTAAATTCACTGGCAATTTCAGAATCAGTTGTTAGAACTGCATCATTTTTATTAATACGCCTTATATTTTGTTTTTACCTTAGTACCTTTGTGATCATTATTTCTCCCCGATAGTAATTAATTTATGATATTACACGTTTTACTAGTGTTATTGCTGTTCAAACCACTGTAATAATTTATCTTGGCATTGCGAAGAAAAGCCGTTAGCAAGTTTCTATAGCTCGGATATGTTTGTACGACACTTACATGAAAGTTAGTTACTTTTATCAACAATTTATATATTTTTTTCGAACAGACTTCAGTATTGATTTGGTTATGCAAGGTTTTTTATATGCGCGTCCTTTGCGGCTACTCTTCTCTTTGATTGGTGTATATTCATTACAAACATTATTAAACATATTATGAAATATGGAATATGCCGTGTTAACAATTTTACAGTAAATGATGCGCTGCCAGTCTTGGCCAGCAAGATCATCTTTAAAGTTTTGTTTATTTGGGTAATAAAACTCATAGTCAGGCGTGGTGGTGTACATTCGCAGGAGTTTAAAAGAAAAATGATTAACATAATCGTTAATTTATAACTGAGAAACGTTTTAGAGGAATAACATACCAATAGAGAGAGAGAGAGAAAGAGAGAGAGAGGGAGACAGAAAGATAAGTTTTGCATAGAGAAGATATTGAAGCCTTTTTCTATTCTTCTTTTCGTGCTTTACCAACATGATCAAATCAGGCAATTTCAGAGTTACACATATCTGAACCAATCAAACAATATATCTGCGATACCTATTACTTAGTCCCCTTTTCTGCAATATGGCATCAGTCAGCCTCAAGGTAATTGATTCATCAATTCTTCTACCAATAATTCGTTAAAAAAATAAGTATAGTTTTCCTTATTATCATCTATAGGAAATTAATAACAAACTATACACCTATATTCAAGATTTCTGCGCTTAATTTACCTGGTTATCAGTTGCTGTTTGGCATTGGAAATGACATATATCAGGTGTGATACATTTTAAAAGGAGCTTACAGAGGCAATAACCACATGATATTCAGATAACCCAAATCCTTAAAAATACAATACGGTGTCTAGCTTTAACCCCAAACAAAACTTGACATTACCTGGTGTTGTGCCTGGTGTAGTACGTGGTGTCGATTGAGGTGGTGTGTGATATGGTGTACCTGGTGTTGTTTCTGGTGTCGTTCCTGTAGTGGTTCGAGGGGTGTTTCCTGGTGTTGTTTCTGGGGGATTTCCTGGTGTTCCTGAGGGAAAAATTAAAAGGTGCATGCGTTTGATATACAACTATATAGAACTATACACTTATATTCAAGATTTCTGCGTTTAATTTACGTGGTTATCAGTTGCTGTTTGGCTTGGAAATGATATATATCAGGTGTGATACATTTTCAAAGCAGCTTACAGAGGCAAAAACCACATGGCTTTCAGAGAACCCAAATCCTTAAAAAACACAATAGGGTGTCAAGCTTTAACGATACTATGTCCCTTTTTCAGCCAACATCAAATTCTGTAGAACTTTGCAGGAATTATGAATATGTCATGTATGTCCTATCTGTGAAATTTACACGTTAGCAGTGTCCTATTATTCAAATTATGCAAGGAAACCCGGTTACTTTCTAGACTTCCCTGTCAGACACTACCGAAATGACTGACTGACGTCTTTTTTTCTTTGGTAATAACATATACATAAAATGAACGGTAGCAGGTACATGAGCATTTGTCTACATCAATAACCACTACTTATAATGGCTAAAATTAAACTAATAGAATCTTTGTGCAGCATGAAACGTACGACCATTCGATACAAGGGTCTGAAAATCCGACTATTACTTAGGTGATACCAATCCCTTATGTCGATTCGACAACTACTGGTCGTTATTTCCCACCAAAATCAATTTTCAAACCCTTTCGTTTTGAGGGAAGTTCTTAATAAGTATTGTCTTTCAAATGCTATGGAGTTTAAACCTTTTCATTTTTTGACCTGCAAATGGGACATAGTACCTTAACCCTCAAACAAAACTTGACCTTACCTGGTGATGTGCCTGGTGTAGTTCGTGGTGTCGATTGAGGTGGTGTGTGATATGGTGTACCAGGTGTTGTTTCTGGGGGATTTCCCGGTGTTCCTGAGGCAAAAATTAAAAGGTGTATGCGTTTGATATACAACTATATAGAACTATACACTTAAATTCAAGATTTCTGCGTTTAATTTACGTGGTGTTCAGTTCCTGTTTGGCTTGGAAATGATATATATCAGGTGTGATACATTTTCAAAGCAGCTTACAGGGGCAAAAACCACATGGCATTCAGAGTAACCAAATCTTTAAAAATACAATTGGGTGTCAAGCTTTAACGATACTATGTCCCCTTTTCAGCCAACATCAAATATGTATAACTTTGCATGAATTATGATTATATCATGTATGTCCTATCTGTGAAATTTAAACGTTAGCAGTCTCCTATTATTCAAATTATGTAAGGAAACCCGGTTACTTTCTAGACTTCCCTGTCAGACACTACCGAAATGACTGACTGACATCTTTTTTTCTTTGGTAATAACATAAACATTAAATGAGCGGTAGCAGGTACATGAGCATTTGTCTAAATCAATAACCCACTACTTGTAATGGCTAAAATTAAACTAATAGAATCTTTGTGCAGCATAAAACGTTCGACCATTCGATACAAGGGTCTGAAAATCAGACTATTACTTAGGTGATACCAATCCCTTATGTCGATTCGACAACTAATGGTCGTTATTTTTCCACAAAAATCAATTTTCAAACCCTTTCGTTTTGAGGAAAGTTCCTCATAAGTATTGTCTTTCAAATGCTATTGGAGTTTAAACCTTTTCATTTTTAACCTGCAAATGGGACATAGTACCTTAACCCTCAAACAAAACTTGACCTTACCTGGTGATGTGCCTGGTGTAGTACGTGGTGTCGATTGAGGTGGTGTGTGATATGGTGTACCTGGTGTTGTTTCTGGGGGATTTCCCGGTGTTCCTGAGGCAAAAATTAAAAGGTGTATGCGTTTGATATACAACTATATAGAACTATACACTTAAATTCAAGATTTCTGCGTTTAATTTACGTGGTGTTCAGTTCCTGTTTGGCTTGGAAATGATATATATCAGGTGTGATACATTTTCAAAGCAGCTTACAGGGCAAAAACCACATGGCATTCAGAGTAACCAAATCTTTAAAAATACAATTGGGTGTCAAGCTTTAACGATACTATGTCCCTTTTTCAGCCAACATCAAATATGTATAACTTTGCATGAATTATGAATATGTCATGTATGTCCTATCTGTGAAATTTAAACGTTAGCAGTATCCTATTATTCAAATTATGTAAGGAAACCCGGTTACTTTCTAGACTTCCCTGTCAGACACTACCGAATGACTGACTGACATCTTTTTCTTTGGTAATAACATAAATATTAAATGAGCGGTAGCAGGTACATGAGCATTTGTCTAAATCAATAACCCACTACTTGTAATGGCTAAAATTAAACTAATAGAATCTTTGTGCAGCATAAAACGTTCGACCATTCGATACAAGGGTCTGAAAATCAGACTATTACTTAGGTGATACCAATCCCTTATGTCGATTCGACAACTAATGGTCGTTATTTATCCACAAAAATCAATTTTCAAACCCTTTCGTTTTGAGGAAAGTTCCTCATAAGTATTGTCTTTCAAATGCTATTGGAGTTTAAACCTTTTCATTTTTAACCTGCAAATGGGACATAGTACCTTAACCCTCAAACAAAACTTGACCTTACCTGGTGATGTGCCTGGTGTAGTACGTGGTGTCGATTGAGGTGGTGTGTGATATGGTGTACCTGGTGTTGTTTCTGGGGGATTTCCCGGTGTTCCTGAGGCAAAAATTAAAAGGTGTATGCGTTTGATATACAACTATATAGAACTATACACTTAAATTCAAGATTTCTGCGTTTAATTTACGTGGTGTTCAGTTCCTGTTTGGCTTGGAAATGATATATATCAGGTGTGATACATTTTCAAAGCAGCTTACAGGGGCAAAAACCACATGGCATTCAGAGTAACCAAATCTTTAAAAATACAATTGGGTGTCAAGCTTTAACGATACTATGTCCCTTTTTCAGCCAACATCAAATATGTATAACTTTGCATGAATTATGAATATGTCATGTATGTCCTATCTGTGAAATTTAAACGTTAGCAGTATCCTATTATTCAAATTATGTAAGGAAACCCGGTTACTTTCTAGACTTCCCTGTCAGACACTACCGAATGACTGACTGACATCTTTTTTTCTTTGGTAATAACATAAATATTAAATGAGCGGTAGCAGGTACATGAGCATTTGTCTAAATCAATAACCCACTACTTGTAATGGCTAAAATTAAACTAATAGAATCTTTGTGCAGCATAAAACGTTCGACCATTCGATACAAGGGTCTGAAAATCAGACTATTACTTAGGTGATACCAATCCCTTATGTCGATTCGACAACTAATGGTCGTTATTTATCCACAAAAATCAATTTTCAAACCCTTTCGTTTTGAGGAAAGTTCCTCATAAGTATTGTCTTTCAAATGCTATTGGAGTTTAAACCTTTTCATTTTTAACCTGCAAATGGGACATAGTACCTTAACCCTCAAACAAAACTTGACCTTACCTGGTGATGTGCCTGGTGTAGTACGTGGTGTCGATTGAGGTGGTGTGTGATATGGTGTACCTGGTGTTGTTTCTGGGGGATTTCCCGGTGTTCCTGAGGCAAAATTAAAAGGTGTATGCGTTTGATATACAACTATATAGAACTATACACTTAAATTCAAGATTTCTGCGTTTAATTTACGTGGTGTTCAGTTCCTGTTTGGCTTGGAAATGATATATATCAGGTGTGATACATTTTCAAAGCAGCTTACAGGGGCAAAAACCACATGGCATTCAGAGTAACCAAATCTTTAAAAATACAATTGGGTGTCAAGCTTTAACGATACTATGTCCCTTTTTCAGCCAACATCAAATATGTATAACTTTGCATGAATTATGAATATGTCATGTATGTCCTATCTGTGAAATTTAAACGTTAGCAGTATCCTATTATTCAAATTATGTAAGGAAACCCGGTTACTTTCTAGACTTCCCTGTCAGACACTACCGAATGACTGACTGACATCTTTTTCTTTGGTAATAACATAAATATTAAATGAGCGGTAGCAGGTACATGAGCATTTGTCTAAATCAATAACCCACTACTTGTAATGGCTAAAATTAAACTAATAGAATCTTTGTGCAGCATAAAACGTTCGACCATTCGATACAAGGGTCTGAAAATCAGACTATTACTTAGGTGATACCAATCCCTTATGTCGATTCGACAACTAATGGTCGTTATTTATCCACAAAAATCAATTTTCAAACCCTTTCGTTTTGAGGAAAGTTCCTCATAAGTATTGTCTTTCAAATGCTATTGGAGTTTAAACCTTTTCATTTTTTAACCTGCAAATGGGACATAGTACCTTAACCCTCAAACAAAACTTGACCTTACCTGGTGATGTGCCTGGTGTAGTACGTGGTGTCGATTGAGGTGGTGTGTGATATGGTGTACCTGGTGTTGTTTCTGGGGGATTTCCCGGTGTTCCTGAGGCAAAATTAAAAGGTGTATGCGTTTGATATACAACTATATAGAACTATACACTTAAATTCAAGATTTCTGCGTTTAATTTACGTGGTGTTCAGTTCCTGTTTGGCTTGGAAATGATATATATCAGGTGTGATACATTTTCAAAGCAGCTTACAGGGGCAAAAACCACATGGCATTCAGAGTAACCAAATCTTTAAAAATACAATTGGGTGTCAAGCTTTAACGATACTATGTCCCTTTTTCAGCCAACATCAAATATGTATAACTTTGCATGAATTATGAATATGTCATGTATGTCCTATCTGTGAAATTTAAACGTTAGCAGTATCCTATTATTCAAATTATGTAAGGAAACCCGGTTACTTTCTAGACTTCCCTGTCAGACACTACCGAATGACTGACTGACATCTTTTTTTCTTTGGTAATAACATAAATATTAAATGAGCGGTAGCAGGTACATGAGCATTTGTCTAAATCAATAACCCACTACTTGTAATGGCTAAAATTAAACTAATAGAATCTTTGTGCAGCATAAAACGTTCGACCATTCGATACAAGGGTCTGAAAATCAGACTATTACTTAGGTGATACCAATCCCTTATGTCGATTCGACAACTAATGGTCGTTATTTTTCCACAAAAATCAATTTTCAAACCCTTTCGTTTTGAGGAAAGTTCCTCATAAGTATTGTCTTTCAAATGCTATTGGAGTTTAAACCTTTTCATTTTTTAACCTGCAAATGGGACATAGTACCTTAACCCTCAAACAAAACTTGACCTTACCTGGTGATGTGCCTGGTGTAGTACGTGGTGTCGATTGAGGTGGTGTGTGATATGGTGTACCTGGTGTTGTTTCTGGGGGATTTCCCGGTGTTCCTGAGGCAAAATTAAAAGGTGTATGCGTTTGATATACAACTATATAGAACTATACACTTAAATTCAAGATTTCTGCGTTTAATTTACGTGGTGTTCAGTTCCTGTTTGGCTTGGAAATGATATATATCAGGTGTGATACATTTTCAAAGCAGCTTACAGGGGCAAAAACCACATGGCATTCAGAGTAACCAAATCTTTAAAAATACAATTGGGTGTCAAGCTTTAACGATACTATGTCCCTTTTTCAGCCAACATCAAATATGTATAACTTTGCATGAATTATGAATATGTCATGTATGTCCTATCTGTGAAATTTAAACGTTAGCAGTATCCTATTATTCAAATTATGTAAGGAAACCCGGTTACTTTCTAGACTTCCCTGTCAGACACTACCGAATGACTGACTGACATCTTTTTTTCTTTGGTAATAACATAAATATTAAATGAGCGGTAGCAGGTACATGAGCATTTGTCTAAATCAATAACCCACTACTTGTAATGGCTAAAATTAAACTAATAGAATCTTTGTGCAGCATAAAACGTTCGACCATTCGATACAAGGGTCTGAAAATCAGACTATTACTTAGGTGATACCAATCCCTTATGTCGATTCGACAACTAATGGTCGTTATTTTTCCACAAAAATCAATTTTCAAACCCTTTCGTTTTGAGGAAAGTTCCTCATAAGTATTGTCTTTCAAATGCTATTGGAGTTTAAACCTTTTCATTTTTTAACCTGCAAATGGGACATAGTACCTTAACCCTCAAACAAAACTTGACCTTACCTGGTGATGTGCCTGGTGTAGTACGTGGTGTCGATTGAGGTGGTGTGTGATATGGTGTACCTGGTGTTGTTTCTGGGGGATTTCCCGGTGTTCCTGAGGCAAAAATTAAAAGGTGTATGCGTTTGATATACAACTATATAGAACTATACACTTAAATTCAAGATTTCTGCGTTTAATTTACGTGGTGTTCAGTTCCTGTTTGGCTTGGAAATGATATATATCAGGTGTGATACATTTTCAAAGCAGCTTACAGGGGCAAAAACCACATGGCATTCAGAGTAACCAAATCTTTAAAAATACAATTGGGTGTCAAGCTTTAACGATACTATGTCCCTTTTTCAGCCAACATCAAATATGTATAACTTTGCATGAATTATGAATATGTCATGTATGTCCTATCTGTGAAATTTAAACGTTAGCAGTATCCTATTATTCAAATTATGTAAGGAAACCCGGTTACTTTCTAGACTTCCCTGTCAGACACTACCGAATGACTGACTGACATCTTTTTTTCTTTGGTAATAACATAAATATTAAATGAGCGGTAGCAGGTACATGAGCATTTGTCTAAATCAATAACCCACTACTTGTAATGGCTAAAATTAAACTAATAGAATCTTTGTGCAGCATAAAACGTTCGACCATTCGATACAAGGGTCTGAAAATCAGACTATTACTTAGGTGATACCAATCCCTTATGTCGATTCGACAACTAATGGTCGTTATTTTTCCACAAAAATCAATTTTCAAACCCTTTCGTTTTGAGGAAAGTTCCTCATAAGTATTGTCTTTCAAATGCTATTGGAGTTTAAACCTTTTCATTTTTTAACCTGCAAATGGGACATAGTACCTTAACCCTCAAACAAAACTTGACCTTACCTGGTGATGTGCCTGGTGTAGTACGTGGTGTCGATTGAGGTGGTGTGTGATATGGTGTACCTGGTGTTGTTTCTGGGGGATTTCCCGGTGTTCCTGAGGCAAAAATTAAAAGGTGTATGCGTTTGATATACAACTATATAGAACTATACACTTAAATTCAAGATTTCTGCGTTTAATTTACGTGGTGTTCAGTTCCTGTTTGGCTTGGAAATGATATATATCAGGTGTGATACATTTTCAAAGCAGCTTACAGGGGCAAAAACCACATGGCATTCAGAGTAACCAAATCTTTAAAAATACAATTGGGTGTCAAGCTTTAACGATACTATGTCCCTTTTTCAGCCAACATCAAATATGTATAACTTTGCATGAATTATGAATATGTCATGTATGTCCTATCTGTGAAATTTAAACGTTAGCAGTATCCTATTATTCAAATTATGTAAGGAAACCCGGTTACTTTCTAGACTTCCCTGTCAGACACTACCGAATGACTGACTGACATCTTTTTTTCTTTGGTAATAACATAAATATTAAATGAGCGGTAGCAGGTACATGAGCATTTGTCTAAATCAATAACCCACTACTTGTAATGGCTAAAATTAAACTAATAGAATCTTTGTGCAGCATAAAACGTTCGACCATTCGATACAAGGGTCTGAAAATCAGACTATTACTTAGGTGATACCAATCCCTTATGTCGATTCGACAACTAATGGTCGTTATTTTTCCACAAAAATCAATTTTCAAACCCTTTCGTTTTGAGGAAAGTTCCTCATAAGTATTGTCTTTCAAATGCTATTGGAGTTTAAACCTTTTCATTTTTTAACCTGCAAATGGGACATAGTACCTTAACCCTCAAACAAAACTTGACCTTACCTGGTGATGTGCCTGGTGTAGTACGTGGTGTCGATTGAGGTGGTGTGTGATATGGTGTACCTGGTGTTGTTTCTGGGGGATTTCCCGGTGTTCCTGAGGCAAAATTAAAAGGTGTATGCGTTTGATATACAACTATATAGAACTATACACTTAAATTCAAGATTTCTGCGTTTAATTTACGTGGTGTTCAGTTCCTGTTTGGCTTGGAAATGATATATATCAGGTGTGATACATTTTCAAAGCAGCTTACAGGGGCAAAAACCACATGGCATTCAGAGTAACCAAATCTTTAAAAATACAATTGGGTGTCAAGCTTTAACGATACTATGTCCCTTTTTCAGCCAACATCAAATATGTATAACTTTGCATGAATTATGAATATGTCATGTATGTCCTATCTGTGAAATTTAAACGTTAGCAGTATCCTATTATTCAAATTATGTAAGGAAACCCGGTTACTTTCTAGACTTCCCTGTCAGACACTACCGAATGACTGACTGACATCTTTTTTTCTTTGGTAATAACATAAATATTAAATGAGCGGTAGCAGGTACATGAGCATTTGTCTAAATCAATAACCCACTACTTGTAATGGCTAAAATTAAACTAATAGAATCTTTGTGCAGCATAAAACGTTCGACCATTCGATACAAGGGTCTGAAAATCAGACTATTACTTAGGTGATACCAATCCCTTATGTCGATTCGACAACTAATGGTCGTTATTTTTCCACAAAAATCAATTTTCAAACCCTTTCGTTTTGAGGAAAGTTCCTCATAAGTATTGTCTTTCAAATGCTATTGGAGTTTAAACCTTTTCATTTTTTAACCTGCAAATGGGACATAGTACCTTAACCCTCAAACAAAACTTGACCTTACCTGGTGATGTGCCTGGTGTAGTACGTGGTGTCGATTGAGGTGGTGTGTGATATGGTGTACCTGGTGTTGTTTCTGGGGGATTTCCCGGTGTTCCTGAGGCAAAATTAAAAGGTGTATGCGTTTGATATACAACTATATAGAACTATACACTTAAATTCAAGATTTCTGCGTTTAATTTACGTGGTGTTCAGTTCCTGTTTGGCTTGGAAATGATATATATCAGGTGTGATACATTTTCAAAGCAGCTTACAGGGGCAAAAACCACATGGCATTCAGAGTAACCAAATCTTTAAAAATACAATTGGGTGTCAAGCTTTAACGATACTATGTCCCTTTTTCAGCCAACATCAAATATGTATAACTTTGCATGAATTATGAATATGTCATGTATGTCCTATCTGTGAAATTTAAACGTTAGCAGTATCCTATTATTCAAATTATGTAAGGAAACCCGGTTACTTTCTAGACTTCCCTGTCAGACACTACCGAATGACTGACTGACATCTTTTTTTCTTTGGTAATAACATAAATATTAAATGAGCGGTAGCAGGTACATGAGCATTTGTCTAAATCAATAACCCACTACTTGTAATGGCTAAAATTAAACTAATAGAATCTTTGTGCAGCATAAAACGTTCGACCATTCGATACAAGGGTCTGAAAATCAGACTATTACTTAGGTGATACCAATCCCTTATGTCGATTCGACAACTAATGGTCGTTATTTTTCCACAAAAATCAATTTTCAAACCCTTTCGTTTTGAGGAAAGTTCCTCATAAGTATTGTCTTTCAAATGCTATTGGAGTTTAAACCTTTTCATTTTTAACCTGCAAATGGGACATAGTACCTTAACCCTCAAACAAAACTTGACCTTACCTGGTGATGTGCCTGGTGTAGTACGTGGTGTCGATTGAGGTGGTGTGTGATATGGTGTACCTGGTGTTGTTTCTGGGGGATTTCCCGGTGTTCCTGAGGCAAAATTAAAAGGTGTATGCGTTTGATATACAACTATATAGAACTATACACTTAAATTCAAGATTTCTGCGTTTAATTTACGTGGTGTTCAGTTCCTGTTTGGCTTGGAAATGATATATATCAGGTGTGATACATTTTCAAAGCAGCTTACAGGGGCAAAAACCACATGGCATTCAGAGTAACCAAATCTTTAAAAATACAATTGGGTGTCAAGCTTTAACGATACTATGTCCCTTTTTCAGCCAACATCAAATATGTATAATTTTGCATGAATTATGAATATGTCATGTATGTCCTATCTGTGAAATTTCTAGACTTACCTGTCAGACACTACCGAATGACTGACTGACATCTTTTTTTCTTTGGTAATAACATAAATATTAAATGAGCGGTAGCAGGTACATGAGCATTTGTCTAAATCAATAACCCACTACTTGTAATGGCTAAAATTAAACTAATAGAATCTTTGTGCAGCATAAAACGTTCGACCATTCGATACAAGGGTCTGAAAATCAGACTATTACTTAGGTGATACCAATCCCTTATGTCGATTCGACAACTAATGGTCGTTATTTTTCCACAAAAATCAATTTTCAAACCCTTTCGTTTTGAGAAAAGTTCCTCATAAGTATTGTCTTTCAAATGCTATTGGAGTTTAAACCTTTTCATTTTTTAACCTGCAAATGGGACATAGTACCTTAACCCTCAAACAAAACTTGACCTTACCTGGTGATGTGCCTGGTGTAGTACGTGGTGTCGATTGAGGTGGTGTGTGATATGGTGTACCTGGTGTTGTTTCTGGGGGATTTCCCGGTGTTCCTGAGGCAAAATTAAAAGGTGTATGCGTTTGATATACAACTATATAGAACTATACACTTAAATTCAAGATTTCTGCGTTTAATTTACGTGGTGTTCAGTTCCTGTTTGGCTTGGAAATGATATATATCAGGTGTGATACATTTTCAAAGCAGCTTACAGGGGCAAAAACCACATGGCATTCAGAGTAACCAAATCTTTAAAAATACAATTGGGTGTCAAGCTTTAACGATACTATGTCCCTTTTTCAGCCAACATCAAATATGTATAACTTTGCATGAATTATGAATATGTCATGTATGTCCTATCTGTGAAATTTAAACGTTAGCAGTATCCTATTATTCAAATTATGTAAGGAAACCCGGTTACTTTCTAGACTTCCCTGTCAGACACTACCGAATGACTGACTGACATCTTTTTTTCTTTGGTAATAACATAAATATTAAATGAGCGGTAGCAGGTACATGAGCATTTGTCTAAATCAATAACCCACTACTTGTAATGGCTAAAATTAAACTAATAGAATCTTTGTGCAGCATAAAACGTTCGACCATTCGATACAAGGGTCTGAAAATCAGACTATTACTTAGGTGATACCAATCCCTTATGTCGATTCGACAACTAATGGTCGTTATTTTTCCACAAAAATCAATTTTCAAACCCTTTCGTTTTGAGGAAAGTTCCTCATAAGTATTGTCTTTCAAATGCTATTGGAGTTTAAACCTTTTCATTTTTAACCTGCAAATGGGACATAGTACCTTAACCCTCAAACAAAACTTGACCTTACCTGGTGATGTGCCTGGTGTAGTACGTGGTGTCGATTGAGGTGGTGTGTGATATGGTGTACCTGGTGTTGTTTCTGGGGGATTTCCCGGTGTTCCTGAGGCAAAAATTAAAAGGTGTATGCGTTTGATATACAACTATATAGAACTATACACTTAAATTCAAGATTTCTGCGTTTAATTTACGTGGTGTTCAGTTCCTGTTTGGCTTGGAAATGATATATATCAGGTGTGATACATTTTCAAAGCAGCTTACAGGGGCAAAAACCACATGGCATTCAGAGTAACCAAATCTTTAAAAATACAATTGGGTGTCAAGCTTTAACGATACTATGTCCCTTTTTCAGCCAACATCAAATATGTATAACTTTGCATGAATTATGAATATGTCATGTATGTCCTATCTGTGAAATTTAAACGTTAGCAGTATCCTATTATTCAAATTATGTAAGGAAACCCGGTTACTTTCTAGACTTCCCTGTCAGACACTACCGAATGACTGACTGACATCTTTTTTTCTTTGGTAATAACATAAATATTAAATGAGCGGTAGCAGGTACATGAGCATTTGTCTAAATCAATAACCCACTACTTGTAATGGCTAAAATTAAACTAATAGAATCTTTGTGCAGCATAAAACGTTCGACCATTCGATACAAGGGTCTGAAAATCAGACTATTACTTAGGTGATACCAATCCCTTATGTCGATTCGACAACTAATGGTCGTTATTTTTCCACAAAAATCAATTTTCAAACCCTTTCGTTTTGAGAAAGTTCCTCATAAGTATTGTCTTTCAAATGCTATTGGAGTTTAAACCTTTTCATTTTTAACCTGCAAATGGGACATAGTACCTTAACCCTCAAACAAAACTTGACCTTACCTGGTGATGTGCCTGGTGTAGTACGTGGTGTCGATTGAGGTGGTGTGTGATATGGTGTACCTGGTGTTGTTTCTGGGGGATTTCCCGGTGTTCCTGAGGCAAAAATTAAAAGGTGTATGCGTTTGATATACAACTATATAGAACTATACACTTAAATTCAAGATTTCTGCGTTTAATTTACGTGGTGTTCAGTTCCTGTTTGGCTTGGAAATGATATATATCAGGTGTGATACATTTTCAAAGCAGCTTACAGGGGCAAAAACCACATGGCATTCAGAGTAACCAAATCTTTAAAAATACAATTGGGTGTCAAGCTTTAACGATACTATGTCCCTTTTTCAGCCAACATCAAATATGTATAACTTTGCATGAATTATGAATATGTCATGTATGTCCTATCTGTGAAATTTAAACGTTAGCAGTATCCTATTATTCAAATTATGTAAGGAAACCCGGTTACTTTCTAGACTTCCCTGTCAGACACTACCGAATGACTGACTGACATCTTTTTTTCTTTGGTAATAACATAAATATTAAATGAGCGGTAGCAGGTACATGAGCATTTGTCTAAATCAATAACCCACTACTTGTAATGGCTAAAATTAAACTAATAGAATCTTTGTGCAGCATAAAACGTTCGACCATTCGATACAAGGGTCTGAAAATCAGACTATTACTTAGGTGATACCAATCCCTTATGTCGATTCGACAACTAATGGTCGTTATTTTTCCACAAAAATCAATTTTCAAACCCTTTCGTTTTGAGGAAAGTTCCTCATAAGTATTGTCTTTCAAATGCTATTGGAGTTTAAACCTTTTCATTTTTAACCTGCAAATGGGACATAGTACCTTAACCCTCAAACAAAACTTGACCTTACCTGGTGATGTGCCTGGTGTAGTACGTGGTGTCGATTGAGGTGGTGTGTGATATGGTGTACCTGGTGTTGTTTCTGGGGGATTTCCCGGTGTTCCTGAGGCAAAAATTAAAAGGTGTATGCGTTTGATATACAACTATATAGAACTATACACTTAAATTCAAGATTTCTGCGTTTAATTTACGTGGTGTTCAGTTCCTGTTTGGCTTGGAAATGATATATATCAGGTGTGATACATTTTCAAAGCAGCTTACAGGGGCAAAAACCACATGGCATTCAGAGTAACCAAATCTTTAAAAATACAATTGGGTGTCAAGCTTTAACGATACTATGTCCCTTTTTCAGCCAACATCAAATATGTATAACTTTGCATGAATTATGAATATGTCATGTATGTCCTATCTGTGAAATTTAAACGTTAGCAGTATCCTATTATTCAAATTATGTAAGGAAACCCGGTTACTTTCTAGACTTCCCTGTCAGACACTACCGAATGACTGACTGACATCTTTTTTTCTTTGGTAATAACATAAATATTAAATGAGCGGTAGCAGGTACATGAGCATTTGTCTAAATCAATAACCCACTACTTGTAATGGCTAAAATTAAACTAATAGAATCTTTGTGCAGCATAAAACGTTCGACCATTCGATACAAGGGTCTGAAAATCAGACTATTACTTAGGTGATACCAATCCCTTATGTCGATTCGACAACTAATGGTCGTTATTTTTCCACAAAAATCAATTTTCAAACCCTTTCGTTTTGAGAAAAGTTCCTCATAAGTATTGTCTTTCAAATGCTATTGGAGTTTAAACCTTTTCATTTTTTAACCTGCAAATGGGACATAGTACCTTAACCCTCAAACAAAACTTGACCTTACCTGGTGATGTGCCTGGTGTAGTACGTGGTGTCGATTGAGGTGGTGTGTGATATGGTGTACCTGGTGTTGTTTCTGGGGGATTTCCCGGTGTTCCTGAGGCAAAAATTAAAAGGTGTATGCGTTTGATATACAACTATATAGAACTATACACTTAAATTCAAGATTTCTGCGTTTAATTTACGTGGTGTTCAGTTCCTGTTTGGCTTGGAAATGATATATATCAGGTGTGATACATTTTCAAAGCAGCTTACAGGGGCAAAAACCACATGGCATTCAGAGTAACCAAATCTTTAAAAATACAATTGGGTGTCAAGCTTTAACGATACTATGTCCCTTTTTCAGCCAACATCAAATATGTATAACTTTGCATGAATTATGAATATGTCATGTATGTCCTATCTGTGAAATTTAAACGTTAGCAGTATCCTATTATTCAAATTATGTAAGGAAACCCGGTTACTTTCTAGACTTCCCTGTCAGACACTACCGAATGACTGACTGACATCTTTTTTTCTTTGGTAATAACATAAATATTAAATGAGCGGTAGCAGGTACATGAGCATTTGTCTAAATCAATAACCCACTACTTGTAATGGCTAAAATTAAACTAATAGAATCTTTGTGCAGCATAAAACGTTCGACCATTCGATACAAGGGTCTGAAAATCAGACTATTACTTAGGTGATACCAATCCCTTATGTCGATTCGACAACTAATGGTCGTTATTTTTCCACAAAAATCAATTTTCAAACCCTTTCGTTTTGAGAAATGTTCCTCATAAGTATTGTCTTTCAAATGCTATTGGAGTTTAAACCTTTTCATTTTTTAACCTGCAAATGGGACATAGTACCTTAACCCTCAAACAAAACTTGACCTTACCTGGTGATGTGCCTGGTGTAGTACGTGGTGTCGATTGAGGTGGTGTGTGATATGGTGTACCTGGTGTTGTTTCTGGGGGATTTCCCGGTGTTCCTGAGGCAAAAATTAAAAGGTGTATGCGTTTGATATACAACTATATAGAACTATACACTTAAATTCAAGATTTCTGCGTTTAATTTACGTGGTGTTCAGTTCCTGTTTGGCTTGGAAATGATATATATCAGGTGTCATACATTTTCAAAGCAGCTTACAGAGGCAAAAACCACATGGCATTCAGAGTAACCAAATCTTTAAAAATACAATTGGGTGTCAAGCTTTAACGATACTATGTCCCTTTTTCAGCCAACATCAAATATGTATAACTTTGCATGAATTATGAATATGTCATGTATGTCCTATCTGTGAAATTTAAACGTTAGCAGTATCCTATTATTCAAATTATGTAAGGAAACCCGGTTACTTTCTAGACTTCCCTGTCAGACACTACCGAATGACTGACTGACATCTTTTTTTCTTTGGTAATAACATAAATATTAAATGAGCGGTAGCAGGTACATGAGCATTTGTCTAAATCAATAACCCACTACTTGTAATGGCTAAAATTAAACTAATAGAATCTTTGTGCAGCATAAAACGTTCGACCATTCGATACAAGGGTCTGAAAATCAGACTATTACTTAGGTGATACCAATCCCTTATGTCGATTCGACAACTAATGGTCGTTATTTTTCCACAAAATCAATTTTCAAACCCTTTCGTTTTGAGAAAAGTTCCTCATAAGTATTGTCTTTCAAATGCTATTGGAGTTTAAACCTTTTCATTTTTTAACCTGCAAATGGGACATAGTACCTTAACCCTCAAACAAAACTTGACCTTACCTGGTGATGTGCCTGGTGTAGTACGTGGTGTCGATTGAGGTGGTGTGTGATATGGTGTACCTGGTGTTGTTTCTGGGGGATTTCCGGTGTTCCTGAGGCAAAATTAAAAGGTGTATGCGTTTGATATACAACTATATAGAACTATACACTTAAATTCAAGATTTCTGCGTTTAATTTACGTGGTGTTCAGTTCCTGTTTGGCTTGGAAATGATATATATCAGGTGTGATACATTTTCAAAGCAGCTTACAGGGGCAAAAACCACATGGCATTCAGAGTAACCAAATCTTTAAAAATACAATTGGGTGTCAAGCTTTAACGATACTATGTCCCTTTTTCAGCCAACATCAAATATGTATAACTTTGCATGAATTATGAATATGTCATGTATGTCCTATCTGTGAAATTTAAACGTTAGCAGTGTCCTATTATTCAAATTATGCAAGGAAACCCGGTTACTTTCTAGACTTCCCTGTCAGACACTACCGAATGACTGACTGATATCTTTTTCTTTGGTAATAACATATACATAAAATGAGCGGTAGCAGGTACATGAGCATTTGTCTACATCAATAACCCACTACTTATAATGGCTAAAATTAAACTAATAGAATCTTTGTGCAGCATAAAACGTACGACCATTCGATACAAGGGTCTGAAAATCAGACTATTACTTAGGTGATACCAATCCCTTATGTCGATTCGACAACTAATGGTCGTTATTTTTCCACAAAAATCAATTTTCAAACCCTTCCGTTTTGAGGAAAGTTCTCATAAGTATTGTCTTTCAAATGCTATTGGAGTTTAAACCTTTTCATTTTTTAACCTGCAAATGGGACATAGTACCTTAACCCTCAAACAAAACTTGACCTTACCTGGTGATGTGCCTGGTGTAGTACGTGGTGTCGATTGAGGTGGTGTGTGATATGGTGTACCTGGTGTTGTTTCTGGGGGATTTCCGGTGTTCCTGAGGCAAAATTAAAAGGTGTATGCGTTTGATATACAACTATATAGAACTATACACTTAAATTCAAGATTTCTGCGTTTAATTTACGTGGTGTTCAGTTCCTGTTTGGCTTTGGAAATGATATATATCAGGTGTGATACATTTTCAAAGCAGGTTACAGAGGCAAAAACCACATGGCATTCAGAGAACCCAAATCCTTAAAAATACAATAGGGTGTCAAGCTTTAACAATACTATGTCCCTTTTTCAGCCAACATCAAATTCTGTAGAACTTTGCAGGAATTATGAATATGTCAAGTATGTCCTATCTGTGAAATTTAAACGTTAGCAGTGTCCTATTGTTCAAATTATGCAAGGATACCCGGTTACTTTCTAGGATTCCCTGTCAGACACTACCGATTGACTGAATGACATCTTTTTTCTTTTTGGTAATAACTTACATGAAATGGGCGGTAGCAGGTACATGAGCATTTGTATACATCAATAACCCAATACTTGTAATGGCCAAAATTAAACTGATTGAATCTTTTTGCAGCATAAAACGTACGACCATTCGGTACAAGGGACTGAAAATCAGACTATTACTTAGGTGATACCAATCCCTTATGTCGATTTGACAACTAATGGTCGTTATTTTCACACACAAATCAATTTTCAAACCCTTTCGTTTTGAGGAAAGTTCTTAATAACTACTTTCTTTCAAATGCTATTGGAGTTTAAACCTTTTCATTTTTTGACCTGCAAATGGGACATAGTACCTTAACCCCTAAAAAAACCTTGGCCTTACCTGGTGTTGTGCCTGGTGTAGTACGTGGTGTCGATTGAGGTGGGGTGTGATATGGTGTACCTGGTGTTGTTTCTGGTGTCGTTCCTGTAGTGGTTCGAGGGGTTGTTCCTGGTGTTGTTTCTGGGGGATTTCCAGGTGTTCCTGAGGGAAAAATTAAAAGGTGTATGTGTTTATTATAGAACTATATAGAACTATACACCTATATTAAAGATTTCTGCGCTTAATTTACGTGGTTATCAGTTGCTGTTTGGCATTGGAAATGATATATATCAGGTTTGACAAATTTTCAATGCTGCTTACAGAGGTAATATCCACATGGCATTCAGAGAACCCAATGTTTAATGTTTTTGTGAAACTAATTTCCAATATCATGCGTACATATTCAAGTCAATAAAAAGTGATACCAACAGAAACAATGTGCTCTGAGACCAATTGGATGTAAGTTCATAGAGGGTATTTACCTGTGGTCGGAGTTGCTGTTTCGGTGGTGGGGATTGTTGTTGTTGTTTTAGTCCTCTCCGTCGAAGTCTCTGTTGTCGGCTCGGTTGTAGGGCAATTTCGCCCAAATGTTTTGTTTCTACAGCAGAGGAACCTGAAATGCGGGTATTTAATTTAAAGAAAAAGGTCCGAGTTCTCGTAAGTATGAAAAATCATTGGTAGGGTGAAGCTAGGGTTGTCGTCGTAATGGAGTTTTAGGTCAGTTTCAGGGTTAAGGTCAGCGTTCGATATATTGTTTGGTGTAGGGTCGAAGATAAGATTTTGGTTAGCGCATGATTTTGTCCGCGGAACAATTATTGCGGCAGGAGTATACGCAAAGCCCTTGGAGAAAATCCGGGGGAAAATACGTATCCAACTGAACAATGACAGACGAATAATATTACTGATTTTGGTGGCATATTATCGATAGGTAGACTCATCCTTACAGCCCATTCAGCATCCCCCCTCCACGTTCATAATTATGTATTCGAATCCTACTAGCCTACAGAGGAAAACTCTTTAATTCGGATAGCTAGGACTTTAATTGGAGGTCCAATGTGAATAAGAATCACCACCTTCGCAGAACCTATCGCCCTCTTCGTAAAAGCGTTAGGGCAAACCCCGGCGTAGTGGTCCACCTAACCCATCCTAATCAAAGATACCGGGACGCGACCAGAGGGTGACAGTGATTCAGTACGCTTTTGCCCTCCCAGGCACACACCCCTGCTAAATACCTACTAATAACACCACCACTACTACTACTTCTCTTCCTACTAGTACGACTAATTTCATATAATGAAGATGATATGATGATAATGATAATAATAATAAAAATAGATAGTAATGATTATAATAAAAACTAAACAATAATAATAATTATAATGATAGTAGTTATAATAGTGATGACAAAAAACACGATATTAATATTAATTAAGAACATCAATATTGCCATTAAAAATTAAAAAACAAGATCCGTCCCGTTACCTGATACGGTAATCGAAACATATCGGCTGCGTGTTCGAGTGGTTACAGACCAACCCATAGTCGACATCGCAAGTGAGGTCCTGACCAAGGAAGGAAGAATTGAAATGAGGTGCAGCAGTCATCTCGCACTCGATGTCATTTGGGTTCTCACAGATGTCGAACTTCTCTTTGCAGTCCTCTTTAGCTCGAACTCGCCGTCGTCGCCAGGGATCACTTTGCCGCCCTCCTCGTCGTCGCACCACGGGGTCCACTCACAAATCTCTTTGATATAGCACTCTGTCATTATTTTTAAATGGTTGAATGCAGATAGAAGGTAAAGTAGGTAAAAGCTTGATTAGAAATGTTTTTGATTTGATTTATTTGTTTGTTTGTTTTATTCAACCATACACATTAACGACGTGAAATAATGTTCTACATTTTTTTCATCATATATCAACAAATTATCTATTCAATTAATTAATCAATAATTGATCATTGTTGACCCAAACGCGTTGAAACGGACGGGCAAGCTACACAAAGTAATGCTGGTAGGATGCATGCCCCAAGACTAAGTTACGTCATAGCATAAAGGTTGTATTTTTAAACATACGTCTATAAATTTAGCAATGAATAATGTACTCATTCCAAAGCAAGATATGCCCATGTAGGTTTGAAGTAAAAGGGAGAGACAGATATATATATAGTGTGTGTATGTTTGTGTGTGTGCATGTGTCTCTGTGTGTGTGTGTGTGTTAATGAGAAAGACATTATATGAGACGGGAAAGGAACAAAGGTAAGATAAACAAAATTAGAAATAGGAGCCGATCCCGGATAAACAGGGTGTTATTGTTTTGCAATTCCATGGAAAATGTTCACTAGCCAAAAATCATAAAATTGGCAGCAACTTGAGAAATATGTATTTCAGTGTTACAAATATGGTATCAAGCAATAGAACGCAACAAGCTGTTCTCTTTGAGTGGTCAATAAGTTGGAGTGAAGTACATTAAGTAATGATTTCGCTTAAAAAAAAAAAAAATTTTGATCATAATTCCAATCTTATGTTTTCATTATTCCACACCATAATATAATCACTTCAGATTTGAGTCCTTGGTGTCAAATTATATTGAAGGGATCACAGATAACTGAAATGATTGATAAGAACTTTCCCCCAAACAGAACATGTTAAAGCAAAGCTTTAAGGGTTTTTGTAAAAGCCAGACAAAAGTGTCATGTCCGTTACGCCACATATATAGGGAAATGAAAAATCCAATTGTTTAACAATGTATATCTATGTTTAGATCATAAGTATAAGTTTCTGTTCACACCGAAACTAGATTCATTGAATCCTTCTATCACAGACTATTTAAACTGTTAACAGTGAAGAAACTTCCTTGTCCATTTTGTGTCATGTCCGTTCAAGTTACAAAAAGTCGCTGTTGTACCTGGTGTTGTTCCTGGTGTTGTTGCTGAAGTTATTCGAGGGGTTGTTCCTAGCGTTGTTTCTGGGGGTGTTCCCGGAGTTGGAACCGGTGTTGATCCTCGTGTAGTTCCTGGTGTTGTTTGAGGTGGTGTACCCGGTGTTTTTCCTGGAGTCGTTCTTGGAGTGGTTCGAGGGTTTGTTTCTGGTGTTGTTTCTGGGGGTGTTCCCGGTGTTGATCCTGAGGGGAAAATTAAATGTTATATGCATTTATGTTAAACTAAACACCTATATTCACGATTTCTACGCTTAATTTAAATGGTTTTCAGTTGCTGTTTGGCATTGGAAATGACATATATATTAGGTTTGTGACGAATTTCCAAAGCTGCTTACAGAGGCAATAACCGAATGACCTCGAGAAAAACCTAGTCCTTAAAAATACAATGGGGTGTCTAGCGTCCCTTTTTCAGCCAACATCAAATTCTGTATTACTTTGCATGAATTATGGATATGTCATGTATGTCCTATCTGTGAAATTTAAACGTTAGCAGTGTCCTATTATTCAAATTATGCAAGGACACCCGGTTACTTTTTGGATTCCATGTCAGACACTACCGATTGACTGAATGACATATTTTTTCTCTTTGGTAATAACATACATAAAATGAGCGGTAGCAGGTACATGAGCATTTGTGTATATCAATAACCCACTACTTGTAATGGCCAAAATTAAACTGATTGAATCTTTTTGCAGCATAAAACGTACGACCATTCGGTACAAGGGTCTGAAAATCAGACTATTACTTAGGTAATACCTATCCCTTATGTCGATTCGACAACTAATGGTCGTTATTTTCCCACCAAAATCAATTTTCAAACCCTTTCGTTTTGAGGGAAGTTCTTAATAAGTATTGTCTCTCAAATGCTATTGGAGTTTAAACCTTTTCATTTTTTGACTTGCAAATGGGACATAGTACCTTAACCCTCAAACAAAACTTGACATTACCTGGTGATGTGCCTGGTGTAGTACGGGGTGTCGATTGAGGTGGTGTGTGATATGGTGTACCTGGTGTTGTTTCTGGTGTCGTTCCTGTAGTGGTTCGAGGGGTTGTTCCTGGTGTTGTTTCTGGGGGATTTCCTGGTGTTCCTGAGGCAAAATTAAAAGGTGGATGCGTTTGATATACAACTATATAGAACTATACACTTAAATTCAAGATTTCTGCGTTCAATTTACGTAGTTTTTAGTTGCTGTTTGGCATTGGAAATGATATATATCAGGTGTGATACATTTTCAAAGCAGCTTACAGAGGCAAAAACCACATGGCATTCAGAGTAAGCAAATCTTTAAAAATACAATAGGGTGTCAAGCTTTAACGATACTATGTCCCTTTTTCAGCCAACATCAAATTCTGTAGAACTTTGTAGGAATTATGAATATGTCATGTATGTCCTATCTGTGAAATTTAAACGTTAGCAGTGTCCTATTATTCAAATTATGCAAGGAAACCCGGTTACTTTCTAGACTTCCCTGTCAGACACTACCGAAATGACTGACTGATATCTTTTTTCTTTGGTAATAACATACATAAAATGAGCGGTAGCAGGTACATGAGCATTTGTGTATATCAATAACCTACTACTTGTAATGGCCAAAATTAAACTGATTGAATCTTTGTGCAGCATAAAACGTACGACCATTCGATACAAGGGTCTGAAAATCAGACTATTACTTAGGTGATACCAATCCCTTATGTCGATTCGACAACTAATGGTCGTTATTTTCCCACCAAAGTCAATTTTCAAACCCTTTCGTTTTGAGGGAAGTTCTTAATAAGTATTGTCTTTCAAATGCTATTGGAGTTTAAACCTTTTCATTTTTTGACCTGCAAATGGGACATAGTACCTTAACCCTCAAACAAAACTTGACCTTACCTGGTGATGTGCCTGGTGTAGTACGTGGTGTCGATTGAGGTGGTGTGTGATATGGTGTACCTGGTGTTGTTTCTGGTGTCGTTCCTGTAGTGGTTCGAGGGGTTGTTCCTGGTGTTGTTTCTGGGGGATTTCCTGGTGTTCCTGAGGCAAAAATTAAAAGGTGTATGCGTTTGATATACAACTATATAGAACTATACCTTTAAATTCAAGATTTCTGCGTTTAATTTACGTGGTTATCAGTTCCTGTTTGGCTTGGAAATGATATATATCAGGTGTGATACATTTTCAAAGCAGCTTACAGAGGCAAAAACCACATGGCATTCAGAGAACCCAAATCCTTAAAAATACAATAGGGTGTCAAGCTTTAACAATACTATGTCCCTTTTTCAGCCAACATCAAATTCTGTATTACTTTGCATGAATAATAGTTATGTCATGTAACTATGTCCTATCTGTGAAATTTAAAAGTTAGCAGTGTCCTATTATTCAAATTATGCAAGGACACCCGGTTACTTTTTAGAAGTCCCTGTCAGACACTACCGATTGACTGAATGACATATTTTTTTTCTTTGGTAATAACATACATAAAATGAGCGGTAGCAGGTACATGAGCATTTGTGTACATCAATAACCCACCACTTGTAATGGCCAAAATTAAACTGATTGAATCTTTTTGCAGCATAAAACGTACGACCATTCGGTACAAGGGTCTGAAAATCAGACTATTACTTAGGTAATACCTATCCCTTATGTCGATTCGACAACTAATGGTCGTTATTTTCCCACAAAAATCAATTTTCAAACCCTTACGTTTTGAGGGAAGTTCTTAATAAGTAATGTCTTTCAAATGCTATTAGAGTGTAAACCTTTTCATTTTTTGACCTGCAAATGGGACATAGTACCTTAACCCTCAAACAAAACTTGACCTTACCTGGTGATGTGCCTGGTGTAGTACGTGGTGTCGATTGAGGTGGGGTGTGATATGGTGTACCTGGTGTTGTTTCTGGTGTCGTTCCTGTAGTGGTTCGAGGGTTTGTTCCTGGTGTTGTTTCTGGGGGATATCCCGGTGTTCCTGAAGTAAAAATTAAAAGGTGTATGCGTTTGATACACAACTAAATAGAACTATACACTTATATTCAAGATTTCTGCGTTTAATTTACGAGATTATCAGTTGCTATTTGGTATTGGAAATACAATATATCAGGTGTGATACAGTTTCAAAGCAGGTTACAGAGGCAAAAACCACATGACATTCAGAGTACCCAAATCCTTAAAAATACAATAGGGTGTCAATCTTTAACGATACTATGTCCCTTTTTCAGCCAACATCAAATTCTGTATTACTTTGCATGAATTATAGATATGTCATGTATGTCCTATCTGTGAAATTTAAACGTTAGCAGTGTCCTATTATTCAAATTATGCAAGGACACCCGATTACTTTTTAGAATTCCCTGTCAGACACTACCGATTGACTGAATGACATATTTTTTCTTTGGTAATAACATACATGAAATGGGCGGTAGCAGGTACATGAGCATTTGTCTACATCAATAACCCAATACTTGTAATGGCCAAAATTAAACTGATTGAATCTTTTGCAGCATAAAACGTACGACCATTCGGTACAAGGGACTGAAAATCAGACTATTACTTAGGTGATACCAATCCCTTATGTCGATTTGACAACTAATGGTCGTTATTTTCACACAAAAATCAATTTTCAAACCCTTTCGTTTTGAGGGAAGTTCTTAATAAGTATTGTCTCTCAAATGCTATTGGAGTTTAAACCTTTTCATTTTTTGACCTGCAAATGGGACATAGTACCTTAACCCTCAAACAAAACTTGACATTACCTGGTGATGTGCCTGGTGTAGTACGTGGTGTCGATTGAGGTGGGGTGTGATATGGTGTACCTGGTGTTGTTTCTGGTGTCGTTCCTGTAGTGGTTCGAGGGGTTGTTCCTGGTGTTGTTTCTGGGGGATTTCCAGGTGTTCCTGAGGGAAAAATTAAAAGGTGTATGTGTTTATTATAGAACTATATAGAACTATACACCTATATTAAAGATTTCTGCGCTTAATTTACGTGGTTATCAGTTGCTGTTTGGCATTGGAAATGATATATATCAGGTGTGATAGAGTTTCAAAGCAGGTTACAGAGGCAAAAACCACATGACATTCAGAGTACCCAAATCCTTAAAAATACAATAGGGTGTCAATCTTTAACGATACTATGTCCCTTTTTCAGCCAACATCAAATTCTGTATTACTTTGCATGAATTATAATATGTCATGTATGTCCTATCTGTGAAATTTAAACGTTAGCAGTGTCCTATTATTCAAATTATGCAACGACACCCGATTACTTTTTAGAATTCCCTGTCAGACACTACCGATTGACTGAATGACATATTTTTTCTTTGGTAATAACATACATGAAATGGGCGGTAGCAGGTACATGAGCATTTGTCTACATCAATAACCCAATACTTGTAATGGCCAAAATTAAACTGATTGAATCTTTTGCAGCATAAAACGTACGACCATTCGGTACAAGGGACTGAAAATCAGACTATTACTTAGGTGATACCAATCCCTTATGTCGATTTGACAACTAATGGTCGTTATTTTCACACAAAAATCAATTTTCAAACCCTTTCGTTTTGAGGGAAGTTCTTAATAAGTATTGTCTTTCAAATGCTATTGGAGTTTAAACCTTTTCATTTTTTGACCTGCAAATGGGACATAGTACCTTAACCCTCAAACAAAACTTGACCTTACCTGGTGATGTGCCTGGTGTAGTACGTGGTGTCGATTGAGGTGGGGTGTGATATGGTGTACCTGGTGTTGTTTCTGGTGTCGTTCCTGTAGTGGTTCGAGGGGTTGTTCCTGGTGTTGTTTCTGGGGGATTTCCAGGTGTTCCTGAGGGAAAAATTAAAAGGTGTATGTGTTTATTATAGAACTATATAGAACTATACACCTATATTAAAGATTTCTGCGCTTAATTTACGTGGTTATCAGTTGCTGTTTGGCATTGGAAATGATATATATCAGGTTTGACAAATTTTCAATGCTGCTTACAGAGGTAATATCCACATGGCATTCAGAGAACCCAATGTTTAATGTTTTTGTGAAACTAATTTCCAATATCATGCGTACATATTCAAGTCAATAAAAAGTGATACCAACAGAAACAATGTGCTCTGAGACCAATTGGATGTAAGTTCATAGAGGGTATTTACCTGTGGTCGGAGTTGCTGTTTCGGTGGTGGGGATTGTTGTTGTTGTTTTAGTCCTCTCTGTCGAAGTCTCTGTTGTCGGCTCGGTTGTAGGGCAATTTCGCCCAAATGTTTTGTTTCTACAGCAGAGGAACCTGAAATGCGGGTATTTAATTTAAAGAAAAAGGTCCGAGTTCTCGTAAATATGAAAAATCATTGGTAGGGTGAAGCTAGGGTTGTCGTCGTAATGGAGTTTTAGGTCAGTTTTAGGGTTAAGGTCAGCGTTCGATATAGTGTTTGGTGTAGGGTCGAAGATAAGATTTTGGTTAGCGCATGATTTTGTCCGCGGAACAATTATTGCGGCAGGAGTATACGCAAAGCCCTTGGGGAAAATCCGGGGGAAAATACGTATCCAACTGAACAATGACAGACGAATAATATTACTGATTTTGGTGGCATATTATCGATAGGTAGACTCATCCTTACAGCCCATTTAGCATCCCCCTCCACGTTCATAATTATGTATTCGAATCCTACTAGCCTACAGAGGAAAACTCTTTAATTCGGATAGCTAGGACTTTAATTGGAGGTCCAATGTGAATAAGAATCACCACCTTCGCAGAACCTATCGCCCTCTTCGTAAACGCGTTAAGGCAAACCCCGGCGTAGTGGTCCACCTAACCCATCCTAATCAAAGATACCGGGACGCGACCAGAGGGTGACAGTGATTCAGTACGCTTTTGCCCTCCCAGGCACACACCCCTGCTAAATACCTACTAATAACACCACCACTACTACTACTTCTCTTCCTACTAGTACGACTAATTTCATATAATGAAGATGATATGATGATAATGACAATAATAATAAAAACAAATAGTAATGATTATAATAAAAACTAAACAATAATAATAATTATAATGATAGTAGTTATAATAGTGATGACAAAAAACACGATATTAATATTAATTAAGAACATCAATATTGCCATTAAAAATTAAAAAACAAGATCCGTCCCGTTACCTGATACGGTAATCGAAACATATCGGCTGCGTGTTCGAGTGGTTACAGACCAACCCATAGTCGACATCGCAAGTGAGGTTCTGACCAAGGAAGGAAGAATTGAAATGAGGTGCAGCAGTCATCTCGCACTCGATGTCATTTGGGTTTTCACAGATGTCGAACTTCTCTTTGCAGTCCTCTTTGAGCTCGAACTCGCCGTCGTCGCCAGGGATCACTTTGCCGCCCCCCTCCTCGTCGTCGCACCACGGGGTCCACTCACAAATCTCTTTGATATAGCACTCTGTCATTATTTTTAAATGGTTGAATGCAGATAGAAGGTAAAGTAGGTAAAAGCTTGATTAGAAATGTTTTTGATTTGATTTATTTGTTTGTTTGTTTTATTCAACCATACACATTAACGACGTGAAATAATGTTCTACATTTTTTTCATCATATATCAACAAATTATCTATTCAATTAATTAATCAATAATTGATCATTGTTGACCCAAACGCGTTGAAACGGACGGGCAAGCTACACAAAGTAATGCTGGTAGGATGCATGCCCCAAGACTAAGTTACGTCATAGCATAAAGGTTGTATTTTTAAACATACGTCTATAAATTTAATTTAATGTACTCATTCCAAAGCAAGATATGCCCATGTAGGTTTGAAGTAAAAGAAGAGACAGATATATATATAGTGTGTGTATGTTTGTGTGTGTGCGTGTGTCTGTGTGTGTGTGTGTGTGTTAAAGAGAAAGACATTATATGAGACGGGAAAGGAACAAAGGTAAGATAAACAAAATTAGAAATAGGAGCCGATCCCGGATAAACAGGGTGTTATTGTTTTGCAATTCCATGGAAAATGTTCACTAGCCAAAAATCATAAAATTGGCAGCAACTTGAGAAATATGTATTTCAGTGTTACAAATATGGTATCAAGCAATAGAACGCAACAAGCTGTTCTCTTTGAGTGGTCAATAAGTTGGAGTGAAGTACATTAAGTAATGATTTCGCTTAAAAAAAAACAAATTTTAATCATAATTCCAATCTTATGATTTCATTATTCCACATCATAATATAATCACTTCAGATTTGAGTCCTTGGTGTCAAATTATATTGAAGGGATCACAGATAACTGAAATGATTGATAAGAACTTTCCCCCAAACAGAACATGTTAAAGCAAAGCTTTAAGGGTTTTTGTAAAAGCCAGACAAAAGTGTCATGTCCGTTACGCCACATTTTGCTAATATAGGGAAATGAAAAATCCAATTGTTTAACAATGTATATCTATGTTTAGATCATAAGTATAAGTTTCTGTTCACACCGAAACTGGATTCATTGAATCCTACCATCACAGACTATTTAAACTGTTAACAGTGAAGAAACTTCCTTGTCCATTTTGTGTCATGTCCGTTCAAGTTACAAAAAGTCGCTGTTGTACCTGGTGTTGTTCCTGGTGTTGTTGCTGAAGTTATTCGAGGGGTTGTTCCTAGCGTTGTTTCTGGGGGTGTTCCCGGAGTTGGAACCGGTGTTGATCCTCGTGTAGTTCCTGGTGTTGTTTGAGGTGGTGTACCCGGTGTTTTTCCTGGAGTCGTTCTTGGAGTGGTTCGAGGGTTTGTTTCTGGTGTTGTTTCTGGGGGTGTTCCCGGTGTTGATCCTGAGGGGAAAATTAAATGTTATATGCATTTATGTTAAACTAAACACCTATATTCACGATTTCTACGCTTAATTTAAATGGTTTTCAGTTGCTGTTTGGCATTGGAAATGACATATATATTAGGTTTGTGACAAATTTCCAAAGCTGCTTACAGAGGCAATAACCGAATGACCTCGAGAAAACCTAGTCCTTAAAAATACAATGGGTGTCAAGCTTTAACGATACTATGTCCCTTTTTCAGCCAACATCAAATTCTGTAGAACTTTGTAGGAATTATGAATATGTCATGTATGTCCTATCTGTGAAATTTAAACGTTAGCAGTGTCCTCTCATTCAAATTATGCAAGGAAACCCGGTTACTTTCTAGATTTCCTTGTCAGACACTACCGAAATGACTGACTGATATCTTTTTTCTTTGGTAATAACATATACATAAAATGAACGGTAGCAGGTACATGAGCATTTGTCTACATCAATAACCCACTACTTATAATGGCTAAAATTAAACTAATAGAATCTTTGTGCAGCATAAAACGTACGACCATTCGATACAAGGGTCTGAAAATCCGACTATTATTTAGGTGATACCAACCGCTTATGTCGATTCGACAACTAATGGTCGTTATTTTCCCACCAAAGTCAATTTTCAAACCCTTTCGTTTTGAGGGAAGTTCTTAATAAGTATTGTCTTTCAAATGCTATTGAGGTTTAAACCTTTTCATTTTTGACCTGCAAATGGGACATAGTACCTTAACCCTCAAACAAAACTTGACCTTACCTGGTGATGTGCCTGGTGTAGTACGTGGTGTCGATTGAGGTGGTGTGTGATATGGTGTACCTGGTGTTGTTTCTGGTGTCGTTCCTCTAGTAGTTCGAGGGGTTGTTCCTGGTGTTGTTTCTGGGGGATTTCCTGGTGTTCCTGAGGCAAAAATTAAAAGGTGGATGCGTTTGATATACAACTATAAAGAACTATACACTTAAATTCAAGATTTCTGCGTTTGATTTACGTAGTTTTTAGTTGCTGTTTGGCATTGGAAATGATATATATCAGGTGTGATACATTTTCAAAGCAGCTTACAGAGGCAAAAACCACATGGCATTTAGAGTAACCAAATCTTTAAAAATACAATAGGGTGTCAAGCTTTAACGATACTATGTCCCTTTTTCAGCCAACATCAAATTCTGTAGAACTTTGTAGGAATTATGAATATGTCATGTATGTCCTATCTGTGAAATTTAAACGTTAGCAGTGTCCTATTATTCAAATTATGCAAGGAAACCCGGTTACTTTCTAGACTTCCCTGTCAGACACTACCGAAATGACTGACTGATATCTTTTTTCTTTGGTAATAACATACATAAAATGAGCGGTAGCAGGTACATGAGCATTTGTCTACATCAATAACCCACTACTTGTAATGGCTAAAATTAAACTAATAGAATCTTTGTGCAGCATAAAACGTACGACCATTCGATACAAGGGTCTGAAAATCCGACTATTACTTAGGTGATACCAATCCCTTATGTCGATTCGACAACTAATGGTCTTTATTTTCCCACCAAAGTCAATTTTCAAACCCTTTCGTTTTGAGGGAAGTTCTTAATAAGTATTGTCTTTCAAATGCTATTGAGTTTAAACCTTTTCATTTTTTGACCTGCAAATGGGACATAGTACCTTAACCCTCAAACAAAACTTGACCTTACCTGGTGATGTGCCTGGTGTAGTACGTGGTGTCGATTGAGGTGGTGTGTGATATGGTGTACCTGGTGTTGTTTCTGGTGTCGTTCCTCTAGTAGTTCGAGGGTTGTTCCTGGTGTTGTTTCTGGGGGATTTCCTGGTGTTCCTGAGGCAAAAATTAAAAGGTGTATGCGTTTGATATACAACTATATAGAACTATACCTTTAAATTCAAGATTTCTGCGTTTAATTTACGTGGTTATCAGTTCCTGTTTGGCTTGGAAATGATATATATCAGGTGTGATACATTTTCAAAGCAGCTTACAGAGGCAAAAACCACATGGCATTCAGAGTAACCAAATCTTTAAAAATACAATAGGGTGTCAAGCTTTAACGATACTATGTCCCTTTTTCAGCCAACATCAAATTCTGTATTACTTTGCATGAATTATGGTTATGTCATGTATGTCCTATCTGTGAAATTTAAAAGTTAGCAGTGTCCTATTATTCAAATTATGCAAGGACACCCGGTTTCTTTTTAGAATTCCCTGTCAGACACTACCGATTGACTGAATGACATATTTTTTTTCTTTGGTAATAACATACATAAAATGAGCGGTAGCAGGTACATGAGCATTTGTGTACATCAATAACCCACCACTTGTAATGGCCAAAATTAAACTGATTGAATCTTTTTGCAGCATAAAACGTACGACCATTCGGTACAAGGGTCTGAAAATCAGACTATTACTTAGGTGATACCTATCCCTTATGTCGATTCGACAACTAATGGTCGTTATTTTCCCACCAAAATCAATTTTCAAACCCTTTCGTTTTGAGGGAAGTTCTTAATAAGTATTGTCTTTCAAATGCTATTGGAGTTTAAACCTTTTCATTTTTTGACCTGCAAATGGGACATAGTACCTTAACCCTCAAACAAAACTTGACCTTACCTGGTGATGTGCCTGGTGTAGTACGTGGTGTCGATTGAGGTGGTGTGTGATATGGTGTACCTGGTGTTGTTTCTGGTGTCGTTCCTGTAGTAGTTCGAGGGGTTGTTCCTGGTGTTGTTTCTGGGGGATTTCCTGGTGTTCCTGAGGCAAAAATTAAAAGGTGTATGCGTTTGATATACAACTATATAGAACTATACCTTTAAATTCAAGATTTCTGCGTTTAATTTACGTGGTTATCAGTTCCTGTTTGGCTTGGAAATGATATATATCAGGTGTGATACATTTTCAAAGCAGCTTACAGAGGCAAAAACCACATGGCATTCAGAGTAACCAAATCTTTAAAAATACAATAGGGTGTCAAGCTTTAACGATACTATGTCCCTTTTTCAGCCAACATCAAATTCTGTAGAACTTTGCAGGAATTATGAATATGTCATGTATGTCCTATCTGTGAAATTTAAACGTTAGCAGTGTCCTATTATTCAAATTATGCAAGGAAACCCGGTTACTTTCTAGACTTCCCTGTCAGACACTACCGAATGACTGACTGATATCTTTTTCTTTGGTAATAACATATACATAAAATGAACGGTAGCAGGTACATGAGCATTTGTCTACATCAATAACCCACTACTTATAATGGCTAAAATTAAACTAATAGAATCTTTGTGCAGCATAAAACGTACGACCATTCGATACAAGGGTCTGAAAATCCGACTATTACTTAGGTGATACCAATCCCTTATGTCGATTCGACAACTAATGGTCTTTATTTTCCCACCAAAGTCAATTTTCAAACCCTTTCGTTTTGAGGGAAGTTCTTAATAAGTATTGTCTTTCAAATGCTATTGAGGTTTAAACCTTTTCATTTTTAGACCTGCAAATGGGACATAGTACCTTAACCCTCAAACAAAACTTGACCTTACCTGGTGATGTGCCTGGTGTAGTACGTGGTGTCGATTGAGGTGGTGTGTGATATGGTGTACCTGGTGTTGTTTCTGGTGTCGTTCCTCTAGTAGTTCGAGGGTTGTTCCTGGTGTTGTTTCTGGGGATTTCCTGGTGTTCCTGAGGCAAAAATTAAAAGGTGTATGCGTTTGATATACAACTATATAGAACTATACACTTAAATTCAAGATTTCTGCGTTTAATTTACGTGGTTATCAGTTCCTGTTTGGCTTGGAAATGATATATATCAGGTGTGATACATTTTCAAAGCAGCTTACAGAGGCAAAAACCACATGGCATTTAGAGTAACCAAATCTTTAAAAATACAATAGGGTGTCAAGCTTTAACGATACTATGTCCCTTTTTCAGCCAACATCAAATTCTGTATTACTTTGCATGAATTATGGTTATGTCATGTATGTCCTATCTGTGAAATTTAAAAGTTAGCAGTGTCCTATTATTCAAATTATGCAAAACCCGGTTACTTTTAGAATTCCCTGTCAGACACTACCGATTGACTGAATGACATATTTTTTTTCTTTGGTAATAACATACATAAAATGAGCGGTAGCAGGTACATGAGCATTTGTCTACATCAATAACCCACTACTTGTAATGGCCAAAATTAAACTGATTGAATCTTTTGCAGCATAAAACGTACGACCATTCGGTACAAGGGTCTGAAAATCAGACTATTACTTAGGTGATACCAATCCCTTATGTCGATTCGACAACTAATGGTCGTTATTTTCCCACCAAAATCAATTTTCAAACCCTTTCGTTTTGAGGAAGTTCTTAATAAGTATTGTCTCTCAAATGCTATTGGAGTTTAAACCTTTTCATTTTTTGACCTGCAAATGGGACATAGTACCTTAACCCTCAAACAAAACTTGACCTTACCTGGTGATGTGCCTGGTGTAGTACGTGGTGTCGATTGAGGTGGTGTGTGATATGGTGTACCTGGTGTTGTTTCTGGTGTCGTTCCTCTAGTAGTTCGAGGGGTTGTTCCTGGTGTTGTTTCTGGGGGATTTCCTGGTGTTCCTGAGGCAAAATTAAAAGGTGTATGCGTTTGATATACAACTATATAGAACTATACCTTTAAATTCAAGATTTCTGCGTTTAATTTACGTGGTTATCAGTTCCTGTTTGGCTTGGAAATGATATATATCAGGTGTGATACATTTTCAAAGCAGCTTACAGAGGCAAAAACCACATGGCATTCAGAGTAACCAAATCTTTAAAAATACAATAGGGTGTCAAGCTTTAACGATACTATGTCCCTTTTTCAGCCAACATCAAATTCTGTAGAACTTTGCAGGAATTATGAATATGTCATGTATGTCCTATCTGTGAAATTTAAACGTTAGCAGTGTCCTATATTCAAATTATGCAAGGAAACCCGGTTACTTTCTAGATTTCCTGTCAGACACTACCGAAATGACTGACTGATATCTTTTTCTTTGGTAATAACATATACATAAAATGAACGGTAGCAGGTACATGAGCATTTGTCTACATCAATAACCCACTACTTATAATGGCTAAAATTAAACTAATAGAATCTTTGTGCAGCATAAAACGTACGACCATTCGATACAAGGGTCTGAAAATCCGACTATTACTTAGGTAATACCTATCCCTTATGTCGATTCGACAACTAATGGTCGTTATTTTCCCACAAAAATCAATTTTCAAACCCTTTCGTTTTGAGGGAAGTTCTTAATAAGTATTGTCTTTCAAATGCTATTAGAGTTTAAACCTTTTCATTTTTAGACCTGCAAATGGGACATAGTACCTTAACCCTCAAACAAAACCTGACCTTACCTGGTGATGTGCCTGGTGTAGTACGTGGTGTCGATTGAGGTGGTGTGTGATATGGTGTACCTGGTGTTGTTTCTGGTGTCGTTCCTGTAGTGGTTCGAGGGGTTGTTCCTGGTGTTGTTTCTGGGGGATATCCCGGTGTTCCTGAAGTAAAAATTAAAAGGTGTATGTGTTTATTATAGAACTATATAGAACTATACACCTATATTAAAGATTTCTCCGCTTAATTTACGAGGTTATCAGTTGCTGTTTGGCATTGGAAATGATATATATCAGGTTGAAAAATTTTCAAAGATGCTTAAAGAGGCAATATCCACATGGCATTCAGAGGACCCAATGTTTAATGTTCTTGTGAAACTAATTTCTAATATCATGCGTACATATTCAAGTCAATAAAAAGTGATACCAACAGAAACAATGTGCTCTGAGACCAAATGGATATAAGTTCATAGGGTATTTACCTGTGGTCAGAATTGGTGTTTCGGTGGTGGGGATTGTTGTTGTTTTAGTCCTCTCCGTCGAAGTCCCTGTTGTAGGCTTGGTTGTCGGGCAATCTCGCCCAAATGTTTTGTTTCTACAGCAGAGGAACCTGAAATGCGGGTATTTAATTCAAAGAAAAAGGTTCGAGTTCTCGTAAATACAAAAAAAATCATTGGTTGGGTGAAGCTAGGGTTGTCGTCGTAGTGGCGTTTTAGGTCAGTTTTAGGGTTAGGGTCAGCGTTCGATATAGTGTTTGGTGTAGGTTCAAAGATAAGATTTTGGTTAGCGCAGGAAATTGTCCGCGGAACAATTATTGCGGCAGGAGTATGCGCAAACCCTTGGGGAAAATCCGGGGGAAAATACGTATCCAACTGAACAATGACAGACGAATAATATTACTGATTTTGGTGGCATATTATCGATAGGTAGACTCATCCTTACAGCCCATTCAGCATCCCCCCTCCACGTTCATAATTATGCATTCGAATCCTACTAGCCTACAGAGGAAAACTTTTAATTCGGATAGCTAGGACGTTTATTGGAGGTCCAATGTGAAGAAGAATCACCACCTTCGCAGAACCAATCGCCCTCTTCGTAAAAGCGTTAGGCAAACCCCGGCGTAGTGGTCCACCTAACCCATCCTAATCAAAGATACCGGAGGGTGACAGTGATTCAGTACGCTTTTGCCCTCCCAGGCACACACCCCTGCTAAATACCTACTAATAACACCACCACTACTACTACTTCTCTTCCTACTAGTACGACTAATTTCATATAATGAAGATGATATGATGATAATGATAATAATAATAAAAATAAATAGTAATGATTATAATAAAAACTAAACAATAATAATGATTATAATGATAGTAGTTATAATAGTGATGACAAAAAACACGATATTAATATTAAGAACATCAATATTGCCACTAAAAATTAAAAAACAAGATCCGTCCCGTTACCTGATACGGTAATCGAAACATATAGGCTGCGTGTTCGAGTGGTTACAGACCAACCCATAGTCGACATCGCAAGTGAGGTTCTGACCAAGGAAGGAAGAATTGAAATGAGGTGCAGCAGTCATCTCGCACTCGATGTCATTTGGGTTTTCACAGATGTCGAACTTCTCTTTGCAGTCCTCTTTGAGCTCGAACTCGCCGTCGTCGCCAGGGATCACTTTGCCGCCCCCCTCCTCGTCGTCGCACCACGGGGTCCACTCACAAATCTCTTTGATATAGCACTCTGTCATTATTTTTAAATGGTTGAATGCAGATAGAAGGTAAAGTAGGTAAAAGCTTGATTAGAAATGTTTTTGATTTGATTTATTTGTTTGTTTGTTTTATTCAACCATACACATTAACGACGTGAAATAATGTTCTACATTTTTTTCATCATATATCAACAAATTATCTATTCAATTAATTAATCAATAATTGATCATTGTTGACCCAAACGCGTTGAAACGGACGGGCAAGCTACACAAAGTAATGCTGGTAGGATGCATGCCCCAAGACTAAGTTACGTCATAGCATAAAGGTTGTATTTTTAAACATACGTCTATAAATTTAATTTAATGTACTCATTCCAAAGCAAGATATGCCCATGTAGGTTTGAAGTAAAAGGGAGAGACAGATATATATATAGTGTGTGTATGTTTGTGTGTGTGCGTGTGTGTGTGTGTGTGTGTGTTAAAGAGAAAGACATTATATGAGACGGGAAAGGAACAAAGGTAAGATAAACAAAATTAGAAATAGGAGCCGATCCCGGATAAACAGGGTGTTATTGTTTTGCAATTCCATGGAAAATGTTCACTAGCCAAAAATCATAAAATTGGCAGCAACTTGAGAAATATGTATTTCAGTGTTACAAATATGGTTTCAAGCAATAGAACGCAACAAGCTGTTCTCTTTGAGTGGTCAATAAGTTGGAGTGAAGTACATTAAGTAATGATTTCGCTTAAAAAAAAACAAATTTTTAATCATAATTCCAATCTTATGATTTCATTATTCCACATCATAATATAATCACTTCAGATTTGAGTCCTTGGTGTCAAATTATATTGAAGGGATCACAGATAACTGAAATGATTGATAAGAACTTTCCCCCAAACAGAACATGTTAAAGCAAAGCTTTAAGGGTTTTTGTAAAAGCCAGACAAAAGTGTCATGTCCGTTACGCCACATTTTTGCTAATATAGGGAAATGAAAAATCCAATTGTTTAACAATGTATATCTATGTTTAGATCATAAGTATAAGTTTCTGTTCACACCGAAACTGGATTCATTGAATCCTACCATCACAGACTATTTAAACTGTTAACAGTGAAGAAACTTCCTTGTCCATTTTGTGTCATGTCCGTTCAAGTTACAAAAAGTCGCTGTTGTACCTGGTGTTGTTCCTGGTGTTGTTGCTGAAGTTATTCGAGGGGTTGTTCCTAGCGTTGTTTCTGGGGGTGTTCCCGGAGTTGGAACCGGTGTTGATCCTCGTGTAGTTCCTGGTGTTGTTTGAGGTGGTGTACCCGGTGTTTTTCCTGGAGTCGTTCTTGGAGTGGTTCGAGGGTTTGTTTCTGGTGTTGTTTCTGGGGGTGTTCCCGGTGTTGATCCTGAGGGGAAAATTAAATGTTATATGCATTTATGTTAAACTAAACACCTATATTCACGATTTCTACGCTTAATTTACCTGGTTTTCAGTTGCTGTTTGGCATTGGAAATGACATATATATTAAGTTTGTGACAAATTTTCAAAGCTGCTTACAAAGGCAATAACCGATTGACCTCGAGAGAAACCTAGTCCTTAAAAATACAATGGGGTGTCTAGCTTTTAACCTCAAACAAAACTTGACCTAACCTGGTGATGTGTCAGTTAGTGTGGTTCCCGGTGTTGTTTCAGGTGTTGTAGCTGATGTTGTTCCTGTTGTCGTTTCTGTAGTGGTTCGAGGAGTTCTTCCTGGTGTTGTTTCTGGGGGTGTTCCCGGAGTTGGAACCGGTGTTGAACCTCGTGTAGTTCCTGGTGTTGTTTGAGGTGGTGTACCGAATGTTGTTTCCGGTGTTGTTCCCGGTGTTGTTCGAGGGGTCGTTCCTGGTGTTGTTTCTGGGGGTGTTCCCGGGGTTATTCCTGAGGGAAAAATAAAATGTTATATGTGTTTAATATAGAACTAAACACCTATATTTAAGATTTCTATGCTTAATTTACGTGGTTATCACTTGCTGTTTGGCATTGGAAATGTTATATATCAGGTGTGACAATTTTTTAAAGCAGCTTACAGAGGCAATAAACACATGGCATTCAGAGAACCCAAATCCTTAAAAATAAAATGGAGTATCTAGCTTTAACCCCCCCCCCCCAAAAAAAAAAAAATAATAATAAATAATTTAAAAAAAATTGACCTAACATTGTGTTGTGCCTGGTGTAGTATCTATTGGTGTTGAAGAATACTTTTTATGCCAATTAAATAAAGTGAAAAACTGTATGGCCCCGATCACAGAATTCCACATGTAAGATGTAAAACAATCTGCTGTATAATTATTCATCACGACAGCTGACGAATGACATGACATGTAAGATCTGAACCATGTTGTAGGGCTTGTACATTTACCACATCCATTTCTAGAGGAAAGAAGTTAGACACGTTTACAAGGAGGGTTTCTACGCTATGTTTGAGATCAACCTTGTTTGGAGCCCATTAATTTGGAGCCGACTTTGGCCGTTTTACCCACTGAAAATATATTACGCAATTATTCATTACGCAATTTCATTTTTAAAATGCATGTGCTATTACATGGACCTTCAGTTGCAGCAATTTCGCATTGTCCGTTTTCATATCTAATCCTTCTGTAACACCACTGACTTCAAACATATTACATTATCATCGATTCAACTCAGTTCCCCTATTTCAAACTGGGCTTTCTCCTTCGAATGTATCAAACCCGGATTCATTTCCGGTGAATCTACTTTCTCACGTCATGCGTACACATTCAAGTCAATAAAAAGTGAAACCAACAGAAATAACTTGCTCTGAGACCAATTGGATGTAAGTTCAGTGAGGGTATTTACCTGTGGTCGGAGTTGGTGTTTCGGTGGTGGGGATTGTTGTTGTTGTTTTAGTCCTCTCCGTCGAAGTCTCTGTTGTCGGCTCGGTTGTCGGGCAATTTCCCCCGAATGTTTTGTTTTTACAGCAGAGGAACCTACAATGCGGGTATTTAATTCCAAGAAAAGGTTTGAGTTCTCGTTAAGATGAAAAATAATTGGTAGGGTTAGGTTAGGTTGTGGTCGTAATGGAGTTTTAGGTCAGTTTTAGGGTTAGGGCCGGCGTTCAATATAGTGTTTGGTCTAGGGTCGAAGATAGGATTTCGGTTAGCGCAGGAAATTGTCCTCGGACCAATTATTGCGGCAGGAGCATACGTAAAACCCTAGGTGAAAATACGTATCTAATTGAACAATAAAAGACGAATAATATTACTAATTTGGGTGGCATATTACCGATTGATAGACTCTTTCTAACAACCCTTTCAATCCCACCCTCTCCATTCCCGATCTCCTACATAATTACGTATTCGAATCCAGCCCAGGCTTATGACTGAAACCCTTCCCTTTTGCATAGATGCCATCTATATTAGCTTACAATGGTAAACTCTTTACTTTAGATAGGACTATAAATGTACGTCCAATGTGAAGATGAAGCACCACATTTGCAGAACCTATCGCCCTCTTCGTAAAAGCGTTAGGACAAACCCCGGCGTAGTGGTCCACTTAACCCATCCTACTCAAATATACCGGGACGCGAGAACTAACAGTGATTCAGTACGCTTTTGCCCTCCCAGGCACACACCCATGCTAAATACCTACCACTAACACCACCACCACTACTACTTTTATTCCTACTAATATGACTAATTTTATATAATAAAGATGATATGATGATAATGATAATAATAATAAAAATAAATAATAATGATTATAATAAAAACTAAAGAATAATAATGATTATAATGATAGTAATTATAATAGTGATGACAAAAAACACGATATTGATATTAATTAAGAACAACAATATTGACATTAAAAATTTAAAAAGAAGATCCGTCCCGTTACCTGATACGGTAATCGAAGCATATCGGCTGCGTGTTCGAGTGGTTACAGACCAACCCATAGTCAACATCGCAAGTGAGGTCCTGACCAAGGAAGGACGAATTAAAATGAGGTGCAGCAGTCATCTCGCACTCGATGTCCTTTGGGTTTTCACAGATGTCGAACTTCTCTTTGCAGTCCTCTTTGAGCTCGAACTCGCCGTCGTCGCCAGGGATCACTTTGCCGCCCCCCTCCTCGTCGTCGCACCACGGGGTCCACACACAGATCTCTTCAATATAGCACTCTGTCATTATTTTTAAATGGTTAAATGCAGATAGAAGGTAAAAGTAGGTAAAAGCTTGATTAGAAAAGTTTTTGATTTGATTTACTTGTTTGTTTGTTTATTCATTTATTCAAACCATACACATGATCGACGTGAAATATTATACTACTTTTTCATGATATATCAACAAATTAAAAAATTAAAAAACTAATAAATAATTGATCATTGTTGACCTAAATGCATTGAAACGGACGGGGCATTGAAACGGACGGGCATGCTATACAAAGTAATGCTGGTAGGGCTCATGCCCCAAGACTAAGTTACGTCATAGTATAAAGGTTGTATTTTCAAACATACGTCTATTATAGTAGCAATGAATAATGTACTCTTTTCAAAGCAAAATATGACCATGTAGGTTTAAAGTAAAAGGAGAGAAAGATATATATATATATATATATATAGTGTGTGTGTGTGTTAAAGAGAAAGACATTTTATGAGACGGGGAAAGGATTAAAAGCAAGAAAACAAAGTAAGAAATAGGAGCCGATTCCGGATAAACAGGGTGTTTTTCTTTTGTAATTCCATGGAAAATGTTCACTAGCCAAAAATCATAAAGTTGGCAGCAACTCGGGAAATATGTATTTCACTGTTACAAATATGGTATCAAGCAAAAGAACTCAACAAGCTGTTCACTTTGAGAGGTCAATAAGTTGGAGTAAAATACATTAAGGAATGATTTTCGCTTGAAAAAAAAGCCTCATTTCTGGGGCAAATGTGGCAACATTTTTAGTCATAATTCCAATCTTTGAATTTCATTATTCCACACCATAATAAAATCACTTTAGATTTGTCTCCCTAGTATCAAATTTTGTTGATAAGAACTTTCCCCCCAAACAGAACATGTTACAGCAAAGCTTTAAGGGTTTTTGTAAAAACCAGACAAAAGTGTCATGTCCGTTACGTTACATTTTTGCTATTACAGGAAATGTATAATCCAATTGTTTAACAATGTATATCTATGTTTAGATCGTAAGTTTAAGTTTCTGTTCACACCAAAACAAGATTCATTGAACCCTCCCATCACAGACTATTTAAACTTTAACAGTGAGGAAACATCCCTGTCCATTTTGTGTCATGTCCGTTAAAGTTCAAAAAGTCGGTGTTGTACCTGGTGTTGTTCCTGGTGTTGTTCCTGGGGTGGTTCGAGGGTTGTTCCTGGTGTTGTTTCTGGGGGTGTTCCCGATGTTGTTCCTGAGGGCAAATTTAAATGTCATATGCGTTAATATAGAACTATGCACCTATATTCACGATTTCTAAGCTCAATTTACGTGGTTTTCAGTTGCTGTTTTGGCATTGGAAATGACATATATTAGGTTTGTGACAAATGTTTAAAGCTGCTTACAAAGACAGTAACCACATGACATTCAGTGAACCCAAATTCTTAATAATACAATGGGTGTATAGGTGTTTAAACCCCAAACAAACAAAAAAACCTTTCAAAGACAACATTTGTTTTCCCTCGCTTGCTTCGCTACTCCCAACAATTAGAAACAGTATGATTGCAGGCATTGTAGTACCTGAACACCCACATAATTAGTCAAAGATATCCCTTTGACATCGAGGTGCCCGAATTTATCTTTTTATAAACATTTAGCAACAGGATGTTTCTGGACAACGAGATGCAAAATATCCTTATATTCATGCATCGAGGTGACCGAATATATGACTTTTGTATTCACGTATTGGGCAGCGAGGTGCCCGCATACATAATCTTATCTAATGTGTTTTTCTTTACAAAATAACATTTTTATCATACTAAAAATGTCGTTGTTTAGGAACAAAATGTGTCCGTACATGTGTACATTGCTCTTGATGTGTACCAGAGTGGTGGGAAAAGAATCTTCTGTAATGATTTTTTTTATTCATTAGGGTGACGCCTAACTTTTTATATCTCAAAAGAATGCCGTGACTGTAAAAAGGTTGAAAAACGCTGCCCTATACTTGTTATAGTATAATCGATATTGTATCAGGGCCTTATAACATTTTATTTAGTCTTTGTTTTGTTTTAACTTTAAATTTCTTTTTTGCAACTCCGATATATTGTTCGAACGGACGAGGACTAGGCTATGATGGCAATCAAAATCATAAGATGCGCTTCTACTTATGATAACAAATTGTAATTCGATACGAATAAAGGGGAAAAAGTAATCGAAACGGATTTCTCCAACGGATGCGGCTAGACGTACGATGAAAAAAAAACATATACTCAAGGTAATCTGAACAGAACAGAGACAACAGATTGGGGGAGATGACATATGTTTATTTGACAGCTACTGAGCTTGAAATAATTATATTAATTATACAGTGTCAAAAAAGGAATTTGTTTACAGACTAGAAAGGAATTCATTTGTTTTAGAACTGGCAGGATAATGTACTGCTCAAAGATTATTCAGAGTTAGTCAACCTTTTTATGCAGTTGTGCATAAATTTGTATTCATGACACATAGTCAATCTGTTTTTTGTTAATGCTTCTGGCTGCCTAATGAATGTTTCCTTTTGTTAATTGTTATCCGGCAACTTGTTGAAAGTGCATTTGTCTTGCAAGGAAGGCGAATAAATAGAGGTTGCTTAGGAAAAACCAGTTAAACACTTCAAGTTAGTGCTAGAGTGCAGAAATTATGCATGAGCTAGATTTCAGTTAGTAAGGCAGCAGAAACCAGCTGCCATATTTTCGAAAACAAATATTGGACCCTCGTCAATAAGGAGCTCGATCTCGGCCTGCCTGCACGTCATCCGTGGTCACGAAGGGAGTCTGGTAGAGTCTGCCCAGTCGGCGGCGTTGTCTACCAAGTCTAGAGACTGGCCGAACGAGCCGGGGCTGTGAGCGACTCACCAGATGGAAGCTACCCAATGTTAAGGTTATGTATTTGTAAATAGTTTGATGTTCTGTTCATCTTGAACGCCACAATTTGAAGGCTGAAGATTAACACTTCATTATACCTCTACATAATTGTGTTTTGTTGTGATTTCTGATAAGGTAGCAGTTTAAAGAATTAAAAAAAGGCACTCGCGTGACAAAGTTGAAGGTCCCACCGAGATTCAACTGCTACGTTGTCAGAAAAGATTTCAAAAGAAAGTGTCATACTAATTCTTACAACTACATGATACAGAATTATGTGAATACAAGGTTTTTTAGTTAGAATATTCACTTGGAAAATGTTACCCCCAGTACATAGTAATTTGTGATTTATGTGATGTGGTTCTCCCCAAAGTGTGCACTGAAGCCTTGGTACATCATCGTGGTCTCTATACTTGCATAAGCATCGGCGCTAACTTAGGCAATGCTTTAAGCTTTCGCAGTTAGGATAGGACAGTTAACTATTGTCAGATTGTTTATGAAGTGTGTATCATGTGAAAATAGACAGACAACAAAAAGAATGACAAAAAAACTCACGCCATATGACATACGTATCATTCACTGGATAATGTGCCAATAAATTTAGACATCTCACTGATGGCATCAAGGAAAATAAAATCTGCACTTCATAAACATCATTCACACGACAAGATGTATGCACATTTTACGAATACAAAACTAGAATAAGGTGTACTAAAAACGCTAGATGGAGACCTGTTTCATGAATTCCTAATCTAATTTAACTGATACTTGAAATTAAATTAATGATATTACTCAAAACACGAGATAAACACATAATTCATGAATAGAATAACTATTAAAACAAATTCAGAACATAAAAATGAACGCATGGCGTAATGGGGGGTACCAGTGGCGTATCCAGAAGTTGATAAACAGGGGGCGAATCAGCCCCTAGACCAACTTAATATTACATAGGCTATTAATTTTTGTCCTGGACCCTCAAATAGGAGCGTATCCCAGGTCCCGATGTCAAAACTCATAACACATATGCTTAGACAGCTTAGTAGTGACAACTACACTGCAGGACTTGATTACAATATGTATACATACTGACATAGAAAGATACGAGATGTCTAATCTTCCCCCACACTTTCAGGGTTATCGGCAAACATCGCGTAGTCTAAATGTTATACATACGTGCATATATACACATACAAATGTTTCTTATACATGTATAATGAAAAACAAAATATTACTAAATGTGCTTTACATCAATACATTAAATATAAACAAAGGAGCATCCACCACTGCTTAGATCAAGGAGCAACATAAATGTTATGTCCATAGAAGAGATTATAGAATTAATGAACAAAAGCATGGTGAAATAAAAAGAAGTTTTTGTAGAAGACTTACCCTCCGTAGTTGTTTCAGGTGTAGAAGGATGAGTTGGAGTGGCTGTATAATTACACAAATTAAGAGGAGAAGTAAAGTTTCAGTCATTTGAATATGGTGTTATTCATCCCAAATATTTCAGGGCGTTGGAAAATATGCCGGGGTGGTGCAGTATGTGAACACATTGGCTATTCAGTCTTTTCAAGCAGGAAAACAAACTGTCAATTTGCAGCAAAAAATGCTATTTCTATTTGACACAAGTAAGGCCCTTTTTAACAACAGAGAAGAGAATTTTATTTAAAAAACTAAGTAATTTCAAATTAAAACCATCTCGGACATATCAGCAATAAATATATTTAAGCATTATGCATGTTTTGCATGGGGCAAGAAATTAAAATGTTACCCTCACAAATTTACGCAGCTCTGTACACGCAAGAAGCAAGGATATTGTAGTTTTACGTCTCACCATGAATTCGAACTATTTATTCAACTACTCAAATTAATGCTGTCACAAATGAAAGAAAATCCGTATTTTAGATTAGTGTGGCTGCTTTATTAACGACAAGAAGGTGATTGTGGAAACGCATATATGAGAGAGTGAAATGCTTTTTAAATGGTATTACGGGGACGTTTATTGTTGGGTCCATGGTTTCTCTTTGAAATTGCCAAAAAATAGAGTAACACAAGGGTAATGTTAGGGTGACAGTCGAGAAATCATTCTCATGAAATTAATTGTCGTAATGCATTCATAACTGTGGTTATAAAAGGGAAATGTTGTAATGTCCATCTGAAGTGTTTGAGATAATATTAGAGTACACGTTGTAAACAAATTCCGACATTTTATTATGTATATTTTCATCGGTGCATGAAATTTAAAAATTAGATATATTATGTGCACATGACATGTTGCATAAATTCAGATATGATTGCGTAAAATTGATAAATAATTGTTAGGCCATTTCCCACGTGGTTTAAATTTTGAATGAGAGAGATAAATTGTTTATAGATGAACGGCTGCATACTCAATGATATAGTTAATGATGATCACAATTATTATGATGGCGATTATCGTGACGATGAGTTCACCTTCTGTGCATTCCTCGGGACAACATTTGGGTCGGCTAACTTCATCCGTAGACGGAACAGTGCTAGATGCGCTACCAGTCATTATCTCGGTCGCTTGCCTGGGTCTGTCCGCTAGCCAGTGAGGTGAGGCTGGTTGGTTGGTTTGCGTCAGTTGTTCCTCTACTAAAGATTGTCGACGATTCTGTCGTTGCTATACACACACCTTCGGATAATGGCATTCTATTTGTGCTTGGTTTAAATTGATTCAAGATGGCCGATGCAAGAAAAGGCACAACGATGTGAATGTTGCTGGAGAAGTGTTTAAATTGAAGCATGACGGACCCTTTTTGTTAGTATCTTAGATGGACAACACCCCCTCACCAAACCACAAACCCACGTCAACGTTGTCATTTGCAGCGATAAATTTGTTACTTCGTAAGCTGTGCATTATCATCAGAGTGAGTACTTAGCCAGTTGGAATCGGCATCTTAATTCAATACCTGTAAGAGGTACCTGATTGAAACGAAAACGCCAACATAAGCGCGGCAGTTGTTTCTTCACTTGTAATGGGTACTTCTGTAGTTGCCGTCGTTAATTTCTTCGTGCGTTGTAAAGCCAGTAGTGTCCGTTTTCATTATTGGCGGAAATGATGTGGTTCTAGATTCTGATGTTGTTGTTGGCTCATCTGTAGTCGTTGCGTCTTTTGTTGACATAGCTTCTGAGGTAGCTGCTGAGTCTTATGTAGTGCCTTCTGCGGTAGTCTCTTCCTGAGTAGTCTAAGATGTTGTCTGTAATTTTGTTCTCATTTCTGTCGTTAAACCCTCTGTCGTTGTTTCAACAGGTGTTGTTTCGAATGGTAAACGAGTGGTAGTTATTTCTGTAATGGTGTTGTTGTTGCGAAGTGAGAAGTAGATTGTGATGATGTTGTAGGAAGTGATGTGGTAATTGTAGACTCAGTTGTTGAGAAAGTTTTTGAAACTGTTGTTTCCTCTTTAGTTACAGTTTCAGTGGTAGTTTCTTCTTGTCCAGTGATTGTTTCTGACATTGTGGTGGATTTCATGGTCGTGGTTTGTTGCTTTTTGGTTGTTTCTTAAATAGTTTCTGTTGTGATTTCAGCAGTGGTCTCAGTTGTTTCTGAAGCAGTTGTAATAATTTATCCAGGGTTGTCGTAGGGGAGGTTGTTATGGTGGTTGTTGGTCTGATTGTCGTTATAGCTCCTGTAGTTTCTTGAGTAGTTGTAGCTGCCTTTGTTGTTTGTGAAAATGGTTTTAATTCTTGTGTTGTTCAGTCGTGGTAATTGGTAAAGTAGGTGATGTGGTCGTTGATGTTGTAGTTGTAAGGGATGTTGTTGGTATGGTGGTGATAGGATTTGTTGTAATAAAAGTGGCTTCAGTATTCGTAGCTGTTGTTTTGGGTAACGTAGTTAGGCTTTTTGTAGTAGTAAGATGTGTAGTTTTGGGAGATGTTGTAGGTAAAGTTGTAAGAGGGCTTGTTGAGGTTGTCGTTTCTGTTGTTACTTCAGTATACGTAGCTGATTTTGTTGTTACAGGTAACGTGAGGAACCTTCAGCAGTGGTACGGTAAGTAGTCGTTGGGGTGTTGTAGGTATGGTTGTGGTTTCTGTAGTTGCTTCAGTGGTTGCAATTGATTTTCTTGTTTCAAATAATGTTGTCAACCCCTCAGTAGAAGTACATGATGTTGTTGTTGGATAAGTTGTGGTGGTGAGCGACATAGTGGTTTGATTTGCAGTTGTTGGTTTTGAGGTTTTTGCTTCAGTAGTAGTCTCCGAAGTGGTGTTTGAATTGAATGTTGTACGCTCTTGGGTGGATGAGAAAACTTGGATGTTGCGTACAGTGGAGTAGCTAAAGCTAAAGAACATAGAAAAGCGATTGCCAAAGTGGCTCAAGTATTACTTCCGATTCTTCTAGACAAAAAATTAAGGTTACTATGTGTTTAATTATACCTTACCAGTTTATATCCTTACCTATTCTGAATTCTTAGGAATTCATTAGTAAGATGTCTTGATTATACGACGTGGCAGCCAAATACCTGCGCTGGTTATCATAGCGTCGTATGGGTATTGGGCAGGAATCGTCATAGAATTACCGAATTCAGTGGCGTAGCGTGAGTTTAGTAAACATTTTTTTTGGGGGCACTGGAACGCTATTGATTAGGGGAGAGAGAAGAGGTCAAGCCGTCTTATTTTCTTTTCATTTTCCCCTTTACTTTCTCTCTTTTTTAACGTTTTCTTTTTCTTTATTATCTTTCACAACTCGATTGTGGGGGAGGGCAGATGCGCACCCATCCCCTTTCCCCTGTCCCCCATGTCTCTTGTCAGTAATACAAATATTAAGAACTTGATAATGGCAAGATGTTATAAGTTACGACGTGACACACCAAACATCGTTTTTGCCAGTGATGGTGCCTCATGGGAGCGGACAGGGATCATCCCTGAATTTCCAAATTATTTAAGCCACTCTAAAGTGTTTGGAGCCCCAAACATTTGATGGCAAAATTCATAATGCGAAATATACAAAATTTAGGTTTTCTGCATACAACCGAAAACCCTTATAATGTATTCTGTTTTCAATATTTGTTTTCAAACACATTTTTTTTTTTCGGGGGGGGGGGAATTTTTGCAGAAGTGCGACTTAAATGACATCCTCTTTCACATTATGATACAGTTTAAGTGTAATCTTGCCATTACATTTTTGGCGAATTTAGGGTGCCCAACAAATTGGAGAGGCTTTAACAACTGGATAATGAAAAGATGTGATGACTTACGACACGGTGCACAGGTATCATTGCTGACAGGCATAGTGCCCTCTGGGCAGAAACATCCATTGACAGGCTCGGTCTGACAAGGCATATCTCGAGGGTTGAACTCCTCGCAGCTAGGAAACTCAAGAGTCGGACAAGCACATTGGCGGTACTCGAAGGGGTCCACACAGTCCATAGCTTTAGAGTGGGAAGAGAGACGGGAGGAACCACATCACAATGACATTTTTAAACTCGTGATTTACATATATCACAAAACGAATGTAAATTTGTTATACTGTTGTCATTGAAATACTGGGAGAAATCAGCTTTTCCTTTTCTCGTAACCGAAGAATTGATAGTCTATAAACTGTTTAATGTAGACCCGTATTCCGATGTTAGTTATAACACAAGACTTAATTTAATTGGATTTAAGTTGAACCGTTTTTCTTGAAAGGCAAAATAAGATCCAAAGCGGTAGCTAATGTCTTTTGACTTTTAGTACACTCAGACGAAGATAAACAACAATCTTCTGAAACTTACGACACACGTCGTTTCGTCTCCATTTGAGGCATATTCCTTGGTTGGCGCACATCGTGGCGTAGGCTTCGAAAGCCCAGCACGTCGGATCATTGGCGTAGCATTCGTCATAGAGGCAATCCCGGTAATATGGATGGGGATCGATAACGGCATGGCATTCGTCAAAGACGGGATCAAAGATGTGTTTACACCACTCCCGACTTTCATCGGTAGGGGGACACGAGGTAACTATATCGTCACAACCACAGTCTTTCCTATGCTCAGGAAGGACCAAGTCGCAGCAATTACTTTCTTCTTCACATGTTGTCTCATTCTTTCCGCAGTTACCTGATGGTGAGAACATAGAGGATATATAAATGATGTTTTTTCACATGTTGCTATCTGTCGAAGCCAGAGAAATTATACGCTGGCTTCACTGACTGCAATTTACGCGTTCGTATGCCCGTTGCACACATAATTTCCATTGATTTATTAACAGCGTTGTAAAGGCAATTAATGCACACGCCATTTAGCTCTACGTCATCAAAAATGATCATCGACTGCAATACTCATAGTATATACTGCAGTTCTTAAAAGTATATTTCGGAAGGATATAAAGGCATGATGACATACATTAATAAGAAAGCAGGACATTGGAATTCCAGAATTGTAGGGTCATGTATCCTATCATGTTGCACTCAGTAACATGGAATATAGATAGATAGTCCACGTTAGAGACATCTCTAAAGCCTCGTTCAGCAAATCTCGGCGTTTTTGTCATGATGACTTTCATAGTGTATTACGCTTCACATGTATTCATCTAAGAGCTCAGTGGTTACGCGTTGGACTTTGCGGCCTGCAGTTGCTATTCATGATAACGTTGTAAAAAAAAATCTAAAAACGCCGCGGTTCACCACTTCATATCTGATGGAGCTTTGCTTGCTTTTTCGCCTCTCTACACGATCACCTGCTTGCCATACGTGCAATTTGCACAAAACAAAGGGTTTCAAATGACGGAAGGTTTGCTTTGTACAACACAATGGGTATGCAAAATTACCCGTGTGTGTGTGTACTGGTTTTCTTTTACAGACGTGTATCAATCAGATATAATTATTTACATCTAGGGACCGACATTTAAACGTCATCATCCGAAAGACGTGACTTAGTTTCGAACCTACGTCCTCTGCTGAGTCAGTTTGTAACTTTCACTGTTAGCTGGATGACAGGCGCACGCCACACCGCCCCAGTTTCCGGTGTTGATTAGCTTTGTGACAAGCCGTTTAATATTGGTATGGAAAAATCTTGCACTGGCCACATTTTGATAATCTTGAAGCCTTTGGTAAACTTATCCCACAATAAGTACAATGTGGAACAGGAATATTATTTGTATGACATATGAACACTCACCGCACAGGCCCTCGGTGTAGGAATAGAAGAGAGCCTCGGGTACCTCCACGCTGAAGTAACGGTTGTCTAGTGGAATGAAGCGGACTTCGAGACCGATGGCCGGGGCTTGGTAGATGAGGTAAAATCCTGAAGAGATGACCGGAAATCCGGGAACTTCACGGGTGCTGTATACTGCACGCCGTTAATGTCTACCAGAAGCGACTGAATGAAATGAATGCAGAATTATTCTGTTATTATATTTACATTTTAAACTCAACAATTTGAGTTTAATAGTAAGGTTAGTGATTAGGAGCACACTTTAGCTGTATTTCACTCAAAGCATTTACTTTTGTTGTTGTAGTTGGGTTTTGTTTTATATTTTTTTGTTGTCTGTATATTCAAATGTCAATCACTTACAAGGTCGCTGGAAAAATCGGATCGGAGAACAACACTGGTCCCATTGTAGATGATCTCGAGATCTCTGGGGCAAGTTGTCCCCGGGAATCGAGCGCACTCGACGTTGTGGATAAGCACGGTGTAGAGCGGGGGATCATGGGACGTGTCCTGACTGAGGATGTACGTACAGTTACCCTGATGGTCGAAGTCGTTTCCGTTAAAGTCCGTGTAGTGGGGATCGCCGTAACCATGGCAATAACCTTTATGAGAAAAAATCAATCAGAATCCAATTTTTCGTTATTAATATTCCGTTCTTGTACAATGCATATTTAAAATCTCACAATGTGCATTGAAAGAGCTGTTCAAAGCAAAGCCCAAAACTTAGCTCCAGCAACCGATATCAAAGCAAAGGGCATTTTAAGGAATCATCCTATCAGGTACCCATTTACGTCACCATGGTCGAGTGTGGACAATTCAGGCTAATGTCTTTTCAAAGGAAATCACTGCTGTGGCGGGGATAAGAACCATGTACCGTGTATTTCAAAGTCCCATGACTTATTCACCGTACCACAACACATCACCATAGTGCTGCATCAAAATGACATTCCGTATTATTTCGCGATCATCTTTATTTATTTCACAATTTCGACCATTAGTATATTCTTTAAAAATTGAATAAAAGTGGATTTTGCAAAGCATGTTGATAACTAACAAACTAGAAACGAACAAATTAGTGGTTGACAAGAAGTGGAAGAAATAGAACTGGAATTATTTCGTATCTGGTATCATATGCGGCCGCTTTTTTGTGGAACAAGTTGCCTGAACAACTGAAGAGCATAGGATCTTATAAAACCTTTATCAATTCTCTGAAGACATATCTCTTCACCACTTCATAAATAATCAGAATCATGAACTCAGTGCATTTTTCTGTTCTTTTCTTAGAGTGCATAGAGACATGCAATTGTGCCTATCTGTTATGCGCTATATAAAAATGTTTAATTATTATTATTATTATTATACATATTTATTAAATTCAAATATTTTTGAAAACCCGAAGACTTCGTTTGTTGTTTCACATTAGTATTAATCTGCGTAATGAACGACCATTCACTGGAAGAAAAAAAAATACCTGCCTCTCAGTAGTGTCATACTTTTTGTTCATATCTTAATAATAATCTCTACATGTTTTTGAAAGTTGAACAACAGAACAGAAGAAAGAACAATTGTAATATAGAAAAACAAAAGAAAGAAATATCAACGAGTGTATGAACAAAACCCTCCTGTGGACATCACTTACATGTGTTATACGGCGGCGTGTACGGTGGCGGGGTAAGCTGTGCTGTGGTGGTTGAGAAAAGCTCCGATGTTGTGTAAAGTGGAGTAGTTGAAGCTAAAAACAAAGAAAAGAGATTTCCAAATGGCTTAATAAGTACTTCCGATTCTATTGGAAAAAATTATGGCTAGTATGAATTACTGTAAATTGCAATTACTTTTTCAAATATGCTTTACAAGTTTATATCTCTACCTTTGCAGAATTCTTAAGAATTTATTAGTAAGAAGATGTCTTGAGTAAACGACATGGCACGCAAATATCTGCGCTGGTTATCATAGTACCGTGAGGGGATCGGGGCAGGAAAAATCCTACGATCACCGAATTTGGTGGCGTAGCGTGATATCAGTTATTTAGGGGCACTAGAACGATTTTAAGGGGCACCGTTAATACTGAGAAAATGAAATGCGAATTTACAATTCTATTGATATGGGGAGAGTGAGGAGGTTCAGACGTCATTTTTCCCTATACTTTCTCTTTTACTTTTTCTTTGTCTTTATTGTTTTTCAACTATATTGTGGGGGAGAAAATATCCGCCCCACCTTCCCCCATTTAGCTACAGCACTGACAGAAATATTAATAATTTGATAATGATAAGATGTGATAACTTACGACATAACACACCAAACATCATTTATGACAGGCATAGTGCCTTTTTGGAGGGGGACAGGAATCATCCTTAAATAACCAAATTCTTAATTACTTGGTAATGACATGATGTGATGACTTACGACATGGTACACAGGTATCATTGCTGACAGGCATAGTGCCTTCTGGGCAGAAACATCCATTGACAGGCTCGGTCTGACAAGGCATATCTCGAGGGTTGAACTCCTCGCAGCTAGGAAACTCAAGAGTCGGACAAGCACATTGGCGGTACTCGAAGGGGTCCACACAGTCCATAGCTTTAGAGTGGGAAGAGAGACGGGGGAGGGAACCACATCACAATGACATTTTTTAAACTCGTGATTTACATATATCACAAAACAAATGTAAATTTGTTATACTGTTGTCATTGAAATACTGGGAGAAATCAGCTTTTCCTTTTCTCGTAACCGAAGAATTGATAGTCTATAAACTGTTTAATGTAGACCCGTATTCCGATGTTAGTTATAACACAAGACTTAATTTAATTGGATCTAAGTTGAACCGTATTGCTTGAAAAGGCAAAATAAGATCCAAAGCGGTAGCTAATGTCTTTTGACTTTTAGTACACTCAGACGAAGATAAACAACAATCTTCTGAAACTTACGACACACGTCGTTACGTCTCCATTTAAGGCATATTCCTTGGTTGGCGCACATCGTGGCGTAGGCTTCGAAAGCCCAGCACGTCGGATCATTGGCGAAGCATTCGTCATAGAGGCAATCCCGGTAATATGGATGGGGATCGATAACGGCATGGCATTCGTCAAAGACGGGATCAAAGATGTGTTTACACCACTCCCGACTTTCATCGGTAGGGGGACACGAGGTAACTATATCGTCACAACCACAGTCTTTCCTATGCTCAGGAAGGACCAAGTCGCAGCAATTACTTTCTTCTTCACATGTTGTCTCATTCTTTCCGCAGTTACCTGATGGTGAGAACATAGAGGATATATAAATGATGTTTTTCACATGTTGCTATCTGTCGAAGCCAGAGAAATTATACGCTGGCTTCACTGACTGCAATTTACGCGTTCGTATGCCCGTTGCACACATAATTTCCATTGATTTATTAACAGCGTTGTAAAGGCAATTAATGCACACGCCATTTAGCTCTACGTCATCAAAAATGATCATCGACTGCAATACTCATAGTATATACTGCAGTTCTTAAAAGTATATTTCGGAAGGATATAAAGGCATGATGACATACGTGAATAAGAAAGCAGGACATTGGAATTCCAGAATTGTAGGGTCATGTATCCTATCATGTTGCACTCAGTAACATGGAATATAGATAGATAGTCCACGTTAGAGACATCTCTAAAGCCTCGTTCAGCAAATCTCGGCGTTTTTTTGTCATGATGACTTTCATAGTGTATTACGCTTCACATGTATTCATCTAAGAGCTCAGTGGTTACGCGTTGGACTTTGCGGCCTGCAGTTGCTATTCATGATAACGTTGTAAAAAAAAATCTAAAAACGCCGCGGTTCACCACTTCATATCTGATGGAGCTTTTGCTTGCTTTTTTCGCCTCTCTACACGATCACCTGCTTGCCATACGTGCAATTTGCACAAAACAAAGGGTTTCAAATGACGAAAGGATTGCTTTGTACAACACAATGGGTATGCAATATTACCCGTGTGTGTGTGTACTGGTTTTCTTTTACAGACGTGTATCAATCAGATATAATTATTTACGTCTAGGGACCGACATTTAAACGTCAACATCCAAAAGACGTGACTCAGTTTCGAACCTACGTCCTCTGCTAAATCAGTTGTTAATTTTCACTGTTAGCTGGATGACAGGCGCACGCCACACCCCCCCCCCCCAGTTTCCGGTGTTGATTAGCTTTGTGACAAGCCGTTTAATATTGGTATGGAAAAATCTTGCACTGGCCACATTTTAATAATCTTGAAGCCTTTGGTAAACTTATCCCACAATAAGTACAATGTGGAACAGAAATATTATTTTATGACATATGAACACTCACCGCACAGGCCCTCGGTGTAGGAATAGAAGAGAGCCTCGGGTACCTCCACGCTGAAGTAACGGTTGTCTAGTGGAATGAAGCGGACTTCGAGACCGATGGCCGGGGCTTGGTAGATGAGGTAAAATCCTGAAGAGATGACCCGGAAATCCGGGAACTTCACGGGTGCTGTATACTGCACGCCGTTAATGTCTACCAGAAGCGACTGAATGAAATGAATGCAGAATTATTCTGTTATTATATTTACATTTTAAACTCAACAATTTGAGTTTAATAGTAAGGTTAGTGATTAGGAGCACACTTTAGCTGTATTTCACTCAAAGCATTTACTTTTGTTGTTGTAGTTGGGTTTTGTCTTTATATTTTGTTGTTGTCTGTATATTCAAATGTCAATCACTTACAAGGTCGCTGGAAAAATCGGATCGGAGAACAACACTGGTCCCATTGTAGATGATCTCGAGATCTCTGGGGCAAGTTGTCCCCGGGAATCGAGCGCACTCGACGTTGTGGATAAGCACGGTGTAGAGCGGGGGATCATGGGACGTGTCCTGACTGAGGATGTACGTACAGTTACCCTGATGGTCGAAGTCGTTTCCGTTAAAGTCCGTGTAGTGGGGATCGCCGTATCCATGGCAATAACCTTCATGAGAAAAAAAATCAGTCAGAATCCAATATTTCTTTATTAATATTCTGTTCTTGTTCAATGCATATCTAAAATCTCACAATGTGCTTTGAAAGAGCTGTTGAAAGCAAAGCCCAAAACCTAGCTCCAGCAACCGATATCAAAGCAAAGGGCATTTTAAGGAATCATCCTATCAGGTACCCATTTACGTCACCATGGTCGAGTGTGGACAATTCAGGCTAATGTCTTTTCAAAGGAAATCACTGCTGTGGCGGGGATAAGAACCATGTACCGTGTATTTCAAAGTCCCATGACTTATCCACAGTACCACAACACATCACTATAGTGCTGCATTAAAATGACATTCCGTATTATTTCGCTATCATCTTTATTTATTTCACAATTTCGACCATTAGTATATTCTTTAAAAATTGAATAAAAGTGGATTTTGCAAAGCATGTTGATAACTAACAAACTAGAGACGAACAAATTAGTGGTTGGCAAGAAGTGGAAGAAATAGAAATGGAATTATTTCTTATCTGGTATCATACATATTTATTAAATTCAAATATTTTTGAAAACCCGAAGACTTCGTTTGTTGTTTCACATTAGTATTAATCTGCGTAATGAACGACCATTCACTGGAAGAAAAAAATACCTGCCTCTCAGTAGTGTCATACTTTTTTTTCAAATCTTAATAATAATCTCTACATGTTTTTGAAAGTTGAACAACAGAACAGAAGAAAGAACAATTGTAATATAGAAGAAAAACAAAAGAAAGAAATATCAACGAGTGTATGAACAAAACCCTCCTGTGGACATCACTTACATGTGTTATACGGCGGCGTGTACGGTGGCGGGGTAAGTTGTGCTGTGGTGGTTGAGAAAAGCTCCGATGTTGTGTAAAGTGGAGTAGTTGAAGCTAAAAAAACAAAGAAAAGAGATTTCCAAATGGCTTAATAAGTACTTCCGATTCTATTGGAAAAAATTATGGCTAGTATGAATTACTGTAAATTGCAATTACTTTTTCAAATATGCTTTACAAGTTTATATCTCTACCTTTGCAGAATTCTTAAGAATTTATTAGTAAGAAGATGTCTTGAGTAAACGACATGGCACGCAAATATCTGCGCTGGTTATCATAGTACCGTGAGGGGATCGGGGCAGGAAAAATCCTACGATCACCGAATTTGGTGGCGTAGCGTGATATCAGTTATTTAGGGGCACTAGAACGATTTTAAGGGGCACCGTTAATACTGAGAAAATGAAATGCGAATTTACAATTCTATTGATATGGGGAGAGTGAGGAGGTTCAGACGTCATTTTTCCCTATACTTTCTCTTTTTACTTTTTCTTTGTCTTTATTGTTTTTTCAACTATATTGTGGGGGGGGAGAAAATGTCCGCCCCACCGTCCCCCCATTTAGCTACGGCACTGACAGAAATATTAATAATTTGATAATGATAAGATGTGATAACTTACGACATAACACACCAAACATCATTTATGACAGGCATAGTGCCTTTTTGGAGGGGGACAGGAATCATCCTTAAATAACCAAATTCTTAATTACTTGGTAATGACATGATGTGATGACTTACGACATGGTACACAGGTATCATTGCTGACAGGCATAGTGCCTTCTGGGCAGAAACATCCATTGACAGGCTCGGTCTGACAAGGCATATTTCGAGGGTTGAACTCCTCGCAGCTAGGAAACTCAAGAGTCGGACAAGCACATTGGCGGTACTCGAAGGGGTCCACACAGTCCATAGCTTTAGAGTGGGAAGAGAGACGGGGGAGGGAACCACATCACAATGACATTTTTTAAACTCGTGATTTACATATATCACAAAACAAATGTAAATTTGTTATACTGTTGTCATTGAAATACTGGGAGAAATCAGCTTTTCCTTTTCTCGTAACCGAAGAATTGATAGTCTATAAACTGTTTAATGTAGACCCGTATTCCGATGTTAGTTATAACACAAGACTTAATTTAATTGGATCTAAGTTGAACCGTATTGCTTGAAAAGGCAAAATAAGATCCAAAGCGGTAGCTAATGTCTTTTGACTTTTAGTACACTCAGACGAAGATAAACAACAATCTTCTGAAACTTACGACACACGTCGTTACGTCTCCATTTGAGGCATATTCCTTGGTTGGCGCACATCGTGGCGTAGGCTTCGAAAGCCCAGCACGTCGGATCATTGGCGTAGCATTCGTCATAGAGGCAATCCCGGTAATATGGATGGGGATCGATAACGGCATGGCATTCGTCAAAGACGGGATCAAAGATGTGTTTACACCACTCCCGACTTTCATCGGTAGGGGGACACGAGGTAACTATATCGTCACAACCACAGTCTTTCCTATGCTCAGGAAGGACCAAGTCGCAGCAATTACTTTCTTCTTCACATGTTGTCTCATTCTTTCCGCAGTTACCTGATGGTGAGAACATAGAGGATATATAAATGATGTTTTTTCACATGTTGCTATCTGTCGAAGCCAGAGAAATTATACGCTGGCTTCACTGACTGCAATTTACGCGTTCGTATGCCCGTTGCACACATAATTTCCATTGATTTATTAACAGCGTTGTAAAGGCAATTAATGCACACGCCATTTAGCTCTACGTCATCAAAAATGATCATCGACTGCAATACTCATAGTATATACTGCAGTTCTTAAAAGTATATTTCGGAAGGATATAAAGGCATGATGACATACGTGAATAAGAAAGCAGGACATTGGAATTCCAGAATTGTAGGGTCATGTATCCTATCATGTTGCACTCAGTAACATGGAATATAGATAGATAGTCCACGTTAGAGACATCTCTAAAGCCTCGTTCAGCAAATCTCGGCGTTTTTTTTTGTCATGATGACTTTCATAGTGTATTACGCTTCACATGTATTCATCTAACTAAGAGCTCAGTGGTTACGCGTTGGACTTTGCGGCCTGCAGTTGCTATTCATGATAACGTTGTAAAAAAAAATCTAAAAACGCCGCGGTTCACCACTTCATATCTGATGGAGCTTTTGCTTGCTTTTTTCGCCTCTCTACACGATCACCTGCTTGCCATACGTGCAATTTGCACAAAACAAAGGGTTTCAAATGACGAAAGGATTGCTTTGTACAACACAATGGGTATGCAATATTACCCGTGTGTGTGTGTACTGGTTTTCTTTTACAGACGTGTATCAATCAGATATAATTATTTACGTCTAGGGACCGACATTTAAACGTCAACATCCAAAAGACGTGACTCAGTTTCGAACCTACGTCCTCTGCTAAATCAGTTGTTAATTTTCACTGTTAGCTGGATGACAGGCGCACGCCACCCCCCAGTTTCCGGTGTTGATTAGCTTTGTGACAAGCCGTTTAATATTGGTATGGAAAAATCTTGCACTGGCCACATTTTAATAATCTTGAAGCCTTTGGTAAACTTATCCCACAATAAGTACAATGTGGAACAGAAATATTATTTTTATGACATATGAACACTCACCGCACAGGCCCTCGGTGTAGGAATAGAAGAGAGCCTCGGGTACCTCCACGCTGAAGTAACGGTTGTCTAGTGGAATGAAGCGGACTTCGAGACCGATGGCCGGGGCTTGGTAGATGAGGTAAAATCCTGAAGAGATGACCCGGAAATCCGGGAACTTCACGGGTGCTGTATACTGCACGCCGTTAATGTCTACCAGAAGCGACTGAATGAAATGAATGCAGAATTATTCTGTTATTATATTTACATTTTAAACTCAACAATTTGAGTTTAATAGTAAGGTTAGTGATTAGGAGCACACTTTAGCTGTATTTCACTCAAAGCATTTACTTTTGTTGTTGTAGTTGGGTTTTGTCTTTATATTTTGTTGTTGTCTGTATATTCAAATGTCAATCACTTACAAGGTCGCTGGAAAAATCGGATCGGAGAACAACACTGGTCCCATTGTAGATGATCTCGAGATCTCTGGGGCAAGTTGTCCCCGGGAATCGAGCGCACTCGACGTTGTGGATAAGCACGGTGTAGAGCGGGGGATCATGGGACGTGTCCTGACTGAGGATGTACGTACAGTTACCCTGATGGTCGAAGTCGTTTCCGTTAAAGTCCGTGTAGTGGGGATCGCCGTAACCATGGCAATAACCTTCATGAGAAAAAATCAGTCAGAATCCAATTTTTCTTTATTAATATTCTGTTCTTGTTCAATGCATATCTAAAATCTCACAATGTGCTTTGAAAGAGCTGTTGAAAGCAAAGCCCAAAACCTAGCTCCAGCAACCGATATCAAAGCAAAGGGCATTTTAAGGAATCATCCTATCAGGTACCCATTTACGTCACCATGGTCGAGTGTGGACAATTCAGGCTAATGTCTTTTCAAAGGAAATCACTGCTGTGGCGGGGATAAGAACCATGTACCGTGTATTTCAAAGTCCCATGACTTATCCACAGTACCACAACACATCACTATAGTGCTGCATTAAAATGACATTCCGTATTATTTCGCTATCATCTTTATTTATTTCACAATTTCGACCATTAGTATATTCTTTAAAAATTGAATAAAAGTGGATTTTGCAAAGCATGTTGATAACTAACAAACTAGAGACGAACAAATTAGTGGTTGACAAGAAGTGGAAGAAATAGAAATGGAATTATTTCTTATCTGGTATCATACATATTTATTAAATTCAAATATTTTTGAAAACCCGAAGACTTCGTTTGTTGTTTCACATTAGTATTAATCTGCGTAATGAACGACCATTCACTGGAAGAAAAAAAATACCTGCCTCTCAGTAGTGTCATACTTTTTGTTCATATCTTAATAATAATCTCTACATGTTTTTGAAAGTTGAACAACAGAACAGAAGAAAGAACAATTGTAATATAGAAGAAAAACAAAAGAAAGAAATATCAACGAGTGTATGAACAAAACCCTCCTGTGGACATCACTTACATGTGTTATACGGCGGCGTGTACGGTGGCGGGGTAAGTTGTGCTGTGGTGGTTGAGAAAAGCTCCGATGTTGTGTAAAGTGGAGTAGTTGAAGCTAAAAAAACAAAGAAAAGAGATTTCCAAATGGCTTAATAAGTACTTCCGATTCTATTGGAAAAAATTATGGCTAGTATGAATTACTGTAAATTGCAATTACTTTTTCAAATATGCTTTACAAGTTTATATCTCTACCTTTGCAGAATTCTTAAGAATTTATTAGTAAGAAGATGTCTTGAGTAAACGACATGGCACGCAAATATCTGCGCTGGTTATCATAGTACCGTGAGGGGATCAGGGCAGGAAAAATCCTACGATCACCGAATTTGGTGGCGTAGCGTGATATCAGTTATTTAGGGGCACTAGAACGATTTTAAGGGGCACCGTTAATACTGAGAAAATGAAATGCGAATTTACAATTCTATTGATATGGGGAGAGTGAGGAGGTTCAGACGTCATTTTCCCTATACTTTCTCTTTTACTTTTTCTTTGTCTTTATTGTTTTTTCAACTATATTGTGGGGGGAAAATGTCCGCCCCACCGTCCCCATTTAGCTACGGCACTGACAGAAATATTAATAATTTGATAATGATAAGATGTGATAACTTACGACATAACACACCAAACATCATTTATGACAGGCATAGTGCCTTTTTGGAGGGGGACAGGAATCATCCTTAAATAACCAAATTCTTAATTACTTGGTAATGACATGATGTGATGACTTACGACATGGTACACAGGTATCATTGCTGACAGGCATAGTGCCTTCTGGGCAGAAACATCCATTGACAGGCTCGGTCTGACAAGGCATATCTCGAGGGTTGAACTCCTCGCAGCTAGGAAACTCAAGAGTCGGACAAGCACATTGGCGGTACTCGAAGGGGTCCACACAGTCCATAGCTTTAGAGTGGGAAGAGAGACGGGGGAGGGAACCACATCACAATGACATTTTTAAACTCGTGATTTACATATATCACAAAACAAATGTAAATTTGTTATACTGTTGTCATTGAAATACTGGGAGAAATCAGCTTTTCCTTTTCTCGTAACCGAAGAATTGATAGTCTATAAACTGTTTAATGTAGACCCGTATTCCGATGTTAGTTATAACACAAGACTTAATTTAATTGGATCTAAGTTGAACCGTATTTCTTGAAAAGGCAAAATAAGATCCAAAGCGGTAGCTAATGTCTTTTGACTTTTAGTACACTCAGACGAAGATAAACAACAATCTTCTGAAACTTACGACACACGTCGTTACGTCTCCATTTGAGGCATATTCCTTGGTTGGCGCACATCGTGGCGTAGGCTTCGAAAGCCCAGCACGTCGGATCATTGGCGTAGCATTCGTCATAGAGGCAATCCCGGTAATATGGATGGGGATCGATAACGGCATGGCATTCGTCAAAGACGGGATCAAAGATGTGTTTACACCACTCCCGACTTTCATCGGTAGGGGGACACGAGGTAACTATATCGTCACAACCACAGTCTTTCCTATGCTCAGGAAGGACCAAGTCGCAGCAATTACTTTCTTCTTCACATGTTGTCTCATTCTTTCCGCAGTTACCTGATGGTGAGAACATAGAGGATATATAAATGATGTTTTTTCACATGTTGCTATCTGTCGAAGGCAGAGAAAATATACGCTGGCTTCACTGACTGCAATTTACGCGTTCGTATGCCCGTTGCACACATAATTTCCATTGATTTATTAACAGCGTTGTAAAGGCAATTAATGCACACGCCATTTAGCTCTACGTCATCAAAAATGATCATCGACTGCAATACTCATAGTATATACTGCAGTTCTTAAAAGTATATTTCGGAAGGATATAAAGGCATGATGACATACGTGAATAAGAAAGCAGGACATTGGAATTCCAGAATTGTAGGGTCATGTATCCTATCATGTTGCACTCAGTAACATGGAATATAGATAGATAGTCCACGTTAGAGACATCTCTAAAGCCTCGTTCAGCAAATCTCGGCGTTTTTTTGTCATGATGACTTTCATAGTGTATTACGCTTCACATGTATTCATCTAACTAAGAGCTCAGTGGTTACGCGTTGGACTTTGCGGCCTGCAGTTGCTATTCATGATAACGTTGTAAAAAAAAATCTAAAAACGCCGCGGTTCACCACTTCATATCTGATGGAGCTTTTGCTTGCTTTTTTCGCCTCTCTACACGATCACCTGCTTGCCATACGTGCAATTTGCACAAAACAAAGGGTTTCAAATGACGGAAGGATTGCTTTGTACAACACAATGGGTATGCAAAATTACCCGTGTGTGTGTGTACTGGTTTTCTTTTACAGACGTGTATCAATCAGATATGATTATTTACGTCTAGGGACCGACATTTAAACGTCATCATCCAAAAGACGTGACTCAGTTTCGAACCTACGTCCTCTGCTAAATCAGTTGTTAACTTTCACTGTTAGCTGGATGACAGGCGCACCCCCCAGTTTCCGGTGTTGATTAGCTTTGTGACAAGCCGTTTAATATTGGTATGGAAAAATCTTGCACTGGCCACATTTTAATAATTTTGAAGCCTTTGGTAAACTTATCCCACAATAAGTACAATGTGGAACAGAAATATTATTTGTATGACATATGAACACTCACCGCACAGGCCCTCGGTGTAGGAATAGAAGAGAGCCTCGGGTACCTCCACGCTGAAGTAACGGTTGTCTAGTGGAATGAAGCGGACTTCGAGACCGATGGCCGGGGCTTGGTAGATGAGGTAAAATCCTGAAGAGATGACCCGGAAATCCGGGAACTTCACGGGTGCTGTATACTGCACGCCGTTAATGTCTACCAGAAGCGACTGAATGAAATGAATGCAGAATTATTCTGTTATTATATTTACATTTTAAACTCAACAATTTGAGTTTAATAGTAAGGTTAGTGATTAGGAGCACACTTTAGCTGTATTTCACTCAAAGCATTTACTTTTGTTGTTGTAGTTGGGTTTTGTTTTTATATTTTGTTGTTGTCTGTATATTCAAATGTCAATCACTTACAAGGTCGCTGGAAAAATCGGATCGGAGAACAACACTGGTCCCATTGTAGATGATCTCGAGATCTCTGGGGCAAGTTGTCCCCGGGAATCGAGCGCACTCGACGTTGTGGATAAGCACGGTGTAGAGCGGGGGATCATGGGACGTGTCCTGACTGAGGATGTACGTACAGTTACCCTGATGGTCGAAGTCGTTTCCGTTAAAGTCCGTGTAGTGGGGATCGCCGTAACCATGGCAATAACCTTCATGAGAAAAAAAATCAATCAGAATCCAATTTTTCGTTATTAATATTCTGTTCTTGTACAATGCATATTCAAAATCTCACAATGTGCTTTGAAAGAGCTGTTGAAAGCAAAGCCCAAAACCTAGCTCCAGCAACCGATATCAAAGCAAAGGGCATTTTAAGGAATCATCCTATCAGGTACCCATTTACGTCACCATGGTCGAGTGTGGACAATTCAGGCTAATGTCTTTTCAAAGGAAATCACTGCTGTGGCGGGGATAAGAACCATGTACCGTGTATTTCAAAGTCCCATGACTTATCCACAGTACCACAACACATCACTATAGTGCTGCATTAAAATGACATTCCGTATTATTTCGCTATCATCTTTATTTATTTCACAATTTCGACCATTAGTATATTCTTTAAAAATTGAATAAAAGTGGATTTTGCAAAGCATGTTGATAACTAACAAACTAGAGACGAACAAATTAGTGGTTGACAAGAAGTGGAAGAAATAGAAATGGAATTATTTCGTATCTGGTATCATACATATTTATTAAATTCAAATATTTTTGAAAACCCGAAGACTTCGTTTGTTGTTTCACATTAGTATTAATCTGCGTAATGAACGACCATTCACTGGAAGAAAAAAAATACCTGCCTCTCAGTAGTGTCATACTTTTTTTCAAATCTTAATAATAATCTCTACATGTTTTTGAAAGTTGAACAACAGAACAGAAGAAAGAACAATTGTAATATAGAAGAAAAACAAAAGAAAGAAATATCAACGAGTGTATGAACAAAACCCTCCTGTGGACATCACTTACATGTGTTATACGGCGGCGTGTACGGTGGCGGGGTAAGCTGTGCTGTGGTGGTTGAGAAAAGCTCCGATGTTGTGTAAAGTGGAGTAGTTGAAGCTAAACAAAAAGAGATTTCCAAATGGCTTAATAAGTACTTCCGATTCTATTGGAAAAAATTATGGCTAGTATGAATTACTGTAAATTGCAATTACTTTTTCAAATATGCTTTACAAGTTTATATCTCTACCTTTGCAGAATTCTTAAGAATTTATTAGTAAGAAGATGTCTTGAGTAAACGACATGGCACGCAAATATCTGCGCTGGTTATCATAGTACCGTGAGGGGATCAGGGCAGGAAAATCCTACGATCACCGAATTTGGTGGCGTAGCGTGATATCAGTTATTTAGGGGCACTAGAACGATTTTAAGGGGCACCGTTAATACTGAGAAAATGAAATGCGAATTTACAATTCTATTGATATGGGGAGAGTGAGGAGGTTCAGACGTCATTTTTCCCTATACTTTCTCTTTTACTTTTTCTTTGTCTTTATTGTTTTTTCAACTATATTGTGGGGAGAAAATGTCCGCCCCACCGTCCCCATTTAGCTACAGCACTGACAGAAATATTAATAATTTGATAATGATAAGATGTGATAACTTACGACATAACACACCAAACATCATTTATGACAGGCATAGTGCCTTTTTGGAGGGGGACAGGAATCATCCTTAAATAACCAAATTCTTAATTACTTGGTAATGACATGATGTGATGACTTACGACATGGTACACAGGTATCATTGCTGACAGGCATAGTGCCTTCTGGGCAGAAACATCCATTGACAGGCTCGGTCTGACAAGGCATATCTCGAGGGTTGAACTCCTCGCAGCTAGGAAACTCAAGAGTCGGACAAGCACATTGGCGGTACTCGAAGGGGTCCACACAGTCCATAGCTTTAGAGTGGGAAGAGAGACGGGGGAGGGAACCACATCACAATGACATTTTTAAACTCGTGATTTACATATATCACAAAACAAATGTAAATTTGTTATACTGTTGTCATTGAAATACTGGGAGAAATCAGCTTTTCCTTTTCTCGTAACCGAAGAATTGATAGTCTATAAACTGTTTAATGTAGACCCGTATTCCGATGTTAGTTATAACACAAGACTTAATTTAATTGGATCTAAGTTGAACCGTATTGCTTGAAAAGGCAAAATAAGATCCAAAGCGGTAGCTAATGTCTTTTGACTTTTAGTACACTCAGACGAAGATAAACAACAATCTTCTGAAACTTACGACACACGTCGTTACGTCTCCATTTGAGGCATATTCCTTGGTTGGCGCACATCGTGGCGTAGGCTTCGAAAGCCCAGCACGTCGGATCATTGGCGTAGCATTCGTCATAGAGGCAATCCCGGTAATATGGATGGGGATCGATAACGGCATGGCATTCGTCAAAGACGGGATCAAAGATGTGTTTACACCACTCCCGACTTTCATCGGTAGGGGGACACGAGGTAACTATATCGTCACAACCACAGTCTTTCCTATGCTCAGGAAGGACCAAGTCGCAGCAATTACTTTCTTCTTCACATGTTGTCTCATTCTTTCCGCAGTTACCTGATGGTGAGAACATAGAGGATATATAAATGATGTTTTTTCACATGTTGCTATCTGATAGATAGATAGTCCACGTTAGAGACATCTTTAAAGCCTCGTTCAGCAAATCTCGGCGTTTTTTGTCATGATGACTTTCATGGTGTATTACGCTTCACATGTATTCATCTAACTAAGAGCTCAGTGGTTACGCGTTGGACTTTGCGGCCCGCAGTTGCTATTTATGATAACGTTGTAAAAAAAATATGATGTTGCACTCAGTAACATGTAATATAGATAGATAGTCCACGTTAGAGACATCTCTAAAGCCTCGTTCAGCAAATCTCGGCGTTTTTTTGTCATGATGACTTTCATAGTGTATTACGCTTCACATGTATTCATCTAACTAAGAGCTCAGTGGTTACGCGTTGGACTTTGCGGCCTGCAGTTGCTATTCATGATAACGTTGTAAAAAAATCTAAAAACGCCGCGGTTCACCACTTCATATCTGATGGAGCTTTTGCTTGCTTTTTTCGCCTCTCTACACGATCACCTGCTTGCCATACGTGCAATTTGCACAAAACAAAGGGTTTCAAATGACGGAAGGATTGCTTTGTACAACACAATGGGTATGCAAAATTACCCGTGTGTGTGTGTACTGGTTTTCTTTTACAGACGTGTATCAATCAGATATGATTATTTACGTCTAGGGACCGACATTTAAACGTCATCATCCGAAAGACGTGACTCAGTTTCGAACCTACGTCCTCTGCTGAATCAGTTTGTAACTTTCACTGTTAGCTGGATGACAGGCGCACGCCACACCGCCCCAGTTTCCGGTGTTGATTAGCTTTGTGACAAGCCGTTTAATATTGGTTGGAAAAATCTTGCACTGGCCACATTTTAATAATCTTGAAGCCTTTGGTAAACTTATCCCACAATAAGTACAATGTGGAACAGGAATATTATTTGTATGACATATGAACACTCACCGCACAGGCCCTCGGTGTAGGAATAGAAGAGAGCCTCGGGTACCTCCACGCTGAAGTAACGGTTGTCTAGTGGAATGAAGCGGACTTCGAGACCGATGGCCGGGGCTTGGTAGATGAGGTAAAATCCTGAAGAGATGACCCGAAAATCCGGGAACTTCACGGGTGCTGTATACTGCACGCCGTTAATGTCTACCAGAAGCGACTGAATGAAATGAATGCAGAATTATTCTGTTATTATATTTACATTTTAAACTCAACAATTTGAGTTTAATAGTAAGGTTAGTGATTAGGAGCACACTTTAGCTGTATTTCACTCAAAGCATTTACTTTTGTTGTTGTAGTTGGGTTTTGTTTTTATATTTTTTTGTTGTCTGTATATTCAAATGTCAATCACTTACAAGGTCGCTGGAAAAATCGGATCGGAGAACAACACTGGTCCCATTGTAGATGATCTCGAGATCTCTGGGGCAAGTTGTCCCCGGGAATCGAGCGCACTCGACGTTGTGGATAAGCACGGTGTAGAGCGGGGGATCATGGGACGTGTCCTGACTGAGGATGTACGTACAGTTACCCTGATGGTCGAAGTCGTTTCCGTTAAAGTCCGTGTAGTGGGGATCGCCGTAACCATGGCAATAACCTTCATGAGAAAATCAGTCAGACTCCATTTTTTTATTATTAATATTCCGTTCTTGTACAATGCATATCTAAAATCTCACAATGTGCTTTGAAAGAGCTGTTGAAAGCAAAGCCCAAACTTAGCTCCAGCAACCGATATCAAAGCAAAGGGCATTTTAAGGAATCATCCTATCAGGTACCCATTTACGTCATTTGGGTCGAGTGTGGACAATTCAGGCTAATGTCTTTTCAAAGGAAATCACTGCTGTGGCGGGGATAAGAACCATGTACCGTGAGATTCAAATTCCCATGACTTTTCCACCGTTCCACAACACATCACTATAGTGCTGCATTAAAATGGCATTCCGTATTTTTTCGCTATCATCTTCATTTATTTCACAATTTCGACCAATAGTATATTCTTTAAAACTTAAATAAAAGTGGATTTTTGCATAGCATGTTGATAACTAACATACTAGAAACGAACATGTATTGGATGACCAGAAGTGGAAGAATATAAAGGGAATTATTTCGTATCTGGTTTCATACATATTTATTAAATTCAAATATCTTTGAAAACCCGAAGACTTCGTTTGTTGTTTTACAGTAGTATTAAAGGTATTGCAAAGTTTTGGGAAATTTTAAAAATCGGATTGAAAGTAATTCTTTAAAATGTTGATATAATTGGATGCCCCTGTGGATGTATTATAAGCACTAGAAAATTTAGCTCCTAAAACACTTCTGCTTTCGAGAAATTGAATAATCAAAAATTTACCGGTGCTCCCGGTAAATTTCAAATATTTCAAATAGCTCCTGAGGCCATTCCGTGGTAGCTGCGACCATGAAAATCTCGGAATAAGCAGTTCTGATATATAATTTCCAAACGGAAATAGCAAATCGGTCGATTGTAGTCAAGAAACATTGTTTTAAAGCTAAAGTAATATCAGTCTTGAGAGGGCGCTATACAACATAAAGAGTTTATTATTTACAATTTCATCACTTTAGACTCGATTTCAGGCGCGACAACGATCATTGAATATTGTAAAATCGCATATGCTTTCAATATGTTCATTTGAACCAAATTCATGACCCCATACCAAAACTTTGTTATACCTTTAAGTAGCGTTATGTACGACCATTTACTGAAAAAACACCAACATATCTGCCTTTCAGTACTGTCATACTTTTTCATATCTTAATACTTATCTCTACATGTTTTTGAAAGTTGAAGAACAGAGCATGAGAAAGAAAAGATTGAAATTCAGTAGAAAAAAAATAATAAGAAATAATAACGAATGGATGAACAAAGCTGAGATACAGTAAAGAGTGCCGTTTACACTTCTGTGGACAACACTTACACGTGTTATACGGCGGCGTGTACGATGGCGGGGTAAGCTGTGCTGTTGTAGAATATTCTCTAGTAGTGCTGGTAGGAGTGGTTGTCACTTGAGGTGTCGTGCTGGATTCCCAATCTGGTGTAGTTTCAGGTGTAGTGAAGGGTTCCACTACCCATGTTGTTGCGCGGGGGCTATGTGAGGTGATAATATGTTGTGGGGTGGTTGTCCATGCTGGTGTAGTTGCGTGGGTGGTTTGCTCTTGGATGGTTGAGAAAAACTCGGATGTTGTGTAAAGTGGAGTAGTTGAAGCTAAAATACACAGAAAAGCGATTTCCGAAATGGCTAAATTAAACCTTCCTATCAATTAGAACTTCCCTATGCTTTCAAAAAAAATTATGGCTCGATTGCATCACTGGAAATGGCAATTTGTTTTTAATATGCCTTAAAAGTTTATATCTCTACCTTTTTAGAATTCTAAGAATTTATTAGTAAGAAGATGTCTTGAGTATACGACATGGCACGCAAATATCTGCGCTGTTTATCATAGTACCGTGAGGGGATAGGGCAGGAAACTTCCTACAATCACCGAATTCTGTGGCGTAGCGTGATTTCAGTTATTTAGGGGGGGGGGGCACTGGAACAATTTTTAGGGGCACCGTTAATACTGGGAAAATGAAATGCGAATTTACAACCCTTTTGATATGGGGAGAGTGAGGAGGTCCGGACGTCATATTTTCTCGTCATTTTCGCCTATACTTTCTCTCTTTTCTAACTTTTTCTTTCTCTTAATTGTTTTGTTCAAATATATTGTGGGGGGAGGGGGGTTAGCTACGGCACTGACAGAAATATTAGTAATTTGATAATGACAAGATGTGATAACTTACGACAGAACACACCAAACATCATTTCTGACAGGCATGGTGCATTAAAGGGAGGTGGACAGGGATCATCCTTGAATTACCGAATTCTTAGTAACTTGAAATTGACAAGATTTGGTGACTTACGACATGGTACACAGGTATCATTGCTGATAGGCATACTGTCTTCTGGGCAGAAACATCCATTGACAGGCTCGGTCTGACAAGGCATATTTCCAGGATTGAACTCCTCGCAGCTAGGAAACTCAAGAGTCGGGCAAGCACATTGGCGGTACTCGAATGGGTCCACACAGTCCATAGCTATATAGTGGGAAGAGAGACGGGGGAGGGAACCACATTACAATGATATGTTTTAAACTCGTGAATATTACTTATATCACAAAAGGAATGTACTTATTGTTGGTACTGTTGTCATTGAAATACTGGGCGAAATCAGCTTATCTTTTTCTCCTAACCGAAGAATTGATAGTCTATAAACTTTTTAATGTATACTCGTTTTCTGATGTTAGTTATGACACGAGACTTAATTTAATTGAATTTAAGTTTAATCTTATTTCAAAATAAGGAAAAATAAGATCTAATGCGGTAGCTAATGTCTTTTGACTTTAGTAGACTCAGACGAAGATAAACAACAATTTCATAAAACTTACGACAGAAGTCGTTACGTCTCCATTTGAGGCATATTCCTTGGTTGGCGCACATCGTGGCGTAGGCTTCGAAAGCCCAGCACGTCGGATCATTGGCGTAGCATTCGTCATAGAGGCAATCCTTGTAGTATGGATCGGGATCAACGACGGCATGGCATTCGTCAAAGACGGGACCGTATATGAGTTTACACCACTCCCGACTTCCATCGGTAGGGGGACATTGGGTAACTCTATCGTCACAACCACAGTCTTTCCTATGCTCAGGAAGGACCAAGTCGCAGCAATTACTTTCTTCTTCACATGTTGTCTCATTCTTTCCGCAGTTACCTAATGGTGAGAACATAGAGGATATATAAGTGATGTGTTTCTTTCACATGTTGCAATCTGTCGAACGCTCAGAAAAGGTACTCCTGCTTCACTGACTGCAAATTACGTTTATGTAAGCCCGTTACACACGTCATTTCCATTTATTTATTAACGTCGTTGTGAAGGTAATTAATGCACACGCCAGTCAGAAAAAAAACGACAAAGCAATGATTTCCTTGTTCCTTTGGTTCAACTTTTTGTACGATATTATTCTCTTGGGGCACGTCATCGGCCGCATCAGCTGCTGAAGTATACGTAGCTCGATGTTAGCAAAAACAATACTCATCGTGGCAACACGAAAAGTATTTACTACAGTTCCGAGAGTATATTCCGGATGGATATAAACGCATGGCATCCGTGAAAAAAGCAGAACTTTGGAATTTCAGGAGTTTAGGGTCATGTGTTCTATCATTGCAATCAGGAGCCAGGAATATAGATAGATAGCCTCCGTCAGAGACATCACTAAAGCCTCGTTAAGCTAAATCTCGGCGTTTTGGTTTATGTTTTTCTGTTTAATGATGACTATAACAAGTGTATTAGGCTTCACATTTATGTATCTTTAACTGAGAGCTCAGTGAATATGCGTAATACTTTTTTGCCTGCAGTTGCCATTTATCTAAACGTTGTAATAAAACAAAAAAGCCGCGGTTTACCACTTCATACCTGAAGGAGCTTTGGCTTCCTTTCTTCATCTCTCTGCACGGTCGCTCGTTTGCCATACGTGCAATTAGTACAAAACAAAGGGTTCCAAATGACGGAAAGATGCTTTGTACAGCAGAATGGATTCGCAAAATACCCGTTTCCGGTGATGATTAGATCGGTGACAAGCCGTTTAACATCGGTTTGGAATAACCTTCCACTCGAAAAATTTGAATAATCTTGAAGCCTTTGGTAAATTTATCCCATAATAAGTACAATGTGGCACAGGGTGATTATTTGTGTGGCATATAAAGACTCACCACACAGGCCCTCGGTGTAGTTATAGAAGAGAGCTTCGGGTACCTCCACGCTGAAGTAGCGGTTGTCTAGCGGGATGAAACGGACTTCGAGCCCGATGGCTGGGGCTTGGTAGATGAGGTAAAATCCTAAAGAAATGACCCGGAAAGCCGGGAGCTCCATAGGTGCTATATACTGCACGCCGTCAATGACTACCAGATGCGACTGAATAAAATGAAAGCAGAATTAATTTTTTTAAATATTATTATTACTTTTTAAATTCAACAATAATTTTGTGTCCAATATTAAGGTTAGCGATTAGGAGCATTTCTTATATCAGATAAAGCGTTTACTTTTGTTTGTTAGTGTTGGGTGATTGTTAATTGTTTGTTTCTTTCTTTATTATTATTTTTTTGTCTGTAGATTCAAATGTCAATCACTTACGCCGTCGATGTAGAACCCAGACTGGAGGACAACACTGGTCCCATTGTAGATGATCTCGAGATCTCTGGGGCAAGTTGTCCCAGGGAATCGCTCGCACTCGACGTTGTGGATCAGCACGGTGTAGAGCGGGGGATTATGGGACGTATCCTGACTGAGGATGTACGTACAGTTACCCTGATGGTCGTAGTCGTTTCCGTTAAAGTCTGTGTAATGGGGATCGCCGTAACCATGGCAATAACCTTCATGGGGAAATCAATCAGAAACCAATAGTTTATTATAAATATTCTGTTCTTTTACAACGCATATCAAAAAACTCACAATATGCTTTGAAAGAGCTGCTGAAAGGAGAGCCCCAAACTTCTTCTCCGGCAGCTGATATCAAAGCAAAGTGCATTTTAAGGAATCATCCTATCAGGTACCCATTCACGTCACCTGGGTCGAGTTTGACAAATTCAGGGTAATGTATTATCAAAGGAAATTACTGCTGTGGCGGGAATACGAACCCTGCACCGTAATATAGTCCCATGACTTATCTAGCATACCACAACACATCACTAATGTGCTGCATTAAAATGACGATCTGTGTTATTCGCTATCATCTACATTAATCTTTATTTATTTCATAATTTCGACCAATAATGTATATTTTAAAAACTGAATTAAAGTGGATTGTTGCAGAGCACGTTGATAACTAACAGACTAGAAACGAACATTTAGTGTATGACCATAAATGGAAGAACAAAGGAATTATTTCGTATCTGCTATCATAGGGCCTCCACGGAATACAATATTTGTAACTACTGATAGAGCCACCCTACTATAACAATACTATTAAATAAATAAATAAATACATATTTATTAAGTCCAAATATCTTTGACAACCCAAATACTTCCTTTTTGTTGTTTTACAGTAGTATTAATTAGCGTTATGAACGACCATTCACTGAAAATCCCCCAAATATTTGCTTCTCAGTGGCGTGATACTTTTTGTTCATATCTTAAAACTAATCTGTACATGTTTTGGAAAGTTGAAGAACAGAACAGAAGATATCAGATCGAAATATAAAAAAAGGAATAACGAAACACCAACGGGTGGATGATCAAAGTTAAGCTACAGTAAAAAGTGCCATTCACCCTCCTGCGGACAATACTTACAGGTATTATATGGCGGCGTGTACAGTGGAGGGGTAAGCTGTGCTGTGGTAGTGTATTCTCTAGTAGTGCTGGTAGGAGTGGTTGTCACTTGAGGTGTAGTGGTTGATTCCCATGCTGGTGTAGTTTCAGGTGTAGTGGTTGGTTCCCATGGTTGTGTGGTTGAGCGCGTGGTACCTGGCGTGGTCGTAGGTGGTGTGGTGGTAGGACATGCATCCACGCATTCGCCGTCGATGTAGAACTGTCCATCAGGGCATTTACACCCCTCTACACACGTGTCAGGGCATTCTCCATTCTCATCCCATCGCCCCTCGTGCCCGCAGATATCACAGACTGGGATACAAGGATTGTACTCCGAACAATCATCACATTGCATTGCTGCAGATGAAAGAAGAATGCAGTCGAAAAGTGAATATTAATTTTGGATTTTTTTCTTCCTCTACACAATTTTAAATACAGGGAAAATGACGTACGAGATTGCTCCATTCTTTAATATTCAGTCTTCTTCAGGATAAAGAGGTTAACAATTTATTTTGATAATGTTTATAATCAGACTTCTTTATTTACTCCTAGATTTTCAATTTAAATGCAATAACTGAAAGAGAGTAGTAGAGGCCTAACACCTATTTTGTAAGGGTAACTTGATTACTATCGCATTGAAACGTGAAAATAGTAACTCTGAAAATGTAGGTGTAAAAGCCCTATTAACGAATATACACGTGGAGGTGAGACTTCATTTGGCTTAGGGCGTTTTGTTTCGGGCTTTCCTTCGTCAAAGATACGGGGATAGGGCTATTTGGGGGGCATTAATCCTATGAATATTTATACTTACGGCAGAAGTCGTTTGATCTCCAAGGAATGTGTACGCCGTGCGCGTTACATTCCTGCGCGTACGCGGCGATGGCAGTACACAGACACTCGCAATCGCCACCGGAGTCACAGCCGCAGGTGTCATAGATGCACCGTGCGTAGTAGGGTATGTAGCTGACTTCACTATGGCATGCTGTAAACGTTTGTGATTTCAGTACACTGCACTGGCGCATGGCCCAGGCCCGGCGGAACGGGTTAGAAAGGCAAGGGTTGGTGATATGCTCCGGACGAGGGCAGTAGTCGTAGACCTAGAGAAAAAGTATCGTGTATTGGCTCTCCAGGAAAACATTGTGTGAAACACTGTCATCGCAGAGAAAATCGCAATGTCGTTTTCAGACAATCCCCACGTTAACTATTTTGTTAAACTTTCGTACAGTCTAATAACAACAGTAATAATGATTTAAATAATTATTTTCATATAATTATTGGTATTATCAATTATTATTATTATTACCCTTAGTAGTGGTAGTAGCATCATTATTATTATAAGTAGTAGCATTAATAACAGTAGAAGTAATAGTAGTCATAGTAGTAGTAGTAGTAGTAGTAGAAGACGTATCAGTAGTAGTAGTAGTAGACGTTGTTATAGTAGTAGACGTAGTAGTCGTAGTAGACCTAGTAATAGTAGTAGTAGTAGTAGTAGTAGTAGTAGTAGTTGTATTGTTTTATTTAAACAAGGAAGCCTCTTCAGCAATAATGTTCTTCCTGAGGTCCCTGCGGTTATTGTTACACCAGAAGTTGCCAGGTTTCCATGTACACCCGGGTCTAGAGTGGCAAATTTGGATTCATGTCTTGAAAAAGAACGCCGTCAGTGCCGGGCTGTGATTCGAACCATCATCCCTTGATTTGAGAGTCAAGTGAATAAACCACTATACAACGACACCTCTTATCTGGTTTGTACAGGCCAATCAATTTTGTTCACTAATAAGAGTTTTTCCAAACAATAAGCGTCATTTCTAAAGCGCTTGATTACTTAATGTAACAAATAATAGGAATCACTGTGCAAAATTGTGATTTGTTTTGAAGAAGAGTCAGAAGAACAAATTTAAAGGAGATTCACGCAGAGTAGGCCCTCTGTCATGTTGCATTCTGTATCAGGGCTCCAATTGAAATCAATGTGGCACAGTGGTATTTTATGTTTGGCACATAAAGTGTTAATTTTGTTACGTAATTTACGGTAAATTTTACAGAATTAAGAGACCGAGTCATGGCGATCCATAACTCAATGGACTAAGTTAAAGGTACTATGTCCCACCTGCAGAAAAAACAAAAGGTTAAATTCCAACGGTATTTGAAAGAAAATATTTATTTAGAACTTCCCTTAAAACAAAAGGGCTTGAAAAAATCTGTTTGTGGGAAAATAACGACCGTTAGTTGTCGAATCGAATTGAACGATCGCGGTCATTTAATTAAATAGTCTGACTTTCATACCCTTGTACCGAATAGTCGTACGTTTTGTGCTGCGCGAAGATTTAATCAGTTAATCTTGGCCATTACAAGAAATGGGTTATTGATGTAGAAAAATGCTCATATACCCTTTACAGCTTATTTTGTGAATGTTATTACTAAAGAAAAAAAATCAGTCAGTCAGTCACTCAATAGTGTCTGACAGTGAAATCTAGAAAGTACACGGGTTTACTTGCATAATTTGAATACTAAGACACTGCTAACGTTTACATTTCACAGATAGGACATACATGACATATTCATAATTCCTGCAAAGTTCTACAAAAGTTGATGCTGGCTGGAAAAAGGAAAACACGGTTAAAGAGAAGGTTCATTGATTTTGAAAATGACTGAATTTGGTATCATTGCAATCGTAATATTACACTGAGTAAAACTATCACATTTGTGTAACTTGTAAATTCGTGCGAAAATTATAAAAGTTGATTAAACTTGACGAAATATCACCCCACTCGAGAACCCGAAAACATCGTAAGTCAGCTGATTTTTGAGTGACGTAGCAAAATGAACAATGAGTACAATGGGCCGCTCAGCTGAAATGATTGGCGACGGTGCGCGATGCATTTTGCGTGCAATTCACATATGTATTGCATTGAATATTGAGTACCGTACCCATTCATACCCAACGTTGTTTACCTTCATCAAAGTCACCCTGGAAATATCGATATAGACGAAAACATACTTGATTTGAGTTTTGAGGAGATAGAAGAAGGAAATACCTTTGGTTCTTAATCTTAGCTCGAAGTCTAATCAATTTTATAACTCCCAAATACGTCGATGTAGCATTCACGTTCAGGTATACCGTATATAGCGTAGGCCCGTCTGTGCAGTATCTACGCGTACGTACGTACAACCTGCCTGCATCTAGCGCCGCTTGCTTGCCAGCATATCACAGCCAGCCAGCCGGCTCGGCGCTTGAGCTAGCTGTGAATTGCGAACCGGACTGATCTAAGTCTTCTCTCGACTTCCACTTTCCCCATTTATCTAAACTAATCGGCCTAATCAGACATTTTCGTAATGAATATCTGGACAAGTATATGTACATTTGTCGCCTATTTTGCTCCAGAAGAGTCGATCGTTAGGTCAGCATGCAAAATGTCCTAGGCACTCCCAGATCCAACACATACACGCTGAGCTGCGGCCCTCAGAATATGTGATTATTTTCCCGATTTTTATGCTCAAATGTGACGGTAAATAACATAAAAATCGAATACACATTTGTAGAAAGTATTATTTATTCAGTGTATCTCATTCAAAGTGCCTAAAATAAAGGAAATATCACCACTGGCGGTAAATATACAAACAACGTTAACCCATATCTAAAAATTGCAATGGGTATGCAACATTGTCCCGAATGTGTGGTTGTAGGTTGTTCATAGTGTGACGTCATTTTATCGCATGTAAATAACGCCGTCATTTCACTTTGTGAGTGGGTTTTGGAAAGGGTATCGACATTGCATTTAATTTATTCCTCACAATATTGAGGGCTTAAAAAGTACTTTTGTCATTTTGTTAATGTTCTTAGCAATCTGTAGAGGTGTGATTTGCCTTTTTTCCAAATTTCAATGAACCTTCACTTTAACTTATTCCACCTTGAAGATAGACCGATTCGGTTTACATGGTTTCTGAGTGCACATTACAGTGTTTCGTCCACCTCGCAGGGGGCCATCCAAGAGCATAACAAGAGATGCTTCAATTTTGTTTATGTAATCATACATGTGCATGGCCGTCCCTGAACTAAAGCGGGAATTCATGTATTTTAGCATACTTGATCCCCCAGTAATGGCGGCTGACATTTCCCTAAACGGTGTCTTTGTATCTTTGCTCTCTTACCTTCCAACTGCTTCCAAAATCGATTGAGGACGTCTCTGGAAGACCTCCAGCTGGTGATAAGAAGTCATCACTTATCAGGTCGTTAAAGTTACCGCACAGACCCCCAACCTAAAGAAATACAATGTAACTCATGTATAAAGCACAGTACTTTTTAAAAGAAGCTCGAGTTCTGATAAAAGTGAAAATTAACTTTGAAAGCTTCTCATAATTGTATTTCCTTGTTGAAGAATGATGTGGTATATATGTCCCATGTTTAATGATCGCTCTTTATGTGTATTTATAAGCCTAATATGACCAGGAATATTTTACGGAAGTTCGGACCAAGTCCACATGCTTGTGTAATCCCATGTAGGCCTACCCATACCTGCGCCTGATTATTTTTCAATATTCGTAATTTTTTGCAAGATATATTCGATTTTTACAATTGTCATGATTAAGAAAACCTCATAGTTGTCAATTATCCAGTCACAATTTTCATTTGTATTCCCCAATCAACCGTGTACAATAACAAATCAAGTTTCTTTTATTGTAGAATTTAATGATGTTTATTTTTATACAGATGAAAATGCATCTAAAATGCGATACACCACAACAAGTCTAAATTTGCACTGAAATGATTATAAGTCGACGTTATTTTTAAGAACATACACATCAAACAAGAGTTCAATCCCCTATCCTTATAGTCAAATTCAGTTATATATGTTCTCTTTCCTTTTCAAAAGGAACATTTTTTTCCTTCAATTTGTAGTCATATTATCAAAATATATATAAGCCTATAAATAAAAAGGACATAAATATGGTTTGAAGAGCATAGAAACACAATGAAGAAGAAGTGTATCCCATTAAAGCCTAGGCTTGTGTTTGATACGCCTATATGTAACAATAAAATATATCGATATAAGAGGGAAAGAGAAAAATAGACAAGAAGGGAAGAGAAGGGGGAAAGGTAGGGGAAATGGAATGCAGAGTAAAAAGGTTGGAATTGTACTGCAAACAAATTACATGATACCGACTGAACTGTATGAAGGTGCAACTGAGGTTACATATCGTTCTTCCGAAGGTTCATAATTCCGAAGGTTTGTTATTCCGAAGGACCGGTTCATAATCTCGGAGATTCGCATCTCCGAAAGTAAAATGGGGTTCATAATTCCGAAAGTGATATAGGGTTCGTAATTCCCAAAATGAAACAAGGTTCAGAATTACAAAGGTTCATAACCTTGAAATATTTTCATGAAGCCCCTGGTATAGGAAATTTGTGTTTCGAAATTACGAACCTTCTGAATAACGAAACTTCGGTAAAATGAGTGCCTCCCGACTATGAAATGTTTTTTTGTTTTTTGTTTTTTGGTTACCTTTTCTTTGTATATGGGATCAAGTTTGACCTGGATCCACGTACCCCGATCCCAGATCAGTGTTATTCTTTGGGTTGTGTGCACGTAGACGTAGTTTCCAACTTCAGTCAACCGGAATGAACCGGCTGAGGATGGAGTCGGTTTGCCCCGGACAAGGATCAACTTTTCCTGGTTGCTTCCAATTCCTGGTACAGTTAAGCATAGGGAACAAAATCTACTTCATCATCGGTTTATTATTCATATATAAATGTATTTGTTTTAGATATTGGCAGTTGACCTATTATTAGGAAGAAGATAATATTGTTTACTTGTTCTTAAAATGTATGTTGATGTTTTAGGCCTGTATACTACTTGAGAAATAATTAAACAGCATGGCTTAAAGTATTGTATTATTGTACGAGACACACCTTAAAACACTTGAGAAAAAAAAAAATTAATAAAGTTTTTACAATTTGATTATTTATGTTTTCCACCATATTTTTGGAAGCCTTATTACATTTAGTGGAAAAAATACTTTGTATAATTACTATATGTTATCGAAAGCCAGACAAACAAGATATTCTTGGATTTTGAGGGACATCGCCCCCCCCCCAACAAAACAGTAATAATAATAATAAGAAGAAGAAGAAATTGAAGAAAAAATAATAAGGATAATGGTGACAGTGGTAGTAATGATTCTAATGATTATCATGCAAGTGATGATGATGATGATGATAATAATATTAATAATTATCATCATCATCTTCATCATCATTATCATCATCATCATTATCATCATCATCATAAGGTGAATTTCCTTGGGGAAGGAGTTGATGTGCGATATTTCAACCAAAACGGCATCTAAAAATGTGATAACTTTTTATTAGAGAGCTTTAGATCATCCCGCCCCCTCAAAAAAAAGGATTGTACGGGCTTGCTTACCTATACTAAAAGTAATGGATTTGGTACAGGTAACGGCGGATGTTCCACATGGAATGTTTGAGACGACGATGTGGAAGAAAGGGATTCCTGAAGCCTGGCTGACACTGTCAGTCACCAATACATAATCACAGTCCCCTTGGAAGTCGAACAATTTGCCATCGAATGTCTTGTAGTGAGGGTCTCCCCATGCTGTACACAAACCTGAAATACAATATGTTTGTGATTCCGTTCAATTTTCTGTTCGTTGGTTTAAGATAATCTAAGGCTCTAATTTGTTCACAATGTTTTTAACCAAATGGGTGATTTCGTGCAATGTGTCCTGTCCGACATGTTTTTTTCCACACTTATTAGCCAAACATGAAACTCTCTTGAAGTGACTAATGAATAATGGTACTTTCTTCTATTACTACCATTAGTCATAATCATTAGGAGGGTTATTCATTCAGGAATGAAATTTAATCATGCCACATCTCGTACTGGACACGTTGGACAGAATGGCCCATTTGTATTTGTTTTAAATTTGTGAGAAATTAGAGCCTTAGCTTATGGTAAATCAACACAGAGATTAACGTAGACACTATATCTTCTCTTTGATAGGTTTTTGTTCTTGCAATGCCTGCCAGACAACCATTTAAAAACATTGTCTCATAATTCCATAAAATTTAAATTCGTCTTCACTTATACCGGCATCAGAACTGATTTTTGTAACTTACAATATTTGTTCTCCTTGATTGCTAATGTATGCGCGTAGAAGATGTAAACCTACATTTCATGAACGGCCTTTACCTCTACTACTAAAAGCTTTAGTGAATCAAAAAGCTTTTTCGTGTATTTACATAAACGATTGCAATGTTGGTAATGACACTGTGAAGTAAAATCTTGGAGTATATATTTTGAATATATAACATGATCACATTAATCAGTAAAATTTGAAAAAGAAAAAAAAGAAAAGAAGATGATGTTAGGAAGAACGATATGCGTACCATGACAGTTATTCTCACGGCATTCCCATTTGCTGTTTGTACAGGTGCTGTTTACCAAATGAAATGTTAAAAACATGTCGTAAGCAGATAATGAAACGTTTGTTACTTTTATCATTTTATAAAACGATGAAATACTTTACTGCACATCATATCGGAGTTGGACAACTGGCTAATTCAAATATGAAAAACGGAATCAAAGGTTTGTAGTATTTTGTCACTCAACCCGCAAACTAACCTGTACCCAAGGCTCGTGCGGCTGTGTTTAGATAACGTTGTAACCTACCCTTATGTAGGCTATTAGGGGTCCGCCAGCAACATTATTCACGGGTCTCTCATGACAACAGCAGCATTGCTACTACTTCTACTACTACTATTACTACTACTACTACTACTACTACTACTACTAATAATAATAATATTGAAATTAACAATGAAAATAATAATATGAAAATAATCAAAACAAAAATAGTAATAATGATGATGATGATGATAATGTTATAGCTACATTTATATCCATTACAGGGATACTCAAGGCGTATATCCTGGCTGTAACCTAGCTGCTTTAAGGCGCTGACATCATTCAATGAATATAAAATGCCGCGGTGGGACTCGACCAGCAAAACATGTATATTATGGTGACGTATCCACGCGACCATGACACCAGTCCTCTGCAACGGGCATTTCACAAGGCCACATTCGTAAGCATATAGACACTTACCAAGAGTGGCATTCATCAGTTTGGATGATGTAGCCTTCGGAGTAGCTATGACCCCCGTGGTGGCAGGGGCAGCTGGTCGGCAGCACGCAACTTGTTCCGTCCCAGACCGAGTCCTCAGCACACTCGCACCCACCGTAACATGTGGCCGCCGAACAAGCTTCGAACTCGTGCATGTTGGCGCAGCTCTTTACACAGGGGCTGACGCAGGGAACGTATACCTGGTGTGTGAGACATGCATCCAATGGGCAGTCCAACTCTTCACATGCCCAGGCTCCAGAGTCGCAGACGCTAATTATTGAAACAAATTTCGATGTTTGATTTTTTAAATATGTTGCTAGATGCACACTGAAAGATTCTTCAATGTTGAATGTGAAGTTATTTACAAATGATATATAATTTACAAAGGGTATGTATTAGACATTTTTTTTTACAAATGTACTACCTGTAAATTTGGTAACTGTAAGCACAATACACGGACAATTAGTTTTCAAACCTAAGATACTACCTCACAGTTTTAGTTTAACATTTGTCGAAAATATCAACATTCATTTTTTTTTTAGCAACTCAAGAAAATTGAGATAATTTGTTTTACCTCTCTAGATCTATGTACAGACATTGTAGATAATTTGTTTTCCTTTGTCCTAATTAAGCTCGTCATTTAAAACCCACTTCCCTAGACTCACCAGAAACCACATCCCTTCTCTATTCTTCTCCCTGGGGCATAGGTCTCGCCGGTATCAGGGTCTACACATCCGCAGTTTTCAGGAGCCACGCATGCACCATTGGGAGCCATGACGGAACCATCGGGACATGCGCATCCTTCTACGCAGGTCTCATCGCAGACTGAATTGGATGAGAGGGCGTTGCATGTTGTTTCGCACATGGGATGACAAGGGCTGTATACGAGTCCGCCCTCGCAGTTGATCCCTGAAATGGGTTTGGACAAGATCGGCAAAAGAGGTACACGTATTATTGTGGGATCATGACAAAATATTTAAAGCATGCATAATTGGAGACCAAATTTTTCAAAACGCTTACATATTGCTTTAAAAATTACTGAGGCTAGAAAAACATATTCAGACTTGGGATTAAGGGCGGCACCCTTGCATCTAGTCCCTATAACACAAGATAAGTAGATGTTGACGTTTTGATACCAGGTTTTTTAATTATCAGGGAAAGAAACATTTATGATTCGAAGTTTTGTCATCGAAGTACTTAAAGTAGTGTTAAAGATGTAAAGTGAAATTTAACAGTCCTACCTCGCAACTGATCCCAACAATGGTTTTAAACGAGATTAGCAACAGACGTTGACGTATTGATATCAGGGTTCTAAATTATCATGTAGAGAAACATTTATGACTGGAATATTTATGCTTCCGGCTGCATGTTTCAAGACGCTTACAGGCATTGCATTGTTGAAGAGGCTACAAACTGTACTAAAGAAAAACGGATTGAATCTGCTCATTACAGTCATAATAGAAAACTGAATAATTAATCTGGAAATGTGTCTTGATTTCATTGTTTTAATGGCGTGAAGCGGAAGCACACGGTTTAATCAAGTAGTCAGCTTTGTAGGGCCTAAGCCTGGTTAGCAACAGTCCATTTGTTCTACATTCAGAAGTCAAGTCGACAAATTTTTAACTCACCACATCCGGGTGTTTCTGATCGCCAGTCGACGATCACGCCTTTCTGTGCGCACTGGGTTGCGTACATAGCAAATATCTCACATTTGCAGGTGTCCCCGGTCTCACAGTTGCAAACATCACTTCGGCAGGATTCATAAAACACTTCCGGGTCAACATATTGCCGGCAAGCTACAGACAAACGACATCAAAGTGAACAAGATTTTGAATGATAGATTTTGTTACAGTATTAGCTGTTCATTTGAAGAAGAAAAAAAATCCTAGACTCCAGAAGAGAAAATTGATCTTGTGACAATAAAAAGAACACAGGATAATATACAATAATATACAAGGTAATGTATTTCTTGTGTAAAATCTATAAAAAAATTGCAAGCTATGAATTTACGGTTTGGTGAACAGGGCCTTTTAGGACTAGGATGTTTCAAACCTACATGTAAAATGTATTTACATGTTTATGTATTATATCTATGTGAAAGCTGGCAAGGAGGTAGCCCCATTTTTAGCGCTTCTTTTGATATTCTATTCATCAGGTAACATATTCTGTGTATTTCAACTTATTTCAAACTAAAGGATAAGTTTGTTTACTGGTACTCTCAGGGGCAGCAGCAGTTCTACCCAGAGTCCATTTTTTCAGACATACATTTTTAGGAATTTATCCCTAGGTTTGTTGTCCTAAGGAGGAATAGAAGGCAGCGGAATTTTTCAGAAATTCAGAGAGAAACTTATAATTAATATAACAATGATGATGATAATGGTAATTTATTTTATCCCAGGGAAGCATCATCACCATCACTGCTATTCTTCCTGAGGGCCCTGCAATTATTATTACCCCATTAATTGTCAGGTACCCAATTACACCTGGGTGGAAAGAGGCAAATGTGGGTTACTGAGGACGTTATACCTGTTTGGGACTCCAACCCTAAACCCTTAGATTGAGATTCAAGTGAATGAACCACTATACCACGATACTTCTACAGGGATACACCGAAGGATCTATAAGTCAGGATGTAATGGCAATGATTTAAACTTGGTCCTTGGTCTTTACCAGCAAATGCATCATCGACGTAGAGTCGGTTACATTCTGACTCAGCAGTGATAGCCTTCTGGGAGTAAAGGTCACAAGGGTCAGCGCCTGGATCGTCGCTGGCATCAGGACAGGATGAACCAAGCTTCCACTTGTTGGCAAATGAAGTTGGGTTCGATTCGGTGTCACCTTTAGGAGAAAAAACAAGTCAGACAAAGACGGGTTTTGTTAGGGCATGTACTGTACTCACATTCTACAGAAACCAGATTTCAAATTCGAAAAATACTTTGACATCTCACGAGATCACCGGTCCCACCTTGCTGTTTTAGGACAGAAGAGTTACATGAAAATGCGATAATTTTTTTTTTTAAATTCCCAACGGAAAATTTCTCTGCAAGCCTCTGGTAATCCAATACCTGTGTATTTTTAGAATATATTTTATTATTATAAATAGTTGAATGATTAGTATTATAATTTTTTCAAATTCTTTCCATCATTTATTTATTGAATAGTACTAACATAAAAACACATAATTATATTCATTACAAAGAAAAATACATGAATTATACTTATATCACAAATAAATTAAAAATACTTTTCAAAATTTGCCCTCCATAACATCACTTTTAATAAATGTCGAATATGGTTGTGAAATTACATTTTCTTTTTTTGTGTGAATATAACACATTAGAAGCTAAATTAAATAACAGATTTTTAAAAAACTACATATTTTGAATTTATACAATCACATTGCTTGCCTACAATTATATCGCTGTAATCACTTTTTTTTTCATTATCAAACAATACTTCTGTTTTTCTGAGAAAAATTAAAACCTTGTTGCACAATATTTTTGAGTAATCACAATCATAAAATAATGATAACAATTTTCTGTGCATTTGTACTTCAAACAATAATCATGATCAGATTTTTTGAAACGATATAGATATTCTTCACATGTCAATAACTTATTTAGTAGTTTGAAATTAAACTGTTTTAATCGTATTTACTTGACGTATGTCTAATTCATTTCCATATATATGCCCAGGATAATTTTTTTCCAAAAAAAATATACCCAATAAATTTGAACATTTGGATTTATAGAAGTTCTCTCAACAAATACCTTATTTATAATTTGTGACATTTTTAGTTTTTTAACTGATATATTATGACATACTTTTGGTGTCAATTCAAAATAATGAAGACGTGTGTTTTGATATGAACAAAAAAACCAGTTTCACATTTTAATGTTCTTTTCCAATCACGAGGTAAACACTTCCAAAATAATTTAACCTCACATAAATAATTATTTTTAAAACAAAAGTAATCAATTTACCCGATTTATATCCACATACCCTTTGGCGTTTATGATGTCCCCAATAAATGATATTCCAGATGCGAGGGCGAGCTGGTTAATATTTTCTCAATGGAGCATATATGCTCACAGTAAATTCATGATCAGCAGGCCCTGCCCAGTTAATGTGCACACGATCATTACTGTGGAACGTCTTTGAACACTTTCCTTAACCTAATACTATGAAAGCAGTATTTCCACACTGTTTTTAGCCGTGTTTCCACACGATGTAACGTTTTTCCAAACTGTGGGATGCTGGCGTGTTTTGACCAGCCGTGTATTACCTGCTTTGGTGTAGAAATCATCACGCTGATTGTTGCTGTATGTACCACAGAGACCACAAGTGGCATTGAGGTGCCTTTCATCGGCCATCACTGTTACCCGGTTGTTGCCATCGAAAAGAATGGTCAGTCCATTGGCCATAACGGCCTGTATGCATATAATTAATAGAATTAAGAACATTTAAAAGAGGTTTTGCAACGTGATATAAAAAGAATAAAGGCTTATCAGAACAAAAGTTATATCAAGTAAGTGATAGAGCCATTATTTAATTAAATTTAACGTATATTAATCCAAATTAACAAACTCAGAGTCATAAAAAAATGAAACATAGCAAACTCTTGTTATTGTTAAATTTGTGGTTTGAGGAATTGTTGTTGTCATTTCTCTGCAAAGTCTTTCAGAACAGAATTTTACGTCAATCCAATTATTGTGATGCTTTTTGCCTTTGTTAATAAATAAATTTCACTTTTGAGAAAGAATTTAGCCAAATCTATTTCACTTTCGCTGTACGCAGTAACTGTAACTTACAGCAGTTTGATGCTTAGTTGGCTGGTTCACAAAGATGTTGCCAATCGTCTTTGGGAACTCCGTCACTTCCTGTCCATTGATCAGCACTTGGTGACCTCTGCGCAGGCGCACAACATTCACCCCATCTTCAAGAACAACCGCCTTGACACAAGAGGCGCCCTCCATGCCGCATGCGGCATTTTCGATGTTCACCATATAGAGACTGCTAAGGCTCCAACAGTCCCTGACCAGAGTGTAGGAGCAGGTACCAGCAAAATCGTAGTCATAGCTGTCGAAGGTATGGTAGTGGCCATATCCACTGACCTGGCACATACCTGACAGTTAAGGAAATTGCGATTCTCTGCATTACAGTGCATAAATATGAAGTTACATAACTCTTGTAATTCTAAATCTCTTTCTAGTCAAAAAGTGGTCAAAGTAAAACCGAAATAAATCTTTTTCAAAAATGAATTGAAATTACTTTTTCCACTTCTTGAGAGATAATTTGCTTTCGGAAGCTTTCCTGGGACTTTCACAATGCGACTATTACTTCTGTAACAGAAGGTACATCTTGAACAACGTTACGTATTATGTAATATGTATGTTCCTTAAAATTATATATATCTTTTATAAAGCGCCTTTCGTTAGATACGGAGCGCATACGAAAAATGTGCAAAACATGCCATCCGATTTCAAAATCAAGCCACTTTTAATGGATGACCTTTTACTTGTACTCCTACTTTTTAAAATAATGTTAACCACAATCATACCTCCGCAGTCATTTTGTGAGCACTGCCATTTTCCATCAACGCATTCACTGAAAGTCAAGAGAAAAAAAAACATTATTAAGATTTGTTATTTGTTTGAGTTGTTGGTCGGATGAGATCAGAAATTAACAATAAACTTCGTTGGTTCCTATTTTTTACTCTCCTCTCGTAGGCGTGTATGTTTGTAATATCAATTACTTTCAAATGTTTTCCTGATTGTTCAAAGACAGGAGGCCTATTGAAAATTATAAAATACAACGACCTTGACCTTGATAACTTGCGTTCCAAATGCAAGACCTACTTTTCAAGATTTTGTATTCTTCGTATATAACCGTACGACAATACCAACACCATGTTTCAAAAGGACCATTGGCAGGATCTGTAGACTACTTACCATTCATTGCATCCATCTGAGATCTGTTTTCCTGGCTCGTACTCTGTTCCTTGCCATGAGCAGGAGCATTGGTTAGCACTGACGCATTCGCCTGATGAGGATCGATACGTCCCTGCGGGGCAGTGACATCCCTCAATGCATCCGATTGTTTCATCGGTCTCGCAGTCAGCTATGGCGGTACTGCAGCTCCTCTGTGTACAGGCTGATCCGCACTGGTCGTAGACCTTGTCCACAGGACAATCGAAAGCTGCATGGTTTGTGAATAAAGAGAAACGAAATTAATGTTTATGGGTTGGTATACACATACATGTGTGCCTGAAGTGGAAGCTTTCATGATCACCGATTATCAATCTTTCTCTGGCATTACTTTAGTAAATGTTTAATTTTCTTAATGCTTTGGACTTTTTAATAAGCTGTTTACAATAATTACTGCCCGAGTCAATGTATGTATATCAAGCCTATGCGTACACTGTCTACTCCGCTGCTAGCAACCACTGTTTGCGCCATTGCTTTTATCAGTCTTTCGCTTTTCCTATCAGCTTAAAATTCTTCTTTTGTAGAAAAAGTGGTTCATTTAGATTAAGGTACTGCCAAATTGACGATAGGGTCACATATTATGTAATGAAAAAACAGACCGGTTGTTTCGTAGTCCGCAATGCCAAGAAGACTACACATTCAATTCAATTCAATTCAATTCAATTGAATTGAATTGAATTTAATTTAATGAAAAAACAGACCGGTTGTTTCGTAGTCCGCAATGCCAAGAAGACTACACATTCAGAGTAAATAAACGTGGCTTATACTTACGACAGAATTCGTAGGACCTCCACGTGACTTGAAAGCCTCGTCGAGAACACTCCTGGGTATAAGCCGTGAAGGCAGCACACTTGCAGTCATTCCCTGTCTCGTTATCCCCTTGAGCCTTCATCTCGCATGCACAGACATCCTGCTCACAAGCGACGATGTATGGGTCAGGATCTACAACCTGTTTTTGACGGATCAAATCCAAACTTCGATATTTAAAGCTCCATACGGATAACTGCCCCTGTAACATTTCTAATTTACGTTTAAATATCCCGGGATAACTACCAGTAGAGCAACAGCCGCTAAAGAATAACTTTATTTATTCATTTATTAGTCTTGTTTGAGTAGGGTGGCTCCATTAGTAGTTAAATACTGTTTTCCGTGGACGCCCTACTTTCCGTGGAGGCCCTACTTTATAGACAATCACCTCCGGAAAACTACTCTTCTTTAGGCCTACCAATAAAAATGTAATGTAGAAGTGACGACGTCTAGTGGATACGTCACCAGATCGTAGATCCCATAATTCGCGTTTCGAGTCCCACGGCGGCATTGATGTCCTTTGCCAAGACATTAATCTACATATGCCACTCTCCACCCAGGTTATTTAAATGGGTACCAGGTAGGACAAAATTCCTTAAATGCCAGAGCGCGTTATCAAGGAATTCGGCTAATGCAGGGTTAATAATCTGATGATACCTACAGCGCTTAGTATTAAGCAATATAAATGTTACTAATGTCATTATTATTCATACTGTTTAAAACGATAATAGTGATATTGTAAGTAGGTAGTTGGTAGTTGTCCGGTTTAGTATTTATGATTCTTCTAGTGTTTGGTTGTCCGGGCTTAGTTGCCTGGGCTAGGGTGATACGCCGAGGTCGCCTTTCTCAAATACGGTTGATTTGTTCCTTTGAAATAATCATATTAACAGTCCGCCTTTCAGGTTTTCGCCTGTACTCTGTAGTAGTCCTTTTTAATTTGATAAACCTTAGTCAAATAAAACTTAACAATTTTGAAAAAATGCACAACAAAAAATATTCTTCTCCCCTTAATCAATTCATGAGATCAAACTTTTTGTTTCCGTCTCCACTTTGTTCTTTGTGTGAACCTTTATGATTTGATGATTTCTTTAATTGACACATGTTAAATGGTGGGACAATAACTGACCTGGTGACAAGCCATGAAGGTGCCATGACGTAGTTGAGCGCATTCGGATTCGGCGAATTGAGCTTTCTTTTCTGCAGCGGTCGATTCGAAGTTGGAGTATTGTGTGCATCGGAGTGGAACAGTTGGTACATCCGGGCAATATGCAGGATCTGTGAAGAAGTTTATGCAAAGGGCACTGTATATAACGCCAACAAAAATTGCTAAAGCCTTGGGGAAGAACAGAAAGGGTACGCTAAGATGTAAAGGGCAACTAAGATGTATTGATACATGGTCATACAAGAGTCATGATAACGGTAATTGTTTATGAATGAATTTAGACATCTCTATTATCTTTAAATACAGACGACGGATCTATCTACATCCATGCAACAAATGCCTTCAAATTATTCCTTTGTTTTCTCTAGACTACTTCAAGTAGAGCTGCTAACATGTAGCGGGAAGTGGAGGAGCTGTGGACAACATGTATTTCCCATGAGTGTTCTTTAATACCTCTCTCATCCATGCCCTTCCAGGACAGCCCGAAGCTGTAGGCATCATCAGCGGTGGTGCCACTCGGGGTACGGAAGTCGTTGCGTGGATCTTCGTCGTACACTCCGCAGAGACCACAGGTATTGCCCTTCAGTGAATCCGAAGTGGCGTAAACCGTGATGGCTTCCCTTCCGTCGTAGAGGATGCTGAAGCCCAGTCCACTGGTTGCTAGGGTGTAGTGAGCGATGCGCTCTAGAATCAGTCCACCTGCCTTGGTGGGGAGGGTTAGCTCCACTTCCTTGTAGGAGACGACACCACCGGGTCGGATATAGATCAGGTCAGAGGGGCTACCGTTGTCGATCAAGACAGACCTGATGATAAAATATGAGCAGCCAAAGATTACGAGTGCGAGAACATTTGCATGTCTCACAATTTAATTCAGAACAAAGGAATTATGTAACTGGACATTATGTTATATCAAATATGAAGAGTGCATAACTTTTGATTATTTATATCTATATTGAATCATTTTTGTAAATTTCTTAAAGATTTTTTTTTTTGTAACTGATCAAACATTAGTAGTAGTATCAGATTTAGGAAGTTGTAGTAGTAGTAATACTAATAGAAGAAGTAGTAATGGTGGTGGTAGTGGTGGTAGTGGTGGTGGTGGTTTTTATTTTCAGTTTGATTAAACAGTTGAAATCTATGGCTTTTGTTAATCGTAACTGTTACACTGTTTGTCTGATGCGAAGGCATAGTTTGATGGTAAGTGTTGGAGATATGAATAAGTCATAGCAGTCCTATGGGCCATGTTCATACGGGGCTTCCTAGTCGCCAAAAATGCAGCAATAAATATTACATAAATATTTGACTTACACAATTTGTTGTCCGAACGCTCTTACTAGGACCAAATTGCCACGATTATTAACATGACCTTCGACCAACCCAGTCTTACTCAGCGTGAACGTCCGGAAGTGGTGGCGCCCGCACTAGTCGACCCCAACCCAGCTTCTGCATCTCAACCGCGATAAATCTAATAGTCATTTTCGATTGTAAACAAACAACCCTTGTGAAAGGTCACAAATACTCCGAGTGCCAAGTGAGAGCATCCACACGGTCAACCTACGCTACCCTGTAATCGTATTAGCGCGTTACTCCTGGAAAAATCCAGGAGTAAATCAGTCGGCTTAAAGGTCGGCGTAGCTAAAACGACTATCGTCCATACGATCACTACTCCGACCTTAACGCTGACCTTACCATATTTACGCCGTCTAGCTTTAAACACGACCTATACGTCGACCAAATTTGCCATCGTGTTAACACTGCTAGAGTTAGCACAGTTTCAAATAGGCCAATCAGTTGGCTTTCATGATCTGCCTCGGTCGCTAAATTTGTTCACATAATAATGTGACACCCCCATTGGCATCTTTGATGAAAACAAGATCATAAATACGCCGCGTATGGGCAGGTGGCTCGAACTGGAAATCCATGAACTTCTCTGCAATGTCTGTTGTCGTTCTCGATGTTGAGACTGGAGTATAATGTTATGTATGGTCTGTTGATGTCGGTCTGCATGGTGTGGGTTTCGTCGGCATATATGAGTAGGGTAAAACTAACCTGTAACAAGTATTGTTTTCTTTCTGTTCTTGGCAGTTAAGGTCATTCTCGACGTAGATATGAAAGGAATAGTCCAGGCAGTCCGTGACCAGGGTAAAGGTACACGCCCCATGGAAGCTGAAGAGCTTGCCATCAAAGGAACGGTAGTGCTGCTGGGACCAGGCCTGACAATAACCGTTTTCTTCAATGGCTTTTGGATGGAATAGAACGGAAAGCAATGCTACTAAGGTGTGATGCAAAAGAATATTACATAATTATGAAAGAAGAGGGGTTGGTAGTCGACGGTTGAATGATTAAAAGAAAATGGTTAAAAGAGAATCGGTCGTCATGAAATTCTTTATGATCCTTAAGCTACTCCGAAAAAACACTGTTTAGATTTAGTTTCAAAAAGCCAGGAACAAATTACACACGATCTAGAACGAGCTTTATTATTTTCAAGTCTACTACTGGCATGAGGTGTATGAAACGAAAATACTCAAACAAATGGGGGCACGCCCCTCCCCCAACCAATTCCAAGGCCCCTATAGTAATATCAATGGTCGGTAGATTTGCTTCTATTTTGTCTGTTTAATTCGATTTTGTGGCTTGAAGAGGATTAAGTACAGGACCTATATTTTACAGATCGCCATTGCATGACTATACCCACAGCCGTCTAATCATAATGTTATATCTTAGCTGTCCAAAGATATCCAAACAAATTGTAAAACTGTCTACATAGTTTTAATTTCATTTCTATTGGAAAAGGCATTGATTAATTGTTGTTTAGTATTCATATAAATCAGTTCCACACTCTGAAAAGATTAACAAACTACATTATTTGTATAGGCCTAGTCAACATGAAAAATTTGTATAGTCTACGAAATTAATGTCGGACAAAATGTGGCAGGCAAATAAAACAGGATTTTAATACAAATATAGTATCACCATCAGCTCATGACGGTTAGGCACACAAACACTATTCATGGCAATACCTCGGTCACATCATCAAACCGATCATTTTTTTCCGTTCGGGGTATAATATAATATAATACTAGAAATTTAATTCGTCATGAGGACGAATTAGATGGTCTGTCTTAAATTCTTATGATCATGCTCATCTTCAATTCAATGATCCAATATAATGATGTTAATGTAAATTGATGTATTAAGGTATAAATTGATGAATGAAGTACTGATGAACTCATGAACTGATAGATTGAACTGATGTGTTACTATCGGTCTCCTTGAACTTGCACTTCTCCTTGAACTGATAGATTGAACTGTGACCTGAACTTAAGTGATAACTTAACTGATGAACAAATTATTGAGAAATGATTATGATCAAAATCATGATCATAATGAAATTTAATGAAAATATAGATATAGAGAAGGAGAGAGGGAGGCGGGTTATAGTCATATAAATATACATGAGCTGGACCGAGGGATGAAAGAGGAATCAGAATGCATACTCTTGGAAGGAGAGAGGATAGTATAAGGAAACATGGTAGGGATGAAATAAGAATACAAAGGGCAAAATGAAGAGCTACAGGAAATTAAAGAAAATTACAAGAGATATCGGAGGGAGAACGACAACCAGGGGCGGGAAAGGGAGAGTGTGAGAGAGTATACAATGAGAGGCAGAGACAGTGGGAGGCAGAGCAAGAGAGGGAGACAGAGATAGGGAGAGTGTGAAAGAGTGGAGAGAGAGATGCAAAGACAGAGCAAGAGAAGGATAGGGGCAGAACAAGAGAGGGGAAGGGAAACAGAGCAAGAGAGAAGAGAGAGAGCAAGAGAAAGAGATGTAATGGAGAACGATGCATTTAATATTTCCAGCATAAATAGAATTGAATATTTACTATATTATAGAGAAAGAGAGAAGTTATAGACATGTAAACAATTCTATGTCCGTGGGAGAGACGTAAACATTGCATATACCTGGGCAGATAACTGGAAAGTATAAACGTCTGGGAAGGAGACTAACATCATAAAAATGGGATGATTTGATATATTCCAACAGACTTAAGAGATAATTGTTCAGTCTGCTGTCGGTGTGGTATCGGTCTCCTTGGCGTGACCGGGGTATTAGTCCAACTGCCAAACTGACTCCAAACCTACTCCAACCTACTCAGACCTATTCTTGGCTATACGGAGTAATTGATTTTTTTTGTTCAGTCCATTATTGGTGTAGTTTCGGTCTCGTTGGTAGGACTTGGGTATAATGATACTTACATGTGACCTGAGTCGCAGGTGGAATGGTCGTATCCAGCCGAGCTGCCGTAGGGCCCGTAGGGATCGGCATGGCCGCTCGGGCAGCTCGCCTGTGAGAAGCTGTAGTAAGAGAGAATAATGTTATATTGTTGAAAAATATCGTGATTCTCCCTTAGGGTTAATTGGATTTCATAGTTTCATAAAAGATTATTTAATACATTGTGTATCTATATATTATATATATATACATCGAAGAAAAGCAACGAATGCAGGCATACTAAATCTTATCTTCTTGCACTCATCCTTGTAAATCACAAGAATTTACTTTCAATTCTTGCGATTTACTCCAATGAGGGCAAGACGAAAAGCTTTAGTAGGTCTGTGTTTGTTGCTATTCTTCGATTACGTAACACATGTATACAAAATATGTATTATATGTAAACCAAAAAAAGGAGACAAATACAGCTTTAGATTAACCTTGCTATGAAAATTTGATTGGATTTTTTGTCAAATGTTGTGACACATATATAAACACAAACAATTACTTGGAAACAGAAGAACACTGGCAAGGGGTTCACCATGTTGAATTTGACCCTGAATATACAAAACAAGACAATGCAAACAATATTACGGGTACGTCTGTCATATATTTTAAAGAGCCTAACGAGCGGTCCTAAACGCATATCAGATGATTTTATAAGACGCGTTGAAACTAGAAGAGGATTCTATTTGCTATCTTTCTGAAAATAAAAAAAGACTGGCCCCATAGTAATATTTCTCATAAAATAACCAATTGCAAGTATTTTTATGTGCACATTATGTGATCATTCATCCAAGGGAATTTACATTCGCCACATACCCAAATAGTCAATTCTCAGTATTTGTTCAAAATTTGTTTATCCCCCAGTCTTGAAAGTTGATAAGTACAAGACGCGTCCAGTTGTTTGTCCTGGTTCTCGCTTTTTCTACTTCTTCATATCAATATAGGCCCTACATGATTTCAGGGGCAGAACCTAGATTTTGTTTATTGGGACTGGGCTCAATACCGCAAATATCTGACAGCAAAATGAACATTAAATTAAAAAAAAAATCCTTTGGAGCAGAATAATTTAATAGGAGGGAATGTTAGTATTGCGTACGTATGCTAATTTTTTTAAAGAAGCATCGCGTCGGTTGCCTTCCCCCCTAATTCTGCTGCTGCATACTTGCTCTAGACTGAACTATAATTGGAGCAGTTAAAGTTAGATATAAAACACACAAGTAATAACATACTCGATCTAAACGGATCGCGCTTTTAAGGGTTTTGTATTTCAAAACAGTCCTTGCTAGAAATAAATAGAGTGGGACAGTAAAAAGCCGATATTACTGTCATTCAGAAATGTGTTGCAATTCCGTCTCAATAGTGAGATCATTATGGGCTCATAACAATTTAGGGAATGTATTTGTTTCACTTGTAACAAACATAGCAACTCCTCTTAGCTTGTTTGTTTGTTTGTACTGGGTTGCAATTAATGCAAAATACTTAGTGTGTTTTAAAGCCCCCCTCGCTACGCCATCTCCTTTTACCATCCGATTATATCTCCCGGTTTTGTCGCTCCTGATGAGCTCCTTTCAACTTCATTGAAAAATGCATCTATTCGCACGGATTTGCATGAATGCGGGACAAATGCACCATTTTCAATTTTGCCCATTTTAAGCCTGACAACCACATACAGTTCTGTCGCTAAAGAGGTCGTCTCTATCGCCGACAACATATAGATCGGTAGTGTGTTTTACATGTTAGTTGACTGCATGATAAGATCAGTCCAAGCACCTTTCTTATCGATACCAAGGCTAAAGTGTTTCAGACTGTATATAGCAGAATTGCTGAGACTTATTTCGTGGAACAATTATTTTAACCATTTCTAGTCCTTTTCCTAACTTCGTTGACGTAATTCGAGGAACCCTGATAACGTTAACATGTTTTGTCTTTATTTATTTGAATCTGTGCTATGTACTGGGGATGTATATTGATAATTCGACAGATTCTCCGCGAGCCCACTCAACAAAATATCCAACCCAACAAAAAGTAAGACTGAGAGAGAATCATGCAAAGCATCGTAAAGTAAGTAAAGAACCTGTCCTTTTCGTCTACATGTTCGATGATGATTATTTTACTTCACTGCTAATAAAGCCTGTATATGCTTGTAAGTAAACAACCAGGGAACCAACGGCTATAAGCAGGGGTGTCTCTAAGGGGGAGGTGGGATGCGACACCCCCACCTGTCAGGATATTGTCGGTAAAATTGCGCTGCCGTCGGGAAAAAAGAGAAAAGGGGGAAAGAGAGGGAAAGGGAAAGAAAGAAAAAAAGAAAAAGAAAAAGAGGAAAGAAAGAAAAAGAAAGGAAAGAAAGGAAAGAGAAGAAAAGAAAGAAAGAGAAAAAAGAAAAAGAGGGGAGAGAGGAAAGAAAGGAAAAAAAAGAAAAGAAAGAAAAGGAGAAAAGGAAAAAAAAAGAAGAAAAAAAGAGAAAAGGGAAACAAAAGAAACGGGGGATGAAAGAGAGGAGAGAGAGGGGGAGGTAAGAGTCTGAGAGAGGAGGGATGGGAGTAAAAGAGAGAGAGGGGGGGGGTTGTTGGTGGAATCGTCTCGTGGAGGGAGCAAGAAAGACACGCATAAATATGTTGCTGTGTCGGGTCAGCTGTGTCGATATTCTTGCTCGATCCTCGTGTACTATATCAATGCTGAAGTTTGAAGTCGGTGAGATGTATAATGTCGGTCGGCCGAGAAGTTTGTTTTTCCTTATGAACTGTGACTTTGTATCCGCTGTGACGACTTCGAGAGAGACTGCAACTATAATACTTGTATGTTCTCAAAGTTTCACCTTCCTATAATATCAGCTAAACAAGTCAGAGGTTTAACATTTTCGAGGAAACTAAATTCAAACAAAGTATTAAGAGTCGAGAACGGTATAACGAATCGTCTTTTTTCTCTAATATTTTAATGAAACCCCAAAGCTTCCGCGCTTCGGAAGCGGAAGGGGGAAACTTCATTCAGGTAAGGATTAAGAGTCGAGAACGGTACAACGAATCGTCTTCTTTCTCTAATAATTTAAGGAAATGTCAAAGCTTCCGCGCTTCGCGCGGGAGGGGAAAAACTGAATTCAGACAATTAGGGTTAAGAGTCGCGAACGGTAAACGAATCGTCTTCTTTCTATAATAATTCAATGAAACGTCAAAGCTTGCGCGCTTCGCGCGGGAGGGGGGAAAACTGAATTTAGACAATTAAGATTAGGAGTCGCGAACGGTACAACGAATCGTCTTCTTTCTATAATAATTCTATAAAACGTCAAAGCTTCCGCGCTTCGCGCTGGAGGGGAGAAACTGAATTCAGACAAGGATTAAGAGTCGAGAACGATCAAACGAAACGTCTTCTTTCTATAATAATTCAATGAAACGTCAAAGCTTCCGCGCTTTGCGCGGGAGGGGGGAAACTGAATTCAGACAAGGATTTAGAGTCGAAAACGGTAAAACGAATCGTCTTCTTTAATAATTTAAGGAAACGTCTAAGCTTCCGCGCTTCGCGCGGGAGGGGGGTGGGGAAACTGAATTCAGATAAGGATTAATATTCGAGAACAGTAAAACGAATTGTCTGCCTTCTCTCATAATTTAATCGAACGTCAAAGCTTCCGCGCTTCGAGCGGGAGAGGGGGGGGGGACCGAATTCAGATAATTAGGGTTAAGAGTCGAGAACGGTACAATAAATCGTCTTCTTTCTATAATAATTTAATGAAACATCTTAGATTCCGCGCTTCGCGCAGGAGGGGGGAAACTTCATTTAGACAATTAGGGTTAAGAGTTGCGAACGGTACAACGAATCGTCTTCTTTCCTTAATAATTTAATGAAATGTTTAAGCTTCGAGCGGGAGGCCCGTCACCCACCCCCTTAGGGAGCACGCTTTGCGCGCTCTTTAAGTTATTCGCTTGCTCACTACCGCCCCCTTAAAATAAGATCCTAGCTACGCGCCTGCATTTAAATATATAGCTATGACGCTGAATAACTTGACGAAATAAATCGTATATTTATGTCGTCGAGGAAAATGACCATTTGCGCACATGTACTACAGATAGTTCATAGGAACAACAATTTAGCCTTCGGCCCCGGGTTTATAGGGTTAAATTTGTAGACATTGGGACATTACATTTTGTCGGTAATTGGTGGCTAGTTTTGTCGGTAATCGGTGGCCTCTACACCCCCCACTGAAAAAGGTCTAGCGACGCCCCTGGCTATAAGTCCTCCCCGGGGGACTTGGTAATAAGGATTAATGCCTTACCAAAGGGCACGAGCGCATTGACTTTGGTTTGAACCCGGGACCTCCTTGTTACGAGACCACTGCTCTACCACTAGGCCATCGCGCCTCTTCATATTTTTCATGAAGATCAAATTCAAAGATTAGCACGTAATTACAGGCATACACATGGTTATAAAAGTTCTTACAGTAGGTGGTGTAAATCTTTTTCATATCCTTCTATAATTATTTTTCTTTATTTTTTTCATCTAAATAATTTTGGTTTGCTTTACCATGTATGCTCAAAGTGTTACTTAACGAGGCACTTAATATATATGAACATTGTTCTCAAACTCATCAAAGAAACATTTCCTTTGATTGAGATTTGATAGACAGAGGCGGCTATCCCCATTACAATAGCTGTTATATTTATTAATATAAAACCTTAATATTTTGATTAGTTTAAGAGACATAAGTTTTTCATTTTTATTTATTTCAATTAGGTACCTCTTATGTATTAAAGGTTATCTGCATAAATCTAACCATTAAACCGTTCGTTCTCTTACACTCATAAAAATATTAAGCTTTTTTCTTCATAAGTTATGAACTATTTTGCTTGAATTCGTTCCTTCTTCCTTTAACGTCTTAAAATGGTTGAAAATAAGACGATTGTATTGGATTTACTTACGATGGTTCAGTATCGGATTATGGTTGCCGTCTTTAGTGTAGAATGAGTATGCCGGTCTGTAAAGCAGAAGAGATTCAAAAGTTTTATATTCAAATAAAAAAAATACAGGAACATTTCATCTTTAGTGCTTATTAAATCTAATGTCAGCAGTAACGAGTATTCTGATCTGTAAATTAAGAATACGAGATATTATTATTATTATTATTATTATTTATTTGGTAATAAAAATCAGAAATTCACTGTATATACAAAGTCAACATAGTAAATTCAATTATCTTATAATGAAATAAGAAGCAAGGAGAAGAGGAAAGATATGGTTACCTATGGGCCAGGGTTCGCAAAAGTGAAATGCTTCACTGTTGCCCAGAGGCATGCGAGCCCTCATAGGTAACCGTGTAGAAAGATAGAAAGATATTGCACAGTCCCATATACAAATACAAATATTACACATTAAAAGTGCAATGGTTAACAAAAAAAAATGAATAGAACTCGCTCCTGCATTAACTGCCATACCCTCCAACTCACAGTAACACAACTAATAATAACTTTACAGCATAAGTATATTATCACTAATTTGCAAATCCAAATTCCCAAGACACAAAATTGATAAAATACAGGATGAAAAGGACATGTATATTCAGATGGAAGTTTGAGTTGAAAACTTAACATTAAGGTAATTAAAGGTAATTGTCAGTGATAGAATCAGAATCAGTCAAATCATACAAAGTAACCAATTAATTTCCTATAAAGTTCATTATACAACAGGGAGAAGATAAATTTGAATTAGAATACAATAAATGACTCAAAAACTGTGACATATTAAGATATCCAATACTACCCCCCTTCAGCTAGGTTGACCCCCTTCAGCCAAGTTGAAGAAAAAAACAAGGAGAAGAAGACAGGAAGAATCTAGAAATGCAATCGTGATCAACGATATGCGTGCAATGTCGCCTGTGTTTCTACGTGTCAAACGAAAGACCTTCTCTCAGACTATTCAGAGCAATCTGTAAGAAGTCCGTAGCTTCTGTGCTAGTGGAGATAGGTAGGGCGAAAGAAAGGCCTAAAAAAAAAACGACCCGAAACGGACAAAATGGCGTCTGGACGGACACGCATGAGTGATCCTGGAGAACGAAGATTTCAGGGACCTTGCTGTGATGCTAGAGACTAAGCCTAAGAAGTTTGAAAGGAATTGGGAAAGAGGAAGCTAGGACCTAGAAAGGGCTCGCAAGCACTGCGTGCAAAACGAATGGGATTGAGGTAAATAAAGAACACGTGATGACGCGTGCTGTGGCACTAACAGCCGTACATACTAACATAATCATGCATAGTATAAAATGGCGTCTAAAATAGCCCCCCTTGACAGATTTTAAAAATCCGGCTTCGAAAAGCCCTGCGAGTTGCTTGCAAAATTTTAAGGAAAAAGAAGGAGGGAAAGGGGGCGAAAAGCAGTCTGAAAAATGACGTGATATAGCCGATGCGTGTTATGATGGGGCGGAAACTCAGCAGGAATTGTATAGTGACCCGTGTTTAAATGCGATTTACTCAACATTTTCTATGTGAACATATACCATATTTGGTACCTTCGAAAGGGACCTTCTTTGCGGTCAGTTTGACACCATTCTCATCTGCGCGCATTGTACTGCATGCATTTAACGGGCTGTTACGTAATGCATAGTAAATTCATTATTTTGGACAATAACTTTGCGCTGACGTCATCAAAATTTACCAAACTTTGCAGAAAGTTCTCACGTGCTTGGATACATGTGTGTGCTAAGTTTCATTGACGTAGGTATAAGGATCGTCATTTCAGAACAATTTGAAGTTATTTTCCAATTTTCTTGAAAATGGCGATTTTGGAGGGGAATTTTCTCAAGTTTGGTCAGCGTTAGGGTATATAATTTTGTATTTGGCTAGAAAGGGTATATCTTCAAGTATCTAAATCAAAAAAAGGGTACTGGTTTGGCCAGAAACAAAACAGAAACGGCCACAGAAAGAAAGCCAATTCTTAGAACTTTAGAGCGCGCTATTTATTTTTTGCATATTCATTGGAGCGTTAAATTCAGCATAGCTTTGTGCAATTATGAGATGAAGATACTGCAACAAATTTAGTCGAAACGGAAATGGTATGAGAAAGTTATGGCAATTTTAGATTTTTAGGGGTCCATTTTACAAGAATTTAAGAAAATTTTGACGGAGTCGGTTTCGGATTTGAATTTACAGTACGAAGATGGCATTTTGAAGGGCAGGTTATACACCGCAGAGGAAAGAACATCTTTTGGAATATTTAGAGGAATTTGTTAGAACTCTGCAGGATCTAGATAGTGAAGATAGAAAGGTAGAAAGAAAGGCCTTAAAACGGACCAGAAACGGACAAAATGGCACCTGGACGGTTAAGCATGAGATATTTCGACAATTGAAGAATGTAGTGACCTTGGTGAGATGCTACAGACTATGCCTACGAAATTTGAAAGAAAACGGGCATGAGGAAAGCACCTGACTAGGAATAACAAGAACTACTTGCAAAACGAATAGGATTTCTGGACGATAAAACAGAAGAAGAATATTAATAGGGCAGAATATGTGAACGAAAGCAAAGCAATGAGGAAGATCGTCATGTAAAGAAAAAAGAGTCCTAGAGGAAAGATGACGAAACGAAAGGGTATGATGATGGCGAGGATTCATATTGATATTTGCACTAAGTGTCTTACAGTTACAAATTCCGTGGAGACACTTAAACACAAATGAACAGGGAAGGTTATATCGCGGTGAGAAGCAAGAGAAGACCAAGAAAATGTTCGGAGCCGTTCCTCATATGACATCTTCCCACGACGCTGTTTGAATGCAAGTCTAGTGGCTGTTCTCTGAACACGTTAAAATTTGTTAACCTGTGCAGAAGTTATAGGCTGCCATGCAGGTACACCATACACGAGAATGATAACACATGTAACTTGTACACAATATGTATGTTTCGAAAATAATATCGCTAGTGATATTCGTTTGTCTCGCAATGTGGTCAATAACATACATATGTATATTGTATTAGTAAAAACTGAAACATTTCGAATTCTATTTTTTCATTAAATCTACTTTGAGTGGTTCTGAGTTTGTATTATTCACGCAGACGTGGAAAAGATGAATCGAAATGTAAGTCAATATAAACGGATTACAGATTTATACGACATGCATTTAGATGACGTTTTGTTTTCCCTGTTGATCATCATTAAAGGGACATGCTAACATTGTTCAGATGAGAAAAAATGGTGCTAAGGTAATGACTTTAATGCTAGATGTAAAATTAAAGATAATCTGAAAGTTTGAGTGAAAACAGACAATTATTAACGATAATATTGGAAAAAAATGATCTGATAGATTCCTTAAATCTCCCAACTATATTATTACAATCTAATAACATTTTAGGTGAATGTTAATCGTAACAAAGCTATGAATTGGCTTTATATATCATTTCAGACATTTAAGTGTTGGAATATTTTTAAAATCCTCATTCCAGCCAATGCCAATATTGGCTTTTTTACATGTTTACATGAAAACTAAAACTGGCTGCTCCGAAAGAAATTTCCGCCAAGGATAAAATAAATGATTGAATTAGCTATACCCTTTATTTTAAACATTGTCAGGACAAACATTTGCATACAATCAAAAGAAAATTGCAATTTTACAATCAAAGCGGAGTATATTTATTTCATTAATGAACAATGTATGTCACTAAATATGCATGTCATCTGCCTCTCTATTTCAAATGAACAAAGACTGTTTAAAGATATTAATCTAACATATATCACATATGAAATAATTAAATATATATTGACTTACCGCCTTTTGTAGGTAACGTGAGCGTCGATGGCTCCAAGCACCACTGCTAGAAGAAGAAGGTAGTGTATTGCACGAACCATGATTTTAATAAGTCTTTCAGGCTGGTTGACTTGGGTGGCAAAGCCTCAGCAGGCGAAGAGAAACCTTGTCTAAGGTTTCAAGCAGACTTGACTTCCAGAATTAATTCGGGGCTCCTTTTCGAGTTCTCCAAATGATGTAGAAGAACAGATGTATTCGCAGTCCAGGCTCTCTAAAAACTCTGGCTTTAGGAGAGAGCCACACTTGGAGAGGGGTTTGCGTTGGGCCTTTTATACCCCCGTTTGGTCGTATTTTCGAGCAGCTTGGTCGGTAGAAGGGTGCGCACAACACCCCTATATAAACTTCACCAAACAGTTTACATAACCAAGTGGTTGGTAAAGAGAAGGGGACGCATTAACAAAAATAAACAAGAAATCATATGGTGATAAAATGTTCTGGTTAAGGATATACATGCGACTGAGATGTGTGGGTTGTCGGTAAATAAGTAATTATGTGGGTTTGTCTTTTTTATTATAACGGGAGCTGAGACGAGATTAAATCGTCTTGTCAGTTCCATTTACATGCTCGGTTTTTAAATAGAGCAGGGCCCCGTATTACAAAGAGTTGATATCAATCGCAACTTATTTGCGATTGATATCAATCGCAACCATGTACATAAGAAATAGGAGACTGCAAACTTGCGATTGATTGGAGGACTTACGATTGATTTCGATCAATCGTAACTCTTTGTAAGACGGGGCCCAGGACTCTTATAAAAGTAGAAATTTAATTCATAGATTTCTCCTTCTTTGAATGAAGGCTTTAATAGGTCATCTTCAATAGTGTGATTTTCTTTGAAAATGATATAATTTTTTGTAAAAGTGTAGAATGTCATTGATAATTGCATTGTTTAAAAGATTGTCTTCTATAGCAAAGGGTTTCAACATTAAAATATTGCATGATTTGATTTGAGGTATATTATACATCATCCTTTTGATACATTTTAGTTTATATTGGTATTTCTATCTTAAGCAATGAGAGAAGCATGTTAATTAATATTTCATGGCAATAATGATTAGCATGCAAAAAGATCGTGTAATATATGACATTTGAAATTTAAGGAAATATAGAGAAATGAAGAAAATGGAAAATAAGTATAACCAAAGCGACCATTTGTCTTACTTTTTCTTACTTTATTTCTTTTAAAGGTTTGTATTCAGTGTACATATACATTCTTTCAAGGTTTTAAAAATAGACTCAAGTTGTACATTAACCAGTACAAGTATAGGATAACAAGTTTTTTTTCTGTGATAGCCTATCGACCATTTTTCCAACGCCGATGTCATTTAGATAACAGTACTTCAAAAACTCACAAATCAGATATTAGAATAGAGATTGAGTTTAAGAATGAAGAATTGAACCTAATTATTTCCAGTTGAAGTATCCCTATCCTTCCTATAGCACGTTCATTAATATTTGTTCTTTTAGTGATATAAAAAACAAGCTTCCATTATAGGGCAATTACGGTACCTTTTAAGATTTTCCATCTCAGTTCTGTGTCATGATATTTTGCCTTTGTTAATCAAAATATCTTATTCAACCATTATCAATATTGGAGTTGTCAACCTTCTTATTGTTCATATTAAAGTATCCTGGGACAGAAGGTTTTATGCCATATTTATTCACTTTTCTGTTCCTGGTGATTCAGTGGTTCGGGTTGCCTTATCTATTGTTGTTCACTTGTCTTTTTTTCTGTTTTGTATTTGATTTTATTTGATTCATTTATTTAAGCACGGTAAAAGCCCAGTTCAGCTATTTGGCTGGTTTACAATGGGGCCGTACAATACATGTAACAAACATTTACAACAAATGCTAAAATATACATACACTGTACAAATATTAAAAGACAATCATAGGTAAAGAAATATGAATGTTATACAAGTTTACGCTATAAAATTTGGGTATAAAACAAAACATATAAATAATCAATCAACCAAACAAATATAATATTAAATATAATCAACTGTGATCAGATGATGAAATAAAATTGGAAATTACTTTAATAAACAGAGTAAAAATGGCAATTAGAAGAATATTCTCAAATACTTAGAACTAAATATTAGTATACCTTGCCATCCCATGACCATAATGTGTACAAAGATTTATATTTCTGAATGTAAAATAGATGCATGAACTTCTACAAAACTTATAACAAGAGCGATATAATAGATAGAGCGAGATGGGAGAGAGAAAGAAAGAGAGAGAGAGGAGAGAGAGAGAGAGATAGAGAAAGAGAGATAGATAGAGAGAGATAGAGAGGAGATGAAAATAGATAACAATAAATTGTTAATGCTCTCAAATATTAGAACTCTGTATTGTTTGATATAGCCTACTCAAAATGCCATCATTTCAGTTTTTGTAATGATATTTTTTATGTATATCATGTTAACAAACGCTGTAATTCTACTTTAAAGTCTTAGCATTATTTGCGACGTCCAGCTTTGATTTAAAAATGCCAATAGTAGGAGCCCTCTGAATTTCCTCACTAAGTGAATTCCATATATGTGCACCTGTATACAAATATGTTCGTTTCCCATACTCAGTTTTTGGACGGCTAATATTAACACAAAGATTACTTTGTCGTGTATCATATACACATTTCGTTGTGAAAATTTGTCACTTAAATAAGACGGTACTTGTATTTGTATTAATCTTATACATCATTATTGCAATATTATAAATTCTCTCCTGGGCAAGTGGTTCCCAATTCAAAAGTTGTATATTTTCTTTTCCTCATGAGAACCTAGGTGCATTATTGATGAGGCGGGCACCTCGGTTTGGATTTTTTAAAAGTGTGTCTACAAATGTTTTTCCACAAAAGAAGGGATTTCCTTCATTCAAGGTCACTTTCATCTCCGAAAATAAAAATTATCCCTTGTCATCTGCTATCACGCAGTCGTAGCGTGTATGTTTCTCTCAGACGGCTCCTTAAATTGTTTTCATTGCACTTTACCTTTTATGGAAGCGAAAAACATAAGTACTAAAATGAAGAAAAAAAATCAAGTATATTTCGTCTCTTCGAGAACTGTATAACTTAAAAAGGTAATCGATGTGTGCGTGCATGTCTGTGAGTGTGTATGATAGAGAGAGGGTGTATGATTTAGAAATGGTGAACGAAAGAAATAGAGAGAAATAAAATGGGAGAAATGGGAGAACGAAAGCGACATAAAAGAGGGGGTAACGGGGGCATGGATGCGTTGGTGTACACGTGTCAAAGTGTTACAGGAAGATTGCGCCATAACGTGTTAAGATCTAAAGAACCATAACTTATTTTAGGCTAGGGTTTAACAATAGCTTTGTCATAATTGTGTTTATCATACCATTATCATGAATTCATTAATTTCCTTTTTCATTTTTTACGTGCAGTTAATTTGATACAAGTAACAATCATATCTTAATCTTAAAAGATCTTAGCAAGATATTCTAAGCTAATAAAGACGTGTCATACAAAAGGACACTGTTTTCAATTAAGTTATCCCGACTTTGTATTTAATAAATGGTAATATGTTATACATGAAATCTTTACAAACTTTATAACACTTTATTTATTGTAATCTCAACTTTGATGGAAACTTTGATGGAAAAGTGATATAAAAAATTAGTGATATACATGTAAATTTAGGATTAATTAATTAATACATCTCAAATGATACTCAAGCTCGGCCAAGATGGTTGGTCTTCGAGAGTACGTCGATAAAAACAAGAACCGGACACCTTATTTTTCTCCAAGCTTCATTTTAATTTCCACGTCCTACTCACATTATCCTGAGTATCGTCCATGTCTTATCCCAATGAAAGAAGTGATTTTTAAAATGAATACAAACATAATCAGAATGCTTACTTATTATTAAAAAACGGAATTTGTTTATGTTACTCACTTTTAAATTAAATTCGATAAAATAAAAACATTTATATTTTATTATGTTACACACCCATGTTCTTCTTGGGTAAATGATTTTGATTTTCAGAAAAAAGTTTCTTCTTCATTGTCAAGTTTAGTTAGCCATGAACAGCTTAATTATCTGCACTTCGTTGCATTAAATACAAAATATGTATATAAACGTCAAATGAATCCTGAACCTTCTGAAAAACCTGATCACCGCTTTACCAATTCAACTTTATGATCTAAATCAGGAGATCTATTGCGACATCACTTGTAAACATACACCAGCGACATGTCTAAACATCACTCAGACAGTTATTTGATATCGTGACAACAATTAACACTTTTGAATTATGATCAATTTATCCCCTCTTTGCACGCCTTAAAACAAAAAAAAGAGTTGTTAATAGTAATAACACGCGATTGATGTTTGTATATCCATTGTTTCACACGCAGTCGCCAGACCTCATCGCCTGTTGTACATTACAAAATACAAGAACATGATAAAAATTATTTTCCGTGATAGCCTATCGACCTTTTTCCATCGCCGATATCATTTGGAAAAAAGTACATCGAAAACTCACTAATCACATGATAGAATAGAGATTGGGTTTGAGAATGAAGAATCGAAATTAGTTATTTCCTGTTTTAGTATTTCTATCCTTCATATACCACGTTCATTAATATGTGTTCTTTTTAGTATATATAATGGAGCTAAAATTTTAGGGCAATCGCTGTACCTTTTATAATTTTCCATCTCAGTTGTGTGTCATGCTGTTTTGCCTTTGTTAAAAAAATTATCTTATTCAAATATTGTCAATATTGGAGTTGTCAACATTCTTATTGTTCATATTAAAGCATTCTGGGACAGAAGGTTTTATGCCATAGTTATTCAATTTTTTTCTCCCTGGTGTTTCAGTGGTTGCATTATATATTCTTGTTCAGTTGTCTTTTTTCTGTTCTGTACGGATTTTATAGCAAAATAAATTAATAATGATGATACCGATGATGATTACGATGATGATGATTATAAAAATAATGATAATAATAATGTTTGTGATACTGATAATAATAATACAAATACTAATTATCAAAAAAATTAATGACTATGATAAAAGTAATAATAATAATTACAACAATAATGATAATACAGTTGGCTTGCGGTTGCACCGTGTGAAAGGGGAGGATTGGGGACACCTGAAAAGGACTGGTTGGCAATCTTTCTTGTGTAACCCAAGAAAGGAATGTGGTAGTCCTAAAAGGACTGGTGTAATCTTTCTTGAGCTTGTAGTTCAAGAGAGAACTATAGCGCCGGTGGTAAGGATGGCATGGGTGGTAGGAGGGGCTAGACGTTTCGAGCAGGTTAACTATCCTTCGTCAGGATGGCAACCGCAAGCCCACTATACATACACACCAAAACGGAGGCAGGTACTTATAAGCAGCCTCTAATAATGATAATATTGATAATAAAACTGATAGGGATTATAATAAAAAAATAATAATAATAACAATAATATAGAATAAAAAGAAGAAGGCGAAGAAAGAGGAAAAAATTAAGAAGAAAAAAGAAGAAGAATATCTGTTTTGACTACAGCATGATTAAATAGGAGATTAATGGATCACATTTAAATTTATATTATCCTTAAATTAATTAGATGGAAACATTTTAACGCATAGATCTGGTCATTTCTTCTCAATTTCTGGTATCGTATTCCGTAGGTGCTTGTTTCCTATGCCCGTGCTTCTATCTTTTGTCCGGGAAGGGATTTGATTTAATCAAGGTGATTTCCATCTCCGAAAACTAAAATTACCCCTTGACATCTGCTATCACGCAGTCGTAGCGTGTATGTTTCTCTCAGACGGCTCCTGAAATTGTTTTCATTGCACTTTACCTTTTATGGAAGAGAAAAACATAAGTACCGAAAAGAAGAAAACAATCAAGTGTATTTTGGCTCTCCGAGAACTGTATAATTTTAAAGGTTTATCGATGTGTGCGTGCATGTGAATGCGTGTGTATGATAGAGAGAGGGTGTATGATTTAGAGATGGTGTGAACAAAGAAACAGAGAGAAATTAAATGAGAGATAGAACGAAAGCGACATAGAAGAGGGGATAAGATGTGTATGGATGCGTTGATGTGCGTGTTTGTGCGTTGTGTGTGTGTGTGCGTTACAGGAAGATTGCGCCATAACGTTTTAATATATAAAGAAGCATAACTTGTTTTAAGCTAGGATTTTATTAATAGCTTTGTCATAATTTTGCTTATCATACCATTCTCATGAATTCATTATTTTGTTTTCTTCATATTTTAAGTGCAGTTTATTTGATACAGGTAACACTCATATATAAATTTTAAAAGAGTCCTGTATAGACATCTTAGCAAGATATTCTAAGCTAATAAAGACGCGTCACACAAAAGGACAATGTTTTTAATCAAGTTATCTAGACTTTATATTTAATAAATGGTAGTATGTTATACAATAAATCTTCACAAACTTTATAACACATTAGTTTTATTGTAATCTCAAAATTGATGGCAACTTTATTGAAGAAAGTGATATAAAGATTTGACATACATGTAGTCTATGATTAATTAATTAATACATCTCAAATGTTACTCAAGCTCGGCTAAGATCGTGGGTCTTCGAGAATACGTCGATAAAAGAAAAACCGGACACCTTATTTTCCCCCAAGCTTCACTTTAATTTCCACGTCAGACTCAAATTAACCTTATTTAAGTAATTTTCATGTCTTATCACAGTAAAAGAAGTGAGATTTTCAAATGAATACTAACATAATTAGAATGCTAAATTATTGTCGAAAACGGAAACGGTTTACGGTACTCCTTTTGACTTGAGGTCGATTGAAGAAAAAAAAACATGCACACATTTATATATACATATAGTATATAATTGTGTAACACACGTGCACGGTATTTACTTCTTATAATGATTTTGATTCTCAGAAAAAGTTTCTTCTTCATTGTCAAGTTTAGTAAGCCATAAACCACTGGCTTCTGCACTTCTTTGCATTAAAGAAATAATATGTTTATAAAGGTCAAATGAATCTTGAACCTTTTGAAAAACCTGATCACTCAAACCGCTTTACTAATTCTACTTTATGATCTAAATCATGGATCTATTCCGACATCCCATATAAACATACACCAGCGACGTGTCTAAACATTAACTCAGACAATTATTTGATATCGTGACATCAAATAACATTTCTGAATTATGATCGATTTACCCCCTCTTTACACGCCTTAAGAACAAAAGAGTTGTTAATGGTGATAACACGCGATTGATGTTTGTATATCCTTTGTCCGAGACCTGACGGCGCGTACACGTACACAACTGCGTGAAATGGAACGGAAGCGACTATTGAAGGCGCCAAGCTATCCATGAGTGCATTTGAAATCGGGACATGAAATGTATACCCGGGCATTTAGGATCATTAGCGATAGCGAGAATTACAAAACTATTTCCTTCAATGAATTGCGGAGATAATTAATAGCAAGTTTCAAACCTAGTAGTATACATGTTTGGCAAGTGTTTCAAAAATATGCAGCGAAAATGCTATCATGGAGAAGAGACTCATTTTTTGTTTAAACACTGAAATTAATATAATTGTACCTCGAAAGTTCCTAGTTCTCGTTTTATCGTCTTTAATTAGATTAGTTCAAAAAATAAATGTTAACAGGTAAAGACAGTATTAGCGATGGTCAGTGTGATAGTGGTTCTGATGGCGATCGTGAGGGTGATGGTGATAGTGATAGTGATTGTGATAGTGACAGTGATGGTAATAGTGATGGTGATGATAATGGTGATGGTGCTGGTGCTGGTGATGGTGAGAGTGATAGTGATTGTAGTGATGATGGTGATGGTATAATGATGGTGGTGACGGTGATGGTGATAGTGATGGTAATGGTGATGGTGATGATAATGGTGATGATGATAATGGTGATGGTGATTGTGGTGTTGTTGGAATTTGTGGTGTTGACTGTGATAATGATTGTGACGGTAATAGTGACGGGATGGTGATGGTGATAAAGATGACGGTGATGGTAACGGTGATGGTGATGGAGATGATGATGATAATGCTGGTGATGGTGATTGTGATAGTGATAGTGATTATAGTTGCGATAGTGGTGGTATGATGTTGATGGTTGATGGTTTATTTGCTCAAATTCGAAGCGGTGCGCGGTTGACATTTCAGTAAGAGTGAAATGGTTGATCAAGGAACCTGATTTTGATTGTTTTCAAAATTCGATCTGAACTACTAGTATTGAATCTGTGTAAGAAAGAGCTGATTGGTCATCTATTTCTATGATATACATGTACTGTTAAATACAATCTCATCAGATGTGCCAAATGATAATTTATTTGGCTCATAGCATGAAGGCCGGCGTACAAGGTGGGGTCGCTATTGTAGGTTACAGCCCTATCCTCCGACCGAAAATATTGAGACATTCTAGTATATGTATAATCATATTTCATCGTTATTATTCTTACATTATGAATAACATAATGATAAAATGAACCCCAAAAGATCAATTTTTTCTCGCTCATTAGGCTCTAGAGACAGGAAAGTTGATAAACGCCCATCATCCAAAGGTCAGCACCTTTTTAACAGTCAATGACTTTGCACTAGCAGTGTAGAACCCGATCACAAAGACTTAAAGAAATCAACTGCAAGCAATTATAATATATACCCTATTGTATTGCCTATGCAACGATGCTCGGATCACAAAGTAGAAAGCCGGACTTGTACACAAATATAAAAATTGCAATCGGAATTATTGTCATTAGAAAATTGGTCTTTACTCAATAATATGAAACTTAACCCAACTAAATGCATTGTTATGACGGTCTCTTTTATGAAATATCAAACTCACCAACTGTTGTATATTGATATAATATTGTATAATTAAAGTTCTTGGAGTTTAAATTCAATCTGATTTAAAATGGGATACCCAAGTAAAGGGAATTATAAAGAAGTGCAATGGAAAGTTATATATGTTACGTACCTTGTAACGTTTTAATTTACACATTAGTAATCTCGTTATTGTTCATACTTGATACATAAGACAAATATTAGAGTACTGTGCACCACTTTTTCATGCCAACCTAACATGTAAACAAACAGATAAAATTGAACAAATACAAAACGGGCATGTAAAATTATTTTGGGACTTAATTATGAAACATATTATCATGCTTTAGAATTGTAAAACTTTTAACATTTTGTTTGATTCCGCCATTAGCTTAGAAAAGCATGAATTTTGTTCTTTATGGCTACCTAGTAGAATAATTTTTTATTATAATTTACGAAATGTTCAGAAATATTCTCAATTTAATTATAAAACCAATCGATTAAAAAAAAAAAGCCCCCTTCCCTATTTTGTTCGCATCTTAAATGATTATTATTCATAAAAGTAGCTTGCATGCATGTTGTATATTTTTAATGATGTTTAATGGTGCTGCCTATTATATGTATAAATGTATCTAGTATACTTATCCTTTTATATGTAATTTATATTTCATGTTTACATGTATAATGCTGTATTTTAATCAGTATGATGTATTTTAATCAGTAGGATGTATTTTACCTTGTAAATGACAATGCAATTCAGCTTCGGCTGCAAGAACGTCATTTTGAATATTAAAACCCTTTAATATTGAATTGAATTGAATGAATTGAAACAGTATATCATTGTAATGGTCGCAATTTAGTAAGTGACGCACAAGGCATATTTGTGTTGTGTTGTTGATATGTTGAAAATCTTGGCGATTGTTTTATAGTTTAAATTTGTTCAAATTTATTTTCTTCATATTATGGTTGAATAAAATAGACAATAACAAATAATGATCAAGTCTTAACTACAAAACTATAACGAAGGTTTGCCAACCTTCGGATAACCATACGGATAGAAAAGATAAATATCTTTAGTCATCCCAGTTCTATAAAATAGTCGCATTTATTTCAATATAATCTGTACATATATATATATATATATATATATATATATATATATATATATATACATAATTCGGTTCAACTTGCCATTTGACATGATATATTAGTATAGTGATGGCATTTTCTCAATTAGTGATGGATAAACAAGAGGGCTGTTACTTAGTGATATAAAGATTTGACAAACATGAATTATGATGAATTAATTAATACATCTCAAGGTTATTCAAGCTATGCCGAGATGGTTGGTCTTCGAGAGTCGATAAAAGCAAGTACCGGAAACATTATTCTTCACCAAGCTTCATTTTACTTTCCACGTCCGACTCAAAGTAACCTGAACTTAGTACCTTCCATGTCTTATCAACGTGAAGCAGGTGAGATTTCCAACTGAATACTAACATAATTAGAATGCTTAATTATTATAAAACTTTAACCTAAATTCAATTAAAACAAAACATTTATATTTTGTAACACACCTACAAGATATGTTCTTCTTGGGTAAATGATTTTGATTTTCAGAAAAAGTTTCTCCTTCATTATTAAAGGGATATTTGAGCTCTGTTGCAGAGGGCGCTACACAAGATAATTTTTGTGTGGGATATTGAAAAACTAAGTGTCAAATTTGAAAGGATATAATTTAAATGACAAAATCATCTTTGTTTAATCATAAATCGGTTCAGAGACGGCTGAAATATCCATAAATATAACCATTTCTAATATTTGTGGTGCCCCACAAATATTCGGTAACTTTGAACCAGCCGTTGAAAAAACGAGATGGCGCCTTTTACGTTTCATTCCAGCCAATGCAAACATTGGCTTTTCGTTGGCCTTTTCGTGTTGGTTATAATACGCACAACCAGCCGGCTCGTGTATTGCTATTATTAATTAATGAATTAATTAAGGGTCACCGTGTTTTTTTTTAAAGTGGAGCTGAATTGGTATGATCGTATTCAATCTAATTTCACACTTTCGGGTCTAAAATTACCTTCAGAGCAATGTTATGTTCTAAAAGGGCACTAGAAAATGTCATAAATAAGAACAAGAGCAATAACCATACACTTTGAAGGCATTTCCGGTCTTAAACCAGGTCTTAGACAAGAACTCAACTATGTTTTTAAGTTTAGTTAGCTTTGAACCACTGACTTCTCTGCACTTCTTTGCATGAAAGAAAGAATATGTATATAAAAGTCAAATGAATTTGAACTTGCTGATAAACCTGATCAATCAAACCTCTTTTTTAAACAATTCAACGTTATGATCTAACTCACGTGATCTATTGCGACATCACTTCTAAACATTCAGCAGCGACAAGTTTAAACATAACCCAGACAGTTATTTGATATATCGTGACACCAAATAACATTTCTTAATTATGATCGATTTACCCCCTCTTTACACGCCTTAAAAAATTGTTAATGGTGATAACACGCGACTGATGTTTGTAAATCCTTTGTCCGAGACCTGACGGCGCGTACATTTACACAACTGCGTGTAATAGAAATCAACTTAAGGAAATCAACTGCAAGCAATTTTATGCCCTATTGTATTGCCAATGCAATGTTGCTCGGATCACAAAGTATATCATTTTAATGGTCGCATTAATTCAGTAAGTGATGCACAGGGTATTTGAATTTGTGTTGTTGATTGGTTGAAAATCTTGGCGACTGTTTTATAGTTTAAATTCGTTCAACTTGTTTTCTTATATTGTTTATGATTGAATAATATAGACATTAACAGATAATGATCAAGTCTAAACTACAAAACTATAAAGAAGATTTGCCAATCTCCGTGCATAACGGATAGAAAAGATAACTATCTTTGGTTATCCCAGGTCTAAACAATAGTCCATTGATTTCAATACCATTTGTGCATATATATATATATATATATATAATTATGTACCACTTGCCATTTGACTTGATATATTAGTACAGTGATGGCATTTTCTCAATTGGTGATGGATAAATAAGATGCTTGTTGCTTAGTGTTTCCTTTATAACAATGATACAAAGACAGAAATTTTTTTTTTTAATGGAAACTTTATTGAAGAAAGTGATATATAGATTTGACAAACATGCAATATGATTAATTAATAAATACATCTCAAAGGTTATTCAAGCTCGGTCAACATGGTTGGTCTTCGAGAATATGTCGATAAAAGCAAAAACCGGAAACATTATTCTCCTCCAAGCTTCATTTTAATTTCCACGTCCGACTCAAAGTAAAGTGATTTTAGTGTCGTCCATGTCTTATCACAGTGAAAGAAGTGAGATTTTCAAATGAATACTAACATAATCAAAATATTTTAAAGTAACATGCGGGGTAAGGCAAGGCTGTCCGTTAAGTCCACTCCGTTTCATCATAGGTAGAGAAATATTAAGTTCAAGATTAGAAAAGACACCTTGATTAAAGGGATTATAATAAACAACACAGAAATTAAATTTAATGTTTATGCCGATGATACGATGTTATATCTGGAAGGCCATAACGATCTGTTTAGAGTTTTAGATATTCTAGAAGGATTTAAATGTCTCTCTGGCCTAGTATTAAACAAAAATAAATCAAAGCTGTTAATTTTGGGTTATTATAATGCTCACCTGCCGGACATTACTTCATCGGGGTTGACGTTCAACACGGGCACTACTACAGTACTACTTTTCTGGGTGTACAATTTTCGATCCATTGAAAGGCATTTTTAAATTAAACTTTCCACCCCAACTACAACAAAAGAAAAATTATCTATCTTTCGTCTTTCGTCAATGAGAGACCTAACCCCCATTGGCAAGATTGCTATCGTAAAATCATTGGGATTGTCTCAACTAATTTATTTACTTTCTATCCTTCCGAAACTACCTGAAGCCTTTTTAAAAGAAATCGAATCTTTACTTTTTCAATTTATTTGGAATGGAAAACCAGACAAAATAAATCGTAAAACTTTAATTGGAGACTTTATAGATGGAGGGCTAAACATTTTACATTTACCCTCAATTATTTCAGGATTAAAGATCGCTTTGGTTAAACGTCTGCTTCATGAAAGTAGTGTTGGGCAATGGAAATGTTTTTACGAAGTTTGTTTGGCTCCATTTGGAGGAAATCTTTTCTAGTATAGTAATATTGATAACAAATAATTCTAGTATATTGTCGATTGTCATCCGGGAAGTTTCCCAGTCATGGGCCTCTTTAACATTCGATACGGAAATCAATCCTTCCCATTGCAGATTACAAACAATATGGAACAACACTCTGATTCGTTTTAACAATAGAGTAGTATTCATAAAGTCAGGGTATAGCAAAGGTATAATCTAATTATCGGATTTACTTTACGAAAATGGTAATGTTTTTTACCTTCTTTCAATTCAAAAACAAATATACATTTGAATGCACTTTTGTAGAATTTTATTTTGTGAAAACGGCTATTCCCCATATTTGGAAAAAAGAATATCCCTAAATGTTCAGAGGCAAACGTAACAGCTCAAGAGGAAATGTATAATAATGTAAAGAAGGTAACGAGGATCTGTCGGTATATTAATGATTTAAGCGTTCAACAAGTTTTTAACCCTCCTAAATCAATAGATAAATGGCATTCTCTGTTAAATATCCCAAACATAGACTGGGCTAAATTTTTCTTAGTTCCTGTTAGGTCATGCCTATCTACACGGATCCGTTTTTTTCAATTTAAGATCATACATCGTATAGTTGCTGTTAATAAATATCTTAAATAATTAAATATTTCACAGTCAGATTTATGTTCATTTTTTAATTTTTTTTTCTTCGCTTTACCTCTTCAGAGGGACTTTATTAATCCATTTCAAAATACATAAAGACTATTTACAAAACAAGTAAAATAAAACATATGAATTATATACAAGATCAACATAATTTCTTAAAATGATCATTATAACATTTCTATTACTTTCTTAATTTCTTCATTATCGAAGTATCTTATACTTTCTTTGTATTTCAAATAAAATTTTAATGATGAAATAAAATTATTTATTAACCTCTTTGGATTGGTTGGTACTTCCCCAAAGTTCCGCTTTACGTAATCTTTGTATATTACCAGTTGTGCATAATTTATTAAGAAATTAAGTAAAGTAAATTTTCTGTTATTTATTTTATATCCAATCAATAACATTTTCATATCAATTTATATTTCTATTTTAAAGATGAAATACATAATTCTTGATATAATTTTCCAGAAAACTCTTAACTTCTTGCAACGAAATATAAAATGCTCAATAGTTTCTTTTTCATGACAAATTTCACATTCGTTAGACTGTAGGATTTTCCATGTATAGAGATTGTCTTTAGAGGGCAATATCCTATTAATTAATTTGAAATTATATTGTTTATTTATGTTATAACTCCGAGGAATCTATGGAACATTTATTTTTGGGATTGTCCAATCATTATAAGGTTTATTGCGGATGTCCAACATTTCATTTTAGAGGATAAAGTTACTTTGAATAAAATTAATTTCTTATTTAGATTTCATGGAAACGTTGGAGTTCAATTTAATTCCATTATTTTATATGCCAAATACTATATATTTTCCAACAAATGCAAAAAATAGCGTATTATCACTAAATTCTTTTAAATGCATGTTAAGGTATTATCGTTCTCTTGAACCTTACATTTTTATTAATATCAACAAATGTGTATCATGTGATAATAGGTGGAAAAACATTTTATTGCTTTTTTTTCTTCTGTACCACCATGTCCTGTATAATCAGTTTTTTTAAATTATATTATTTATATTATGTATGTTTATAAATATATATATATGTCTTATATGTTTTTGCAAAGTCGAGAGCAATATCGAATAAAGATGATTTATTTAAAGAAAAATAAGAAAGAAAAAAAAAACATAATCAGAGCGCTTAAAAAACGGAAACGGTTAATGTTAATCCCTTTTGACTTGAGTTTAATTTATAACAAAAAAAAAACATTTATACATAATTTTGTAACACACGGTAAATAATTTTGATTCTCAGAAAAAAGTTTCTCCTTCATTGTTACGTTTAGTTAGCCATGAATCACTGACAGATAACAATCAAGTCTAAACTACAAAACGATGATGAAGATTTGCCAACCTTCGTGCATAACGGATAGCAAAGATAACTATCTTTAGTCATCCCAGTTCTATAAAATAGTCCATTTATTTCAATATCATCTGTGCATATATTTATATTATTCGGTACAACTTGCCATTTGACATGATATATTAGTACAGTGATGGCATTTTCTCAATTGGTGATGAATAAACAAGAGGCTTGCTGTTTAGTGTTCCCTTCATAACAATTATACAAAGACAGAACGATTTTTGTTTTTGTGATGGAAACTTTATTAAAGAAAGTGATATAAAGATTTGACATACAAAAAAATTATGATAAATTAATCAATATATCTCAAAGGTTATTGAAGCTCGGTCAAGATGGTTGGTCTCAGAGAGTATGTCGTTAAAAGCAAGAACCGGAAACATTATTCTCCTCCAAGCTTCATTTAATTTCCACGTCAGACTCAAAGTAACCTGATTTTTAGTATCTTCCATGTATTATCACAGTGAAAGATAAAGATTTTCATACCAATACTAACATAATCAGAATGCTTAATAATTATCAAAATAGGAAATGGTTTATGTTGCTCCCTTCTAACTTAAGTTCAATAAAAAAAAAATAATATCAAATTTTGTAACACACCTACCCAGTATGTTTTTCTTTGGTAAATAATATTGATTCTAAGGAAGAAAAAAAAACTTCTTCATTTTCAAGTTTAGTTAGCCAAAACTTGCTGATTTCTCTGCACGGTTTGCATTATAGAAATACAATATATATCTATATATATATATATATATATATATATATATATAAACGTCAAATGAATCCTGAACCTGCTGTTAAACCTGATCGATCAAACTGCTTTACAAATTCAATGTTATGATCTAAACCGCGGGAACTATTGCGACATCACTTTTAAACATACACCAGCGACATGTTTAAACATAACTCAGACAGTCATTTGATATCGTGACACCAAATACCATTTCTGAATTATGATCGATTTTCCCCCTCTTTACACGCCTTAAAACAAAAGAGTTGTTAATGGTGATAACACGCGATTGATGTTTGTATATCCTTTGTCCGAGACCAGACGGTGCGTACACGTACACAAACTGCGTAAAGCAATATCAATACCCTATAGTAATGCCTATGCAATAATGCTCGGATCACAAAGTATGTCATTGTAATGGTCGCATTTTAGTAAGTGACGCACAAGGCATTTGAATTTGTGTTGTTCATGTGTTGAAAATCTTGGCGATTGTTTTGAAGTATAAATTTGTTCAACTTTGTTTCCTTTATATATAATTGAATAAAATAGACAATAACAGATAACAATCAAGTCTAAAATACAAAACGATGATGAAGATTTGCCAACCTTCGTGCATAACGGATAGCAAGGATAACTATCTTTAGTCATCCCAGTTCTATAAAATAGTCCATTTGTTTCAATTTCATCTGTGCATATATATATATAATTCGGTACAACTGGCCATTTGACATGATATATTAGTATAGTGATGGCATTTTCTCAATTGGTGATAAATAAACAAGAGGCTTGCTGTTTAGTGTTCCCTTCATAACAATGATACAAAGACAGAACGGTTTTTGTTTTTGTGATGGAAACTTTATTATAGAAAGTGATATAAAGATTTGACATACATAAATTATGATTAATAAATCAATATATCTCAAAGCAGGCGCGGATCCAGGATACATTACGGGAGGGGCCAAAATTTGATAGTTTGCGAGCCAAATATTGGTACGTAACGGTGACCAGCAGTGGCGTAATGAGCAAAAACTTTTTTTTTGGGGGGGGGGCAGATAAAAAAATCCGCATCACCTCACTCTTACATGCAGGCCCCACTGAACGCTTTTCAAAGTGGTCGGGGGGAGGCTAAAGTATTTACGATCAGGTAGAGCGTAGCGTAAACTGGCGTGGGGGTCTAGGGGCAAATCCCCGGCGGGGGTCAAGGGGCGGAGCCCCCGGAAGCCCATTGGGGTATGGGCATTTATTACGGTCAGATGAGCATATTTTGATACCTTATTCATGACACTGACAGGTTTCTAATTGGCGTGGGGTCAAGGGGGCGGAGCTCCTGGAAGCTCAGGGGTTTTAGGCATTAAAGTACCGTGAGATGAGCATCTAGGGGCACACCTTATGGCCCTAGGTTGGGTCCAGGGGGCAGAGCCCCCGAAAGCTCAGGGGTTTTAGGGATTTAATTACGGTCAGATGAGCATATTTTGATACCTTATTTGTGCACTGGCAGGTCACTAATTGGCGTGGGGTCCAGGGGGCGGAGCTCCCGTAAGCTCAGGGGTTTTAGGCAATAAATTACGGTCAGATGAGCATCCAGGGGACCGCCTTAGGGCCATTGAGTGGGTCCAGGGGGCGGAGCCCCCGGAAGCTCAGGGGTTTTATGCATTTAATTCCGGTCAGATGAACATATTTTGATACCTTATTTGTGACATTGGCAGGACACTAAATGGCGTGGGGTCCAGGGGCGGAGCCCCCATAAGTTCAGGGGTTTTAGGCATTTGATCACGGTCAGATGAGCATATATTTATATCTCAATATTTTGTGACACTGGCAGGTCACTATTCTTTCTTTCTTTCTCTCTTTCTTTCTATTTCTCTTTAATATACTTTTTCACAAAAACTGTGGGGGGCTTGAGGCCCTGAGCCCCGTTCCGCGGGCCCTGACATGTAGCCCTCTAAATAAGCATATTTCTTGCCTGACTGTAAATTTAGGATTTTTTTTCATTTTCCAACAAACGCATACAAAAGTATAATTTACTAAAAAGTGAGGAAAAATCTCGGATCTCGATCTACACCTTGTTGGCGGGAAAAATCGCAACTGATCACCCCTACCTTTCTTCTTTCTCTTTTTTTTCTTCTTCTTTCCCTTCGCTTCCTGCTCTCTCTTTTAGGTTTGCTGGGGGGGGGGGGAGGAGGGAGGCAAGGGCCTTTAGGCCGATCCACACGTTGTTGACGGGAATAATTGCAACTGATCTCCCCTTCTTTTCACGCTTTTCTTTTCTTCTTCCTCTTTTTTGTTCCCTTTTAGCTCTCCTCTTTCCCTTTTTCTCTCTTTTTTTTTTTGGCGGGGGCGCGGGGAGGGGCAGAGAGAGGCAAGGGCCTTTTGCCCCCCCCCCTCGATTCACAATTGACATTAAAGCTTCGATTCCCTTCTTTTCCTTCTCTCTCTCTCTCTTTTTTTTTTTTTTTTGCTGGGGGCCCTGCCCCCTGGATCCGCGCCTATCTCAAAGGTAATTGAGGCTCGGTCAAGATGGTTGGTCTCAGAGAGTATGTCGATAAAAGCAAGAACCGGAAACATTATTCTCCTCCAAGCTTCATTTGATTTCCACGGCCGACTCAAAGTAACCTGATTTTTAGTATCTTCCATGTATTATCACAGTGAAAGATGTGAGATTTTCAAACGAATACTAACATAATCAGAATGCTTAATAATTATCAAAATAGGAAATGGTTTATTTTGCCCCCTTCTAACTTAAGTTCAATAAAAAAATAATAATATACAATTTTGTAACACACTTACACGGTATGTTTTTCTTTGGTAAATGATATTGATTCTAAGGAAGAAAAAGTTGTTCTTCAATTTCAAGTTTAGTTAGCCATGAATTGCTGATTTCTCTGCACGGTTTGCATTATAGAAATAATATATATATATATATATATATATATATATATATATATGTATATATATATATATATATATATATATATATATATATAAACGTCAAATGAATCCTGAACCTGCTGTTAAAACTGATCGATCAAACTGCTTTACAAATTCAATGTTATGATCTAAATCACGGGAACTATTGCGACATCACTTTTAAACATACACCAGCGACATGTTTAAACATAACTCAGACAGTCATTTGATATCGTGACACCAAATACCATTTCTGAATTATGATCGATTTACCCCCTCTTTACAAGCCTTAAAACAAAAGAGTAGTTAATGGTGATAACACGCGATTGATGTTTGTATATCCTTTGTCCGAGACCAGACGGCGCGTACACGTACACAAACTTCGTAAAGCAATTTCAATACCCTATAGTAATGCCGATGCAATGATGCTCGGATAACAAAGTATGTCATTGTAATGGACGTATTTTAGTAAGTGACGCACAAGGCATTTGAATTTGTGTTGTCCATGTGTTGAAAATCTTGGCGATTGTTTTGAAGTATAAATTTGTTTAACTTTGTTTCCTTTATATATAATTGAATTAAATAGACAATAACAGATAACAATCAAGTCTAAACTACAAAACGATGATGAAGATTTGCCAACCTTCGTGCATAACGGATAGCAAAGATAACTATCTTTAGTCATCCCAGTTCTATAAAATAGTCCATTTGTTTCAATATCATCTGTGCATATATTTATATAATTCGGTACAACTTGCCATTTGACATGATATATTAGTATAGTGATGGCATTTTCTCAATTGGTGATGAATAAACAAGAGGCTTGCTGTTTAGATACAAAGACAGAACGATTTTTGTTTTTGTGATGGAAACTTTATTAAAGAAAGTGATATAAAGATTTGACATACATAAATTATGATTAATTAATCAATATATCTCAAAGGTTATTGAAGCTCGGTCAAGATGGTTGGTCTTAGAGAGCATGTCGATAAAAGCAAGAACCGGAAACATTATTCTCCTCCAAGCTTCATTTTAAACTCCACGTCAGACTCAAAGTAACCTGATTTAGTATCTTCCATGTCTTATCAATGTGAAGGAAATGAGATTTTCAAATGTATACTAACATAATCAGAATGCTTCATTAATATCAAAAACGGAAATGGTTCATGTCACTCCCTTTTGACTTGAGTTCTATTTGTTTTTAAAAAAAATACATACATTGTGTTAAACACCCGCGCGGTATGTTCTTCTTTGGTAAATGACTTTGATTTTCAGATAAAGTTTCTCCTTTGTTGTTAATTTTAGTTAGCCATGAACCACTGGCACTGACTTCTCTGCACTACTTTGCCTTGATCTAAATCTCGAGATCTATTGTGACATCACTTTTAAACATTCACCAGCGACATGTTTAAACATAACTCAGACAGTCATTTGATAATGTGACATCAAATAACATTTCTGAATTATGATCGATTTACCCCCTCTTTACCCGCCTTAAAACAAAAGAGTTGTTAATGGTGATAACACGCGATTAATGTTTTTATATCATTTGTCCGGAGACCGGACGGCGCAGACACGTACACAACTGCGTGAAGTCAAGGAGATACCAGCACTTGGTGAAGCAATTTCAATACCCTTTTGTATGGTTACATGTCGTTTTCTCCATCGATAATTTTTCTCTCTTACAATTCTCATCTGCACATTTTCTCCTCACGATTCTCGACCGTCAACATCACCTTTGTTGCTGCTCTCTACGATCCGACATATTCGTATAATAAATAATCATTACTAGTGCTTTTCGAACGACGTGTTATTTTGTTGTTTGTTCGCCAATTCCTGTCATTGCTACTGTTTCTATATCCTTTATTACTAAATGAGCTTGTACATAGGCGTGTTATATGAGTGGACGGTGGAGTTATGTTTGAAGACCAAATTAAGTTTATACTTGTGTCATGTCTTGATCACCTAATTCGTAGCCGTGAGGAATTCATTGTCTAGTTTATGTTGATACTATGTGATGTTTAATTTGAGATTAAAAGGATCGATAAAACAGGAAGGGGATTGGTGTTGCGTTGGGGGCGTATAGTCACTCAACCCATGTATTTCAACGCATCCATTTCAGTATTTTATATTTAATAATTGTTAAGGTGATACCTGATGATAATTTGCATGTAATAAAATCCATTTTCGGGGGGTAATTGCCCTCGGGGGGGGGGGGGTTGTCAAATGGGGTAATTTTCAGGGGGGGTAAATTGTCCTCGGGTGTAATTGTCCACAGGGGAGTAATTGTCCTAGGGGGTAACTGTCCTCGGACGTGATTGTCCCGCTGGTTATTGGCCGGTGGATGATTGCCCAGGGGGTAATTGTCGTAGAACCATGTTTGAGCATCGTTTTGAACGAAATGTTATTAAAGAATCAGGGTCCTCCTCTAGTCTGAATAAAGTCAAAATCACAAATACAAAAATCTGTAGAACAGCATTGTATTTGGGGCGTATCATGAGTCTGTACTCATTACCAGCCAGCTGTCATGTTAATTAATCTCTTCAAAAGTAGTTTCCTGTCATGGCGTTTCTTCTTACAACGTTGTTTTTTTCTAATTTGAACGCCCCTTTTACCATACAATGATTCTTTATACAATGTTTCATATCAGTTTATTCAAGTCTGAACTAGCTAGAAGAGGAAGTACATGTACATTATAACCTAATGACTGGATAGTGGCAGGTGGATAGCTCCCATCAGTCACAGTCGATCAATACAATCGTACCTTGCATCTCTATTCAGAAATGGGGACTGGCACCGATATTATTGTTGCAGATAATATTATGTAACAACGAATTTCACATATTGTAGTTAGATGTGCATTTGCTTTAGCATACTTTTAAGATTTCTTGTTTAATTAATTTAAAAAGTATTATTTTTCATTCTTGTATATTCGTTAACATTAAGGGATTAATCATGGCTCTGTTGCTGTGCTGTGCTCTAGGTTACAATTTGAAACGACTGCAACAGTGTTTTTCCATCTTTACCCATGTGAGCTAACTTTCTTCAAATTGCTGAATTCTGACTGAAGGTTCACGTTTGAAACTCACAATTCAGAGGGATCATTAAAGTTAATAGCATCCTTGTAGTATGTCTCACCCGAATGATTGAAGTATAGCCTAAAAACACCTTTTTTTCTCTTTCAATTATTTTTTCTCTTCTTGAGGAGGATAGGGATAGAGAGTCCCCGAAGCATACCTTCAATCTCACAATATGTCACTGTTTCACTAGCATTTCAGTCCAAGGCTGTATATGAGATGGACTCAGATGTAAATAGCCAGAATATTAGAAAAAAATTATAGAAAATATATAGAAACTGTCAGCATCCATGGTTCAATTGGGAGAAATATCTGTGTTCTGAATAGCACGAAGAACCCAGCCCCTCCTCCAACTTGTCTGCAGAAAGAGACTCTATTTTCACACATGAGCATAATTATGTATTGAGTCTTGCCTTCAAGCCTTGAGTATAGCCTAACCTTCTTGGCCTCTGGCTGGAAACACTACAGTTAAGGGACAGTGGACAGCAGTAGCCAGACTCTCCATAGCCTTACAGTTCAGACCCAATGTTACTCGTTGCGAGTGTCAAGGGGATGTGCCTGCTAACTATCCCAATGCAGCCCCGTGGTCTTGAGTTTTGCAGTGTGTGATTTTTTAGGGACAACGCTTTAGCAGAGGATCACAGATTCTGAAATATTGCTTGTAGTTTATGTGATCCTTTCACACAATTTCCAGCAACAGACCCATTTACAAGTGTTGCAGAAAAAACAGTTTGAAAAACCCATCGGGTCGTTTTAAAGTAACTTGAAATTTACATTACTTGAATCACCCATAAAAAACTTTGGTGTTTGTTAATCATTATTTTTAGAGAGGGCGAGAGTGTGTGTGTGTGTGAGTGCGTGTGTGTGGCCTGTCCCTGCTCTGCATGCGATAGCACGGAAGTGAGCAGAAGCAGAAATAATTCACTAATGTATTGAGAGCAAGCATAATATGCCACAAACTCTGGCAGAGTTTTGGCCAAAGGTATTTTAAGAAACACACACCAGAGTTAGGTTTTCCAATGCGGATGTTTTCATTGTGTTTATGGTAGTTGCCTACCTACATCTGACAAAAGTCCTGAATGTGAGAAAAACCTGCGTTTTTGCTTGCAGTGTAAATGATCCTCGTAAGGAATTTTTTATCCTGGAAATGACCCATACAATTTTCATCAATTTGTCGGGACAAAACCAGTTGAGCATGGCCATTATGGGAATACAAATGGTGTTAGGAAGAGAAAAGCAGAGCAGATTTCAACAAGTACGCTTCAGTGTACAGATTATTTTACTGAAATAAAAGTGGACATGTCTTTCAGTGTTGCTCTTTTTACTTGTATGGGGTGCAGAAGTTTAGGAACTTTTTTTAAATGTCGAACTGTGTAATTATATGTTATTCCATAAAATTGAAAAGAAATTATACATTGATACATCTGTGCATGTACTCTCTACAAGAGGATACATGTACAGTGTATGTACATGATAAAGAGAACATGTGTGTCTCCATGTAAATATGTATTAGATAATTTCATATTTTAGTACAAGAAATTAGAAAAAAATCATTATGGATCTAAGTTTAAGCCAGTGACACAATCACCAAATATTTATTTAACGAAAATTGTTAGGGTAATAAATCCCTCCTGCATACATGTACACGAATGATGGAATATTTACACTATAGCATTAATGTATTAATGAGAATTATCAGATCACATTCTTTCCCAGGTGCCTACAATCAACCAATCCAATTACATTCAATAGAATCAATTATTCTACCAATTAAGAGCCATAGGCACCTAAAGCTAAAAAGTCAAACAGCGAGGTTTGGAGCCCATAATCGTGCCTAATGCAGGTGATCGTCTCAGACCTAAGAGGCTATCTGAGAGGTCAATTGCTTAAAATCAAAAAGACTGATACACACCTATAAGTAGTGTGATAATAGTGACTCTTTAGCATTTTACATGTAGGTGATGGACCAGTATTGAGAAAGTAACTGTTTAAATTTAAATTGCTTATTTTGAAACACATTTACTGTGATAAACTTGAAATCTTGGTTCCTAGATGGAATTGGGTCGTTTGGACCAGTGTGATATGCTTTAGTGAAATGTATTTACACTAAAGTACACATGCACAAATACAAATACTTACATGTATATGTACATGTTTATGTAGGCTTACTTGAAAAAGTGTCACCATGCATGGATATTATTATGGATTATTACCCCCTGGACAATCGCCCCACGGAAAATTCCCCCAAAACAAAAAAAAATCACCCCAAGGACAGCCACTCCGAGGACAATTACCCCCAGGAAAAAAACCCCTAGGACAATTACCCCCCCCCCGTGGACAATTACCCCCGATGACAATTACCCCACCCCTAAAAATTAACTAGGACAATGACCCCCTTCCCCCAAGGACAACCAAGGACAATCAAGGCCCTGTTCATTAAAGGGGAAGTCTACCCTGATAATAAGATGGTTTTAATAAAAGCAGATTTTTTTTTTCGGGTGGTAATTTTCCGGGGGTAGTTTTCCGGGGGATATTTGTCTTGGGGGGGGGGGATATTGTCCCGCTGGTAATTGACCGGAAGGTGATTGCCTAGGGATTAATTGTCCTTGAACCTGACCATGTATATGTTGGCCTGTATCTCAAAACACTTATCCACCAAAGAGGATGCTATAGTAGCCCTGACAGACCAGTTGGTTACTGTAAGTTTGTAACTAGTATATTGATATGCTTGTAATGTATTAATTACTTAAATCATGCAAGAGTGTCAGTGTCAGATAGACATAATTAGGCCTTAATATTATAGATTTAGTTTTTTGATGGATTCTCTGAATAGTTGATTATTTATTGTAATACGAAATCAAGATAGCCTTTAATTTCAAAACAAACTCTGTGACTGATGATGTAGTGATTTCACACTCACAGACTAAAGTGCATTATTTCTTTAAAGCCATATTTGATATTCAACTAAAGCTGTCAAAGCCAAAACTATGGTCAGTCTGTCTTTGTTCCTTTCCCTTTCACCCCTTTCTCTTTCTTTCTGTCATTCCCTTTCCACCTCTCTGTCTTTCAATACTTTCTCTCTCCTTTCCAATCACATGCCGTAACCACGCTATACACTATGATATATACAAAATACCACCTTTTTTTGTCGAACTATTTCCACTCTTTGCTTGCAATAAACACAGGAAGAATGATACTCTCCAAATTGATGTTATGCCGTTCTAGTAGCACTAAAAATCCTCTCTTTTTTATTTGTAACGATTGCATCAGGAGACATATTGAAAATCAGCCAGTAAATAAATAACACATGATTACACTACGAATGGGATGCGATTCAGTGTGCAGCTAAAAGTTTGAAAAAAACATTTACGAATTCTGAAATTTACTATCAAAATTCTTTGTCCAAGGTATCACCGTTAACATACGTATATTTATTTTCTTTAAAGAATTATTCCTATTGATATTACAGGAAATCTGGAAAAATCTGTGAAAGTCATTGTTCATTAAAGAAGAAAAAAGAAGAATCAAGCTAAACATATTCAAGTCAGTCAAAAACTAGCAGTAACTAAGCAGACTAAGCGAATGAATCGCTCACAATTGTCATGGTCAGAAGCAATCATGTCAAAAGAAACCTCGTCGGGCAACACATACATCAACGTGTCAATAAATCAAATATTCATGTTTCTTCTTTAATCTTATTACAAGGGAACTCGGCTATTCCAGAGAGGCAATAATGGAATAAAAGACATTTACAATACTTTTGTCTGGAATTGTTTTTGAAATAGGAATAGAATGGCAAAATTATCAACCATTGATCTGGATTATTTTCTCACAATGGTAGGAAAAAGGGTGTCTGATATTAGAAAAAGTTTATTCCATGAAATGGTTACCCTTAAATCGTTAGTATCATAATAGATTGATTATTAATTTTACAAGAACTCTTACAATACCCATGAGCAGTGATTTAGCATGTTTCCCCACGCGGTGAATGAACTTTGGCAAATGCACAAAGGCACTGATAAAGGGTAGAGTACAGGTAGGGATCCCGTCATACCTCTTTTCTCCCCTCTCCATTTCGTATTCTCTTTCTTTCTTTTTTTTTTTGAGGTGGAGGAGGAGATTCGATTGGAGTTACTTGCTGACTGATTTTCCTACATAATATTTTGCATATTTAACACTTCATTCAAAATGCGAAAATGATTCGAGACTACTGTTGAGAAAAACTAGTGTGCTACGACGAAATCGCATTGATTCCGTGGTCGTGGTGGTGCTCTTATAATAGATTGAACATCGACTGGCACTCGACTTCGTGACACGAAAAGGAGGTGATGGCTGGTACAGAGATGACCAAGTCCGACAAGTCGGGGCAGGAGAGTTCGGTTGGGTCTTCATTCATGCCGCATGGAAGACAGTATGAACAGAACTCCTCCGGTGTCAATACACCGTCTACGGTCTGAAAAGGTCTGAAAAAGTTCTTTAACAAAAAGATTTCATGGGCAAAGGTAAACTCATTGACATTTTATTAAAAGAAGGGTCCATGTAAAATCCGTTGTAAAATCGTGCTTTCCATGAAATGCCTCTGAAGTAATGCACCATGGCATATATGATAATGTATACTTCACTCAACCATCATTTTCTATCATCACATAGTGTTTATCGCCACAATCTTGCGACTGGTGTTAAAAAAACTGCTTACATTGCTGTGGCCATAGTAAGATGTACACTACCCAAATCATTCCATCAATTAGACTGCTCAGCTGTGGTACAGTCGTAACTGATCGTCGTCGGTTCATGTCTCTGTACAGGGGCACATGTACCACATGGTGGGGCCGTAGTGACTTGCATTGAAACAGCAGGTAGATGTTGTTGATAAATAAACACACAATAGGATAATAATACTAACGATAATGCTCTAAGGTGCTTGAAATCAATCCACTTGAAATCAAATGATCAAGGCGCATTAGTGAAACACATACACAAAACAATAAGCGTCTGCATTCTAAATAAAGGAACATACACAAATGCAGAACAACTTTTCATATGCCGAATGGAACAGAAATGTTTTAAACTATTACGAATTTCTCGAGGGAAACCATTCTACAGCCTGCCACCGCGAAGGCCCTGAAGGAGAAGGCCTTTCTCTCACGTAGTATTGAGCTTAGGAAGAACAAGAAATCCGGAGTTTTGAGAAAGTAAAGATCTGGACGGAATTTACCAATTTATCAAAGTAATAATTGTACTGTGGAGCAGAGCCGTCGGCATAATGAAATTAAAGGAAAGGGATTTTGAAAACAATGCGTTCACTCATAGGCAACCAATGAAGTGCTTTGAGAACTGGTGTGATATGTGACTGTGTTAATTGGAGATTGTCACTATACGAGCATAGGCATTCTCTAATTTATGTAATCGAACAAGCTGGTTTTGAAGCAAGTTTAACAAAATAGCATTTCCAAAATCGAGACGGGATGAAATCTAAGCAATGATAATCATCTCTGTGGCACCGCGAGTTAGGTATTTACGTACATGTATTAAGTTACGCAACTGATACAGGACTGATCCAGAGACGTATTGAATTTCTGGAGACATTGTCATGTTTGAGTATAACAAAAAACACACCGAGGTTGTGAAATACATGAGATACAGCAATACTATGGCCAGCAATTGTAATGGAAGTAATGGATACCTTTTAAAACTTAGTCTTGGAATATAAATATAATATAAATTCCCATTTTGTAAGATTTAGTTTTAATGAATGTTTAACCAATTATGAACATCCTGTACACAAGCTTCAATATAATGGATAGCGCTGGCTGCATTGCTTTGGTTTGGTTTTGAATGAAGTGAGTATTTCAAATATCATCTGCATAAATATGATAACGAAAAGAATGGTGTTGAAGAATATTTTGTATAATTTTTATAAGAGGTACAAAATCTGAAGTATAATTATTCATCAAGACAGCTTACGAATAACATGACAGGTATAATTTGAACCATTGTACGGCTTGACCTTTATTACCGAGAGACGTGAGAATATTCAACAAAATAGTAAGGTTAACGGTGTCGAAGGCGAAAGACAGATCTAGAAGTAGCATATCGATCACCTTTCCCACATCCATTTCCTGAGGAATGAAGTTAGACGCTTTAACAAGGAGGGTTTCAACGCTACATTTGAGATCGAATTGATTAGGAGCTTATCAATTAAGAGCCTACTTGGGCCATTTTACCGACTAAAGATATAATACGCAATTATTAATTACGCAATTTCGATTTTAAAATGCATGTGCATATTAACTCGACCTTCAATTGCAACGATTTCGCATTTTTTATTTTCATATCTCATCTTTCTGGAACACCACTGACTTTATCTGACATTGACTGACATTATCATTTATTCAACCAAGTCCCCCTATTTCATACTGGGCTCTCTCCTTTGAATGTATCAAACACGGATTCCTGTCCCTAGAAACTAATTTATAATGTCATGCGTCCACATTCAAGTCAATATTAAGAGATACCAACGAGAGAAACTTGCTATAAGACCAATTTCATGTAAGTTTATAGAGGGTATTTATCTATTGGTCGGAGTTGGTGTTTCGGTGGTGGGGATTGTTGTTGTTGTCCTCTCCGTCGGAGTCTCTGTCGAAGGGGGTGCCTCGGTTGTCGGGCAACTTGGCCCAACTGTTTCGTTTCTACAGCAAAGGAACCTATAAGTAACATGCGTGTTTTTAATTTAAAGAAAAGGTTTGAGTTCTCGATGAAAAATCATTGGTAGGGTAGGGTAAGGGTTTGGGGCGTAATGGAGTTTTAGGTCAGTTTAGGGTTAGGGTCAGCGTTAGGTATTGTGTTTGGTCTAGGGTCGAAAATAGGATTTTGGTTCAGAGCACGGAAATTGGCAGCGGACAAATTACTACTGTAGGAGCATATGTAAAACCTTTGGGGAAAATACGTATCCAGTATAACAATAAAGATGAATTAAATTACTGATTTGGGTGGCATATTATTGAATAATAGACACATCCTCACAATCCCTTCAACCCCCTCCCCATTCCCAATCTCATATGCTTTCTAATCCAACCTAGGCTTATTACAGAAGCCCCTCCACTGTTTCATAGGTGCCGGTTATATTAGCCTACAGTGGAAAACTCTTTACTTCGGATAGGTCGTTAATTGGAGGTCCAGTGTGAAGAAGAGTCACCACCTTTACAGAACACATCGCCCTCTTCGTAAAAGAGTAAGGGGAAACCCCGGCGTAGTGGTCCACCTAACACATTCTACTGAAATATAACGGGACGAGAGACCAGAGGGTAACAGTGATTCGTACGCTTTTGCCCTTCCTGACACACACCCATCACAAAAACCTATCACTAACACCACCACTATTACTTCTACTACTTCTCCTACTAGTACGACTAATTTTATATCTGAAGATGATATGATAATTTATGATGATAATAATAATAACAGTAGATAGTAATAATTATAATAAGAACAACAATAATCATTATTATATTTTAATAATAACTGCCGCTTTGATCGAGACATAACACATGTAAAAACTCAAAGGGATGTTTGGTCTGAAAAAAAATCCCACATTCTATTTATATTACACGCATATGAACAAATTCAGTCATCCATGACGCACACACGGACATGTGTGTTGCCCATAGCTGTGACCAGAAGGCAGAAGTTTGCTCATGACGTCAAGTTCATGCATACCAAATATCATTCATAAATTACTATCTATGCCGGAAATATAACACAAACTCAATGGGAGATAGCACGTACAAATAGAAACCATAATGGCAGATTTTGCAGTCCTCACCTTAAATTGGAAATTATGCCACGATCCCTTAATCGAATCAAATTCAATTGTTTTCCTTTAAGTGACAATCTTTGACGCCAAAGATTTAGCTCTCCGGGGTTCTCTTTCTGAAATATATCACTAAGAATATCATCTGGGAAACTCTCCCTACTTCCGTATCACTCTTCATTGATGTCATAATAGTTACTTGCCTACTAATAAGTTAACCAACGAATGCCTTTAAATATACTATGTCCCTTTTGCAGCCAACATCAAATTCTGTAAAACTTTGCAGGAATTATGAATATGTCATGTATGTCCTATCTGTGAAATTTAAACGTTAGCAGTGTCCTAATATTCAAATTATGCAAGGAAACCCGTTTACTTGCTAGACTTCACTTCACTGTGTCAGACACTATTGAGTGACTGACTGCCTTTTTCATCTTTGGTAATAACATACATAAAATGAGCTGTAAAGGGTACATGAGCATTTGTCTACATCAATAACCCACTTCTTGTAATGGCCAAAATTAAACTGATTGAATCTTTGCGCAGCATAAAACGTACGACCATTCGGTACAATGGTCTGAAAAATCAGACTATTACTTACTGGCTCTATAGCTCCTAAGTCGATTCGACAACTAATAGTCGTTATTTTCCCACTTAAAGACATTTTCAAGCCCCCTTTTTTAGGGAAGTTCTAAATTAGTATTGTCTTTCAAATGCCGTTAGAATTTAACCTTTTCATTTTTTTTGGCCTGCAAATGGGACATAGTACCTTTAACATTGAAATATCATTCAATCTCCCATAACCCCTCACTTAGCGTCTCCATTAGGAAATCATATAGACATGATAAAAGAATGTTAGCATAACCATCCCTATTCTATTACTATTATATTTAATGGTTACATACAAAGTAATCTGACAGTAAAAGAGGGATAGAGAGAGAGAGAGAGAGGTGTATAACGAGAGAGAGAGAGAGAGATAGAGAGAAAGAGTAATTCCCAATTATATTTAGGCTGAACTATCATTTTTAACAAATTCCCACTCAAAATACCACTTTCAAGCAAGGGTCAAAAGGGCAAACAGTTTCTACAGAACTTTCTAAGATCATCCCTGAATCAAGGGTATACAAAAAGCACAAATCAAGTATCCGTCTGAAATAATGCACAATCATATAAATCTCCCCTTGGATCACTGTCCGGGCTTCATGTTTCATAGACGTTCCCTTGATACTAACTTATCTTTTCATGCAAGCACATTCTATCCCTAACCCCTACGCTACATAGCACTTGTGCCCGCCATGCGGGCAAGCACTCTCTCCACACCGAGGGAGTTAATGTGTCCTCTTGCACATGCACGTGACCAGTGGAGTAGGGGTTATTATTTTATACTTTATTTATTTAGCATATTTATACAGGATAAAAAAGAAACAATCGAATCAGCAAAGCTGTTTTTATCGATGTCCTGTTAACAGGATTAAAAATTCCAATTCTAACCAATGGGATTCTTTTTATTACATCAATCAACAAAATGAATACGGCTTTTAATAGAAAAAATAATACTAGTAAAAACTAGGAAAAATATACAAATAATTGAAAATAGGTGCCAGACCGAGGAATAAACCAAACATGTAATACAAAATTAATAATATATGTGTATATACACACACAACACAGATCTTCCAAAATGGGCTCGTTCATATACTCGCACTCACGCATTATACTCACTCATATTCGCACTTGAAACTTTTACATATCTTCACTCGCACTCAGGCATACTATAATACACACACACACGCACCCTCATACACTCACTTACCCATACATACGAGCTCAAGAGAAGGAAAAATAATGTACAAGCATAATACAAATATAAATCCTAATAAATTATCTGGCAGCCATTCATAAAAGAGGTTTCGAAAGAAGTTAATGAAAAACCAATCATATTTGTTGAGTGGAAAAAAATAATAGCAACAATAAAAACGGTTAGGAATCCCAATGGCTAAAATTGGATAACAAGTGCGAATACGAATATATAATAAATCCATATAAATATAATCCATTAAAAAGCATCTACAATACAGTATACAATAAATACATGTGAATATAATACATAAAATGGCATCTACAAAAAAAACTGCAACTTCGATCAACGTTTATTATGATTATTTAGTACGGCGGGCCAGAACATGTAAAACATTTAGAAAAATATGCGTTTGTAACTACATTTGAACGAGAAAAGAGTATGTTGATTTTGCATTTCATTTGGGAGAGAATTCCATGTTTTGGGGCCAAAATATCTAAAGATTGTTTGAATAGTTCAGAATAAGGCTTTGGTAAGACCACATTGAGTAAGTCAGAATTACGAGTGATACAACCATGTCTATCACAGAACATTTCAATTTTATTACATAGTCTTACTAGAGCATTACCATGTATACATCGAAATATAAGCATATTAATAAAATAATCTCTTCTAGTTTCAAATTTGCAATTTCAAATCTTTAAATGGTTAAGAGACGCTGATGTCGAGTGAACCAAAATGATTAGACACTTTACGAGAATCTCTTTTCTGTATGCGATGAATATAATCACGGTATTTTAATAAACAGTTTCCCCACACTGAGCATACATAATCAATACATGGTTGAATGGTTGCCTTATATAAAGTATTGAGTAGGGAGGTGTTTAGCGTGTTACTTAATCTTCGTAATTAGAAAAGTTTATATGCAAGGGTTTTACACAATTGTTTGGCATGTTCATAACAATCAGTATTGACACCTAGATATCTAGCCCAATCAACCTTTTTAAGTTTGGTGCCATTCAAAATTACGTTTAGTTCATTATGGTTGCAGCTAGCTGGCGAGGATCACACCATAGCATGAGTTCTATCAATATTAATCTTTAATATATTATTGTTATACCATTTCTCTAATTCGTTGATGAAAATCTGTAATTTAGACTCAGCGCCATTCACATTTTTACCAGTAGTGTAAATTGCTACATCATCCGCAAAATACTACATGAGCCAGCATTGACACTTTGAATAATGTCATTAATGGAAAGAAGGTAACAGGTCGAGCCAAGTACCCCACCCTGAGGTATTCTGAGCGTTACTTCAACTGGTTTTGACAGTTTACCAAATAGGCTGACACCTTGATAAGAAGTTGTTCTCATACTGCTCGCACTGCCAAATCCTGATAACACACTAGTATAGTACACATGGTGCTTCCACACTCACTAATACCATGATACTTGAAGTTAAAGTTAATCTGTAATTGAACAACTCATTTCGCTATTCAACCTGTAACTGACTAAAACTAGAATATTTAACAATGTGCTTTGGCATAATATATAGTAAATGGCACATGCCCTTTGCCAAGAATATATACATTTAGCCTATCCATGACGTAAATATAACTCAAACTCAATGGGAGATAGTACGTACAGGTAAAAACCATAATATGGCACCTTAAATCGGAATTTTGACTACGATACCGTCTTCTAAAATCCTAGTACGTTATATTATATTATATACTATTATTGTTATTTGAATGTTTTGTATTTGATTTATCAATAAATGCAGAAACATCTTCCCCCAAAAAATAAAAATATATATTCCTATCTGAATTATGTATAGAATATAGGTGAAATTGCGTCAATGCTAAGCTGTTCCCGTTATTGATAAGATAAATTCGGATGAATAAAAAATAACCAAGCCTGTTCTTATGAAAACAATTATAATTATTAACTTAATATGGTATACACACCGCCAAACCGTTCCACAATCCGTAACCGACCGATTATTTTCCATTAGGTGTATTGAAACATTTTGACCGGTCTGTTGTCGGTCTCTTTGTCGTAACTGCGGTATTATTCTGCGGTCATGCTTACCTTCTTCAGAGTCTTACAGTCAGGCGTGTGGTGGACGTTCGTAGGAGTTTAACAGAAAAATGATTTACATATACGTTAATTTATAATAGGGAAACTTTGTCGTGGCATAACACACCAATACACAGACAGAGGGGGAGAGAGAAAGATAACTTTTGCATAAAGAAGATATTGAAGTATTTTCCTATTCTTTTTTTCGTGCTCTACTAACATGATCAAATCAGGCAATTACAGAGTTACACATATCTGCATCCATCACACAATATATATGCGATACTTGATACTCAATCCCTTTCTCTGCAATGTGTGATAAGTCAGCCTCAGGGTAATTGATTCATCAAATCTTCTCACAATAACTCGTATATAAAACATAAGTATAGTTTTCCTTGGTGTAATTACTAGGAAAAAAAATCTCTACAAATTAAAATCTAAATGTTATATGAATTGTTTTTAAAGAAGCTCACAGAGGCAATATCCACACGACGTTCAGAGAACTTAAATCCTGGTTCTTCCTGGTTTGGTTTCCGGTGTTGTACCCGGTGTTGTTCCTGGTGTCGTTTCAAGAGTTGTTCTTCTTTTTGTACCCGGTGCTGTTCCTGGTGTTGTTTCTTGTGTTTTTCATGACGTTGGTGTAGTACAGATTACCGTGTAGTGTCGCCTACGACCCAAGTACCGGACTTTGTAATCAGGGCAACGAGGTCTACCAAGATGATTTCTACAAAGGAGACCATTACTCTTGTCACAAGTCACGCCAGAAACAACTACAGCATCAAAAACGCCAATAACAATAGGTTAGGTCAATTGTTTATAGTAAAGAATATATTGTACTTAAAAGAAGAAAAAAAATCATGTTTAAGGGGAATTTTAGGTAAATTCCAGAAGACAGATAATCGTATCTGTGTTGGTACAAATCAACTATAAAATTAATATATACACCTTGGTGACACACAGACCTTCTATCCATGAACGTTTGAAATTGTAAACATAGAAACTGAAGCTTGAAATGATAGTTTCTAGCTTTTGGTATGTAAATAAAGTGAATGACAATCGATTATGATATAACCCTTGGTGGAATTTGTCATATCTTGATAATCATGATTTGCAATCTTTGTTTATATCTTATCAAAATTGTGTTGAGAAGTACAGATTGATTAACCGGAATTCCGGTCTTGAAAATGAGCAAGAAGTAAATGAAGTAGAGTTACTTGAAGGTGCTCAGCACACCCCAGGATTCCCTATCGATTGTGCCCTCCCAAAAGAAGTGGAATGTCGAACGGCTGATACGCACATCTTCTCCAATGAAACTAATGATGATGTGACATGCGACACGAGTAGAGGTCTACTATGTAGAAACCATCCTGGTAGGCCTCAGGTGGTGGTGTGTGGTCGATAGTGGTGGTAACGTTGCAAAAGCGCTCCCCTAAATTCTCGCTTTGTTTATACTTTGAGGCGTATTTAGTGAGAGTTTTCCGGATAATATACAAGTGGAAGATCTTTGGAAGACATTTGAGGTAGAAATTTAGTAGTCTGACCTGGAAAATCGACATTTGGAAGTCATTTCTGACTCGACTTAATTGTGACGATTACTGACACCGGAATTTGCTTACCGCGGGAGTCGTGAATGGAAAGTAATACACTAAAATGGCGCACCCGTCGGAATTTGACGCTGAATGCTATTATAACGCAAATCAGAGTTCTTGGAATCGGATTAAATTTTATCAAGAGTACTCATCCTTTATCACTTACAGAAGAGAATCAAGGTAGGATCGTTCCATTTATTATATCATGGCGATCCAGACCAAATCCAAAGCAAAGATGAGGCTGATGATGAGACTAAGTTTTGTACCCCAAGTTTACATTCTTATCTCCTTAGTATTTGTTTACCGCACATTGCAGAACATGAACGATATCAATGATTATGAAGCTCGAAACGGAGTTAATGGGTGCATGGTATATCTATCAAGGAACCAATGCGTATGTGAATAATACCAAGAGCCTAGGCATACGTTTAGATCAATCCAAATTTGAAGAAGGCTGGGTTACGTGAATTTACCAGCACCAATAGCTGTAAGGCAATTTCAGTCCTGTTACTTGTACTTGGGGGAATCTTGAGACCAATCCCGGGCCAATAAAATGTCATTGTAAGATGTATGCAAAACCATTAGCAAAGAACCAAAGGGTTGTTATGTGTGAAAATGAGGAATCTCAACAATGTGTGCACATCAAGTGTGGTGGCATATCACAAGAAGAATATGAAGATCTTAGAAATTGTAGTCCAACCAAGAGGACAGTGTGGTTCTGTAATTTCTGCGAAAACCTAAACCTGATGACATCATTTGATGATGACTAAATCCCGACGGACAATTCGTCTTCAATATTATTTGAGTCTGATATTGAGGAAGATGATTTATCCAGCAATACTTCCGTGGAGAGTGAACCAAAGAAAAGGCCAACGTTTAGGAAACTAAATGTCCTAAGTGTGAATTGCCGTAACGTCAAGAGTAGGCGGAAACAACATGATAGGCGAGCACTCTTAGATCAGGAAGATCCAGACATTATATGTAGCAATGAATCACATGTGGACGATAGTCATTACACAAATGAAGTATTCAAATCAAATACCCATAAAATATTTAGAAAGGACAAAAATAAACATGGTGGAGGTGTTTTCATTGGGGTTTATAGAAAAGATGTTCTTGATGTTTATGAAGATAGCTTGGATGCAGAGTGTGAAGCATTATGGGTGAAGATACTTTTGCAGGAAAGCAGCCGCTCTACATAGGCTCATTTATCATGCCGTTACAGTGCCTCTTAATACGTGGCAAATATGGCCTGAATATACCACGAACAGTGTATGTTTGCAAAAAGAAGACATGGATGGACTCCGCAATGAATGGAAGGTTTTAAAAATCAATTCCTTCAATCAGAACCAATGAAGAGAGACATAGAAACAACTTTGTCAATGCTTAAAGACAAGATATTTGCAACCATTGACAAGTTCATACCTCAGAAAAAACTTTCCGCATGGCAAGATGTTCCATGAATGAATTCAACCAACAAGAGACTCATCAGGAAGAAGAAGAGGGCATGGAACAGAGCAAGAAAAAGCAACAGTGAGAAGGTAGTCCCAGCTAGTCAACCTTTCCAAGGCATTTGACACAGTGGCACATCGACTGAAGAAGACTAGAAGTATACACTATGGAATAAGAGATAAAACCAATGAATGAATCCAGACATGGCTTACTACAAGAACACAGAGAGTAGTAATTGATGGAGAAACATCTTCTACAGCTCACGTCGACTCCGGGTTACCCCAGGGTACAGTGTTGGGACCGTTGATGTTTCTGCTGTTTATTAATGACTTCGGGGACAACATAAACTCATCCATAAAATTATTCGCCGACGACTGCGTCCTATTTCGAGAAATAAAGAAAAAAGAAAATACAACCAAACTACAGAAAGATCTTGACACCTTGAACAAATGGACAGAAGACTGGCAAATGGATTTCAACTCTAAGACGAGAAGAGGAGCGGTCGTTATTTTACCTGTCGTGACTGCTAAGAAAGCATGAATGCTTGTTACTAAGCAACCAGAGGACCGACGGCTTTAGGTCCTCTCCGAGAGACCTTGTAATGAGGATTAATGCCTTACCGAAGGGCACTAGCGCATCGAATTGGTTTCGAACCCTGGTCACCGGATTACGAGCCCACTGCTCTACCAACTGAGCTATCGCGCCTCCACGAAATGCCACGAAATGCCACACTGTGAGAGTAGACAGGAAGCGAGAACCAATCATCCACAACTACAACTTAGGAGGGGATATCCTGCAAGCAGTACCTATTTATTATTCATTATTCATATTATATCTTGGAGTGGAAATTCATGGGCAACTCAGCTGGAAGCCTCATATCGATGCCGTCGCAGCAAGAGCAGGAACAACCAGAGGACCGACGGTTTTAGGTCCTCTCCGAGAGACCTGGTAATGGGGATTAATGCCTTACCAAAGGGCACTAGCGCATCGACTTGGTTTCGAACCCGGGTCACCGGATTACGAGCCCATTGCTCTACCAACTGAGCTATGGCGCCTCCACGAAATGCCACGAAATGCCACACTATGAGAGTAGACAGGAAGCGAGAACCAATCATTCACAGCTACAACTTAGGAGGGGATATCCTGCAAGCAGTAGCTATTCATTATTCATTATTCATATTATATCTTAGAGTGGAAATTCATGGGCAACTCAGCTGGAAGCCTCATATCAATGCCGTGGGAATCCTAAGAAAAAACATCAGCAATGCTCATCGCAGATCAAACAACAGGCCTATATCTCTTTGGTATGATCGCAACTGGAATATGCCTTCGTCAGATTTACCAGCTCGAGAAACTGAAGCTTAAAATGATAGTTTTTAGCTTTTGGTATGTAGATTAAGTTTGACGATCGATAATATTATACCCTTGGTGTATTTTGTCATATCTTGATAATCATAAGTTACAATCTTTATTTGCATCTTGTCAAGAATGTGTTGAGAAGTATGTCAATGGCTGCGTGTGCTATGGATGGGTTAACCGGAGTTCCGGTCTTGAAAATGAGCAAGAAGTAAATGAAGTAGAGCTACTTGAAGATGCTCAGCACATCCCAGGATTCACTAAAGATTGTGCTTTCCCCAAAGACGTGGAATGTCGAACGGCTGGTACGCACATCTTCTCCAATGAGAATAATGATGATGTGACATGCGACAAGGGTAGAGGTTTCATATGTTGAAACCATCATGGAAGGCCTCGTTGCTGTGATTACAAAGTCCAGTACTTGTGTCCTGGTCGACACTAAACGGTGACCTGTAATACACCAACGTCAGGAACAACATTGGGAAAAACACCTGGAATCACTCCAGGAACAACCCTTAGAACCACTCAAGAAAAAGAAAAAAAGAGAACAATACCAGGTACAACAACGGGAACAACACCGGGAACAACACCAGGCACAACTCTAGGAACAACGCCAAGAACAACTACAGAATCAACAACGCTAACAACAACAGTTGTTAGGTCAACTGCTTATAGTAAAGAACATATTGTACTTCCAAACAAAAATCTTGTTTAGGGGGAATTGTATTTAGGAATATCCCAGAAAACATGAACCCGTATATGGATGGATACAAATCAAATATACAATTAGTTTATACACTGTGGTGGCACATAGATCTTAAATCCATGAATGTTTTTAATTGAATACATAGAAATTGAGGTTTGAAATGATAGTTTCTAGCTTTTGGTATCTAGATTTAGTGAATGCGATCGATAATACTATCCCCTCGGTGGATTTTGTCATATCTTGATAATTATAATTTGCAATCTTTATTTAAATCTTGTCCATAATGTGTTGAGAAGTATGTCAATTACTTCATGTGATATGAATGGATTAACCGGAATTCCGGTCTTGAAAATGTGCAAGAAGGAGATAGAAAAGAGCTACGTGAAGATGCTGAGCACATCCCAGGATCCCCTGATGAATGTGTTTTCCCCAAAGAAGTTGAATGTCAAACGGTTGATACGCACATCTTCTCCAATGAAACTGATGATAATGTGACGTGCAACACAAGTTGAGGTCTCCTTTGTAGAAACCATCCTGGTAGACCCCGTTGCCCTGATTACGAAATCAGGATGTTGTGTTGTGGTCGACACTAAACGGTAACCCGTAGTACACCAACGTCAGGAACCAAGCAGGGAACAACCCCTGGAACCACTCCAGGAAAAAATTCAGGTACAACACCGGGAACAACACCAGGTACAACAGCATCAACAACGCCATCAACAACAGGTTATGTCAACTGCATATAGTAAAGAACAAATTGTACTTCCAAAACAAATTTTGTTCAAGGGAAATAAATGTATAAAATCTATCCTTCCTACACATCATAGCAACCCAGAGCTTGCAGAGAAGTTTAGCTTGTACTTTTCCACAAATGCTGAGGTGGTAACTGGTGCAAACTTAATAGTTGGCAATTCTGCTGGGAAAGACCAGGGAGATGAAAGACCATGTGCTTCCGAGGAGATAGTAAATAGGATTATAACTGGTTATCCGTTAACTTTGAGCTTGAAACGGGTGTCTTTCCTAGGTCATTCAAGGAAACGACCTCTGCTAAAGAAGCCAAAACTAGACTCTGACACCTTAAAAAACTACAGACCAGTTAAGTTCATCTCAAGGTCTTAGAAAGAGTTGTGGCCCAACGTCTTCAGGAATATATGGAACTGAATGATCTAAGCGAACCACTTCAATCAGCTTACATGAAGCATCATAGCACTGAGTCCGCCCTTATCAAAGTTCATAATAATATTCATCAAGCACTTGCCCCAAAACAGGCCGTTTTCTTAGTGCTACTCGATCTGTCGGCAGCTTTCGACACCATTGACAAGGACGTACTCATCAGGCGGTTTTATTCGATGGATGTAAAATGATCTTCTTTTGCGTGGATATCTTCTTATCTGAGCGACCGTTTGCAGGCAGTCAGGAATAATGAATGCATGTCCTATGTGGCTGAAACTTCCGTATGGTGTCCCTCAGGGGTCTGTGTTGGGCCCGTCATTCTTCAGCAATTATGCCAGCCGCTCTTGCACGGTCCCAGAGCATCAATATACATCTTTATGCGGATGAAACCCAGCTATACACATCGTTTAATCCATCTGATCCCTTAAGTGAGGCCTCTACCAGACATACACTTGAAGCCTGCATCAATGATATGTGAGCATGGATGACACAGAACAAACTGAAACTGAATGATAACTAGAGTGAATTTATGATAATTGCCTCAAAACACCTGGCAGATAAGATCCGTAGTCATTCATTGCGCATAGGATGTGTTGATGTACAATCAAGTTAAAGGAATCTTGGAGTCCATTTCGACTCTGAAATGTCAATGTCTGCTCACGTTACAACTATACTTGGCGATCTGTTTATATGCACTTACGCAATATTCACAGTATAAGAAAGTCGTTATCATGCAAGCTAGGTTGCAGCCTATGTTATTCATTCATATGTTATGTCTCGTATCGATTATGGAAATGCTTCATTGTTCAAGGCCTCCTCTTATCAACTTGCCAAACTGCAACGTGCTCAAAATTCTGCTGCTCGGGTCCTCAGTGGAACATCTCGCTTTTCCCACATTACCCCAGCTCTGAAAGGTTTACACCAGCTACCAGTATACAACAGAATAGAGTTCAAAATCTTACTCCACACATGGAAAGTAATGCATGATCTGGCTTTACAGTACCTGCGAAATCTCATCACAAAATATGTCCTAGGCAGAAATCTCCGCTCTTCTTGTACAAAACAGTTAACAGTCCAAAGAACTATGTCTGCTCTTGGAGAAAATACTTTTTTTTATTCTGCAGCGCCATCTCTTTGGAATGCTCTTCCACTGAAGATCCGATCAGCAGAATCCCTAGAAACATTTTAAAAGAATTTAAAGTCATACATGTTCGCATGTTATTTTCGTTAATTATATGTTGATTATACATCTATGCATATGTGTTCTTAACAGGTTAACTACAGGTCACCATGTGGTGACTTCGTAATTAGGGCAACGAGGCCCATCAGGATGGTTTCTACATAGGAGACCTCTACTCTTGTCACATGTTACATCATCATTAGTCTCATTGGAGAAGATGCGCGATAGCTCAGTTGGTAGAGCAGTGGTCTCGTAATCCGGTGACCCGGGTTCGAAACCAAGTCGATGCGCTAGTGCCCTTTGGTAAGGCATTAATCCTCACTACCAGGTCCCTCGGAGAGGACCTAAAGCCGTCGTCCGTCTGGTTGCTTACTTACAAGCATTTATGCTTTCTTAGCAGTCAGGTAAAATAACCATCAATCAATCAATTACTTTGAGAAGATGTGTGTATCAGCCGTTCGACCTTCCCCTTTCTTTGGGGAAAGCACAATCAGGGAATTCTGGGATTGCATTTTCAAGTAGCTCTACTTTTCCTCATTCTTGCTCAATTTCGAGACCAGTATTATGGTTAATTCATCCATACCACTTGCAGTTATTGACATACTTCTCGACACATTCTGGACAAGATAACAAAATGCAAATATAGATTGCAAGTGATGATTATCAAGATATGACCAAATCCACCAAGGGAATATTTTTATTGATCGCCATTAACTAAATCTACATACCAAAAGCTAAAAACTATCATTACAAGCTTCAATTTATATGTATACATTAAAAAAAATGTTAATTGATATATGGTCTGTCTGTCACCACGGTGAATACAATTATTTATATTTATTTTTATCAACACAGATACGGTTTCATGTCTTCTGCAATATACCCAAAAATGCATTCCCCTTAATCAAGATTTTTTTTTGGAAGTACAATATGTTCTTTCTTTAAGCATTTGACCTAACCTGTTGCTGTTGGCGTTGTTGGTGCTGTAGTTGTTCCTGGTGTTGTTTCAGGTGTTTTGCCTGTTGTAGTACCTTGTGTGATAACATATATTTCATCACTTTAGTTTGCTCGTATTACTTGCGAAGCAAGGACAATTAAAACTTGCATGAGGATTTGAAGGAGCCCGGGTTAAAGGCATAAGTTGTTGCTTATAGGCTCCAGAGGGTTTTTTTAATACTATTGTTAGTCTAATAGAGTTGTGGAAACGAACAAAACACATTTGTAAGTATGTAATTTAATAAGTATCATATATGTGAGCACCGAATGTAAATGAATAATTTGTTCATAACGAAGAGTACATAAATGCAAACAAATGCAATTTGTATTAATGCATTAAAGGAATTACCAATCAACATGACGTTGACAATCGTATGATCATATAATCTGCGCTGTCCGTGCTCAATGGCAAAGTCATAAGACGTTTTATGTAGGTAGTTAGTAGTTGTCCGGTTGGTATTTATCATTCTTCTAGGGGTTGGTTTTTAGGGCTAAGTTACCTGGGCTAGGGTCATAAGGCTGGGTCGCCTTCACAAGCATATGGTTGATTTTATCCTTTAATATTATCATATTAACAGTTCGCATTTCAGGTTTTTGCCTTTACTTTGCAGTAGTCCTTTTTAATGTTATCAACCCTAGTCAAATAAAGCATAACAATTTTGAAGAAATGCACAACCAAAATTATCATTTTAACCTTTAACACTTCATCGGATTCAACTTTTTGTTTCCGTCTCCACTTTGTTTTTTGTTTTCTTATTTGAGTAAGGCACTTCATTCAACGTTCGGATAGAACATGTCGCAAATCTTAACCTTCAGCCAATTGAGATCGTCAAAGACACACTCATCCGGATTGGTGAAGAGTGAACGTATTTCCTTGAGCACGTTTTGTGTGAGACTTTATGATTGGATGATTTCTTTCATTGACACATGTTTGAGGGTGGGACAATAACTGACCTGGTGGCAAGCCAAGAAAGTGCCATGGTGTAGTTGAGCGCATTTGGATTCGGCGAATTGAGCTTTCTTCTCTACCGCGATCGATTCAAAGTTGGGGTATTTTGTGCATTGGAGTGGAACAGTCGGTACATCCATCCGAGCAATATGCAGGATCTATGAAGAGATATATGAAAAGTGCATGGTATTTAACGCCAACACAAAATTGCTAAGACCTTGGGGTAGAACTAAAAAGTTACGCCTGCTTAATTCGGGTATTCAAAGGACCACGAAATCTACAACGTGGAAACTAAGATGTATTGAGACACGGTCATACAAGAATCATGATAAAGGTAATTGTTTATGAACTAATTCAGACATCTCTAATATCTTTAAATAGAGACGACGAATCTGTTTACATCCTTGCAACAAATGCCGTCAAATTATTCCTTTGTTTTCTCTAGGCTACTTCAAATAACATCTGGTAACCAATAGCGGAAAGTTGAGGAGCTGTGGACAACATATATTCCCCATGACTGTTCTAACCGCTCTCATCAATGCCCTCCCAGGACAGATCAAAGCTGAAAGGCATCATCAGCGGTGGTGCTACTGGGGGTACGGAAGTCGTTGCTTGAATCTTCGTCGTACACTCCGCAGAGTCCACATGTGTAGTCATGCAGTGAATTCGAAGTGGTGTAAACCTTGATGGCTTCCCTTGCGTCGTAGAGGATGCTGAAGCCCAGTCCACTGGTTGCTAGGGTGAAGTGAGCGATGGGCTGTAAGACCAGTCCACCTGACTTGTTGGGGAGGGTCACACCACTTCCTTGTAGGAGACGACATAACCGGGTCGGAGTTACATCAGGTCAGAGGGGTTACCGATGTCGATCAAGACAGACCTGATGATAAGATATAAGCAGCCAAAGATTACGAGCCGCGATGGTACGCAAGGATAATTGCGAGAACATTCGCATGTGTTGCAATTTAATTCAGGAAACGGGCATTATGTAACTGGACATTAAATTATATCAAACATGAAGAGTGTATAACTTTGAATTATTTACATCAATATTTAAATCATTTGTGTTACTTTCTTTAACATGTTTGTATTTATAACTGGACTAACGTTACTTTAAAGGTACTATGTCCCATTTGCAGGTCCAAAAAATAAAAAGATTAAATTCCAACGGCATTTAAAAGACAATACTAATTTAGAACTTGCCTGAAAAAAGGGGGCTTGAAAATGTCTTTAAGTGGGAAAATAACGACTATTAGTTGTCGAATCGACTTAGGAGCTATAGAGCCAGTAAGTAATAGTCTGATTTTTCAGACCATTGTACCGAATGGTCGTACGTTTTATGCTGCGCAAAGATTCAATCAGTTTAATTTTGGCCATTACAAGAAGTGGGTTATTGATGTAGACAAATGCTCATGTACCCTTTACAGCTCATTTTATGTATGTTATTACCAAAGATGAAAAAGCCAGTCAGTCACTCAATAGTGTCTGACAGTGAAGTCTAGCAAGTAAACGGGTTTCCTTGCATAATTTGAATATTAGGACACTGCTAACGTTTAAATTTCACAGATAGGACATACATGACATATTCATAATTCCTGCAAAGTTCTACAGAATTTGATGTTGGCTGCAAAAGGGACATAGTATCTTTAACACAACATCATAGAGTGATATATTACTCTAGAAATAAGCCCCTCAATAAAATATTCCCATTTTGTAGTATTATTAGTAGTAGTATTCGTAGCAGCAACAACAACACCAGTAGTAGTGGTAGCAGATTTAGTTTTAGTAGTAGTAGTAGTAGTAGTAGTAGTAGTAGTAATAGTAGGAGTAGGAGAAGTAATGGTTGTGGTGGTGGTGGTGGTGGTGGTATTTATTTTCAGTTTGCTTAAAGGAGGGTGGAGAAGAAAAAACATTACACTCAATGAAATTCAAAAAATTTAGAATATTATGCCAGTTTAAACACTTCCCAAACAAGATTCAATTAAATTAATGATTTGAAAACACCAATGACACTAAAAAACAATCATTTAAACAAGCCTCCACGAGCGACTCGAAGCGAAAATGTGAAGGCGATCGTTTTCGGTCTAAGGGCTGTGACGTGAGAGGGAAGACACGATCCCATCATAATGTTATGCAGAGCGCTCGCTGCAGTTAGATATTGTGCTTTGCCTGAGTCACACCTTTGCGTATTTGGCTTGCGTATTGCTGCGTATTTATGGCAAGTCGTTTTAACATTTATTCCTATGTTTTGATATGAAGAAATGAATTCTTGATATCAAGAAATGATTTTCTGTTGTACAGCAATGGTGATTCTTGATATCAAGAATTCGATTTTTTGATATCAAGAATTAATTTCTTGATATCAAGACATAGGAATAAATGTTAAAACGGCTTGCCATAAATACGCAGCAATACGCAAGCCAAATACGCAAATTAAGGTGTGACTCAGGCATAATAATACTTCCACCTGTGTACCATGGAGTGCACTGCTTGTGCATAAATTAATAATAATGACTTAAATTTCATGAGCACGTATCCAGTATTTTTATCTCCATGTATTTCACAATTTGGTCTGCAATGACCTTTATCTGCTCATGCTCAGACTGCAACTTTGAACTGGCTTATTAGCGGCGGGTCTTCCCGCTTACGTCACACACGTCCCGGATGTAAAAACAGAGTTGCACAGCGGACAAAATTTAGAGTTGCAAATTGGTCACTTAAAACGAAGCATTCTTGGCTGGATGACAATGTTTGGTTTTCATACTTATTTTATTTCATTTATAAGACTCTCTTCTTTATATACATGCAAAAATTATCCAAATCTGACAACATTTCCAACCTTTTCCATCCTCCTTTAAACAGTTGAAATCTATGGATGACGCATTAGGCTTTTATGAATCGTAACTGTTACACTGTTTGTCTGACGCGAAGGCATAGTTTGATAGTGTCGGAGAAAGGGACAAGTTAAGGGTAAGTGTTAGATATACAAACATGCATTCTGACTCACAATATGCATTTGTCCGCCTGGGAACAAGATGGCAATGTTTAGATTTGTTAACCATATAGCCACCTTAATTTTTTTTTTTCTGTATAAATTCCACTTAGCCACGACGCAACTTCTTCTGACTCTCCTTGCTCTGTATTTCACCTAGGGCCTATAACCATTATATCGATTTTTTTTCATATACTGAATTATATCCGCAACTATTTACACGTATGTCACCTTTGCCTGTTGTCAGATTCTCTATTTCGCTGTTCTCTCTTTTCCTGTCTATTCATCTGTCTCTTTCTTTAGGACAAATGATATGTCTCTCTCTTTCTCTCCCTCCCCTTGGCTCTACCCCCCTCCACACTACCTCAATCTCTGTCTCTCTACCTCCGTATTAATGTCGCCGTGTTGTCTGGTTGTAAATAGGCAATTTTATTTCAATAAAAAAAATGGTGGTACATGTAATAATAGTGGGAACGTATTTGGAAAGGAAAATCAAGCTGTATTATGTGAATACGACTGCATTCGTATCGGCGTGGCCACATCAGGAAGAGCGCGTATTTTTATCATTATCATGTGTAGTGCGCCTAATTGCGAACAATGGCCACTTCATGTGTCAACAGATGTCTGACGGTCCGACAAAGAGAGCTGGTTGACAGCTGGTCATACCTGCAGTCGGTTTGCTTTGATCTGCTTCGCTCGCTAAATTCATTCACATCATAATGTGCTCCTGCAGACGAGCGGTGACTCTCATGAAGACAAACAGATCATAAATACGCAGCGTGTGGGCAGGTGGGTCGAACTAGAACTCCATGAATTTCCGTGCAATGTATGTCGGTCTGGTGTCGTTCTCGTCGTTATGACTGGGTATAATGTTATGTTCGGTCTTTGTATGTCGGTCTGCACGGTGTCGGTTTTGTCGGTATAATTATATGAGTGTGGTAAAACTAACCTGTAACAAATATTGTTTTCCTTTTGTTCTTGGCGGTTAATGTCATTCTCGACGTAGATATGAAAGGAAAAGTCCAGACAGTCCGTGACCAGGGTATAGGTACACGCCCCATGGAAGCTGAAGAGCTTGCCATCGATGGAACGGTAGTGCTGTCGGGACTTTAAGCTACTCCGAAAAACCACTGCCAGGAACAAATTACGCCTGATCTAGAACGAGCATTAATATTTTCAAGTCTACTACTGGCATGAGCTGTATGAAACGTAAGTACTCAAACAAATGGGGGCTACACCCCCCGCACCTATTCCGAGGCCCCTGTAGTAATATAAATCATCGGTAGATTTGCTTCCATTTTGTTTTGTTGCTTCGATCTTGTGGCATGAAGAGAATTAAGTACAGCACCTATGTTTTACAGATCGCCATTGCATGACTATACTCACAGCCGTCTAATAATAATGTTATTTCTTAGCTGTCCAAAGATATCCAAACAACTTGTAAAACTGTCTACGTAGTTTTAATTTCATTTCTATTGGAAAAGGCATTGATTAATTCTTGTTAAGTATACACATAGTCAGTTTCACACTCTGAAAGATTATCAAACTACAGTATTTGTATAGGCCTAGTCAACATGAAGAAGTCGTACAGTCCACGAAATTAATGTTGGACAACATGCGGCAGGCAAATAAAACAGGATTATAATACAAATATAGTTATATCATCAGCCCATGACGGTTAGGCACAGTCAAACACTATTCATGACAATACCTGGGTCACATCATCAAACCGATCGATTTTGTCCGTTCGGGGTATAATATAATGTAATATAAGTGTTCAGTCTGTTGTCGGTGTGGTATCGGTCTCCTTGGTGTGACCAGGGTATTAGTCCCACTGCCTAACTGACTCCAAACCTACCCAAAACCGACCGATTCTTGGCTGTACGGAGCAATTGAGTTTTTGTTCAGTCTATTACTGGTGTAGTTTCGGTCTGGTTGGTGTGACTTGGGTATAATGATACTTACATGGGACCTGAGTCGCAGGCGGAATGGTGGTATCCAGCCGAGCTGACGTAGGGCTCCTAGGGATCGGCACAGCCGCTCGGGCAGCTCGTCTGTGAGCAGCTGTTGTAAGAGAGAATAATGTGATATTGTTGAAACTGCTCCGAGAATGTTAATGTGTTTTGTCTTTGTTTATTGGAATCTGTGCTATGTACTGGGGATGTATATTGATAATTCGACAGATTCTCATCGAGCCCACTCAACAAAATATCTAACCCAATGAAAAGTAAGAAGGAGAGAGAACCATACAAAACATCGTATATGTTAGTCTAGAAGTATCGAAACTTTCGTTTCCTTCTACATGTTCGATGATGATTGTTTTACCTGACTGTTAAGAAAGCATGTATATGCTTGTAAGTAAACAACCAGGTGACCGACGGCTTTAAGTCCTCTCCGAGGGACTTGGTACTGAGGATTAATGCCTTACCTCGTTACAAGACTACTGCTCTACCACTGAGTCATCGTGCCTCATATTTTTCATTATCATCCCATTCAAAGATTAGTATGCATGTATAATTACAGGCATACACATGGTTATAAAAGTTCTCACGGTAGGTGGTGTAAATCTATTTCATATCCTTCTTTAATTATTTTAAGATTAATTTAAAGACTTAATGTTTTCATCTTCATTTATTTCAATAATGTACATCTTATGTTCTCTACATAAATCAAATCATTACAACGTTCGTTCTCTTAAAATCATCAAAATATTAAGCTTTTTTGGATAAGTTATGAACTATTTTGATGGAATTCGTTCCTTAACGTATTCAAATTATTCAAAATAAGATGATCACATGGGATTTACTTACGATGGTTCAGTATCGGATTATGGTTGCCGTCTTTAGTGTAGAATGAGTATGCCGGTCTGTAAAACAAACGAGATACATATTAGTTTGATTTCCAATGTAAAGAAACAGTCACGTTTTAAATCTTAATTACTTGTTCAATCTAATGTCAGCACTTCTAAGAACGAGTATTCTGATCTGTAAATTTAGAACACAAGATATATACACAATATGTATGTTGTATTCTTAAAAACTGAAACATTCGAATATTTTTTGTCATTAAATCTACTTTGATTATTCACGCTGAAGTAATATAGATGGATCGAATTGTAACTCAATATAAATGGATTACAGATTTGCATACAACATGCATTTAGACGAAATTTGTTTTATCTGTTGATCATCATTAGAACTAAGTATTTATCGAAAAATCAATGGAAATTAAATTATATAAATACGTTTGCCATAATAAAAATCTTATGTTAAATTATGTTAAATGTGAATGTTTTGCTTTGAAATTAACTATAAATCATCCACAGGAAATATAATCAATTTAAACTGTAACCTTTAAAAGAAATTGTAAACTATACTTTTAAGTATAACAAAAATAAGTCTTATACTTTGGTCTTTCTTTATAATACACAAGGACATAATAACTGTCATATTAATACTTGAAATAGAAATCTAGTACCTAATCTATCGTTTAACTATGTCGCTTGGACCTGTTTTATTTTCGTTTGAATTAATGAAATTTGATTCTAATCAATAAATTTATCTGCATGTTATCATGTATATCAATATCAATATCAATAATGATATTTTGGCGCCATGAACGTTGACTGAAATGAAGATAACTATTGGAGTTATTGTCCTTAAAAAAATAAATCTTATTAGCAATAATTTACCACTTCTTGTCATTGTCAACAAGTTTACATGAAAATTGGCTTACCCGAAAATAATAAGGATAAAATAAGTGAAGAAGAAGGTAGTATATTGCACGAACCATGATTTTGTTAACTCTTTCAGGCTGGTTGACTTTGGTGGCCAAGCCATGAGCAAAGAGAAACCTTGTCTAAAGTTTCAAGCAGTCTTGACTTCCAGAATTAATTCGGGTCTCCTTTTTGCGTTCTCACAATAATGTAGAAGAACAAATGTATTCGCAGTCCAGGCCCTCTAAAAATCGGGCTTTAGGAGAGAGCAACACTTGGAGAGGGATTAGCGTAGGCCTTTTATACCCCTATTTGGATGTAATTGTGAGCAGCTTGGTCGGTAGAAGGGTGCGCACAACACCCCTAGATAAACCTCACCAAGTGGTTGGTAAAGAAAAGGGGGCGCATTACCAAAAGAAAACAAGAAATCCTCTGGTGATAAAATGTTCTGGTTAAGGATATGCATGCGACTGGAATGTGCGGGTTATCGGCAACTAACTAATTATGTGGGTTTTTATTTTAGTGTATATGGAGCTGAGACGAGATTACATCGTTTTGTCGATTCCGTTCACATGTTGGGTTTGTCAAATAGAGCAGGACTGTAGTAGAAGTTTAATTCATAGATATCTCCTCCTTTGAATGAAGGCTTTAATAGGTTATCTCCACTTGTGTAATTTGAGATTCTAGGTTATACATCATCCTTTTGATACTTTTTAGTTTCTATTGGTTTTTCTTTCTTAAGTAATGAGAGGAACATGTAAATTAATATTTCATATTAATATGTATTAATATTAATACTTATATTAATATTTATATTAATATTTATATTTATATTTATATTTATATTTATATTTATATTTATATTTATATCGATATTAATATTTATATTAATATTTATATTGATATTTCATGGCAATAATGCTTAGCATGCAAAAATAACATGTAACGTATGACATTATAAATTTAAGGAAATATAGAGACATGAAGGTAATGGACTCAAGTATAACCAAAAAGACCATTTGTCTTACTTTTTCTGACTTTATTTCTGTTAAAGGTTGGTATTCAGTGTAGGCCTACATATGCATTCATTCAAGGTTTTAAAATAGAGTCAAGTGGTACATTAACCAATACAAGAATAGAGATTGAGTTTAAAAATGAAAAATTGAACCTAATTATTTCAAGTTTAATCATTCCCATCCAGCCTATGGCACGTTCATTAATATGCGTTCTTTTTAGTGTTATATAAACGGGCTTACATTATAGGGCAATCGCTGTACCTTTTGTAATTTTCCATCTCAGTTTTGTTATCTTATTCAACCATCATCAATATTGGAATTGTCAACCTGCTTATTGTTCATATTAAAGCATTCTAGGACAAAAGGCTTTATTCCATAGTTATTCAGTTTCCTGTTCCTTGTGTTCCAGTGGTTGCATTATCTATTCTCGTTCATTTGTTTCTTTCCGGTTTGTATGGCTTTTATTGCCAATAAATTTGTAATTTTGATAATGATGATGATGACGATAATAATAATGACAATGATAATGTTTGTGATAATGATAATAATGATACAAATAATAATTACAATAATAATGATACTAATGATTATGATGAACATAGTAGTAATATTAACAATAGTAATAATAACAAAAATAATGATAATACTGATAGTAAAAACAATAATGATAATAATCATAATAATAGTAACAATAATATTGAAGAAAAAGAAGGAGAAGAAGAAGAATATTTGTTATGACTACAGCATGATTGAATAGAATAGTATTGGATCACATTTAAATTGACAGTATCCTTAAATTAATTAGGTAGAAAATTGTTAACGCATGGTCACTGTTTCTCTATTTCTCGGTCTCATTTTATCTGCTTGTGTTGCTGTTTGTCCGGGAAGGGATTTCCTTTAATCAAGGTGATTTTCATGTCCGAAAATAAAAGTTCTCCCGTGGCGTCTGCTATCACGCAGTCGTTGATTGTATGCTTCTCTTACAGCTCCTGAAATTGTTTTCATTGCACATACCTTTTATGGAAGAGAAAAACATACGTACTGAAATGAAGAAAAAAGAATCAAGTGTATTTTGTCTTTCCGCGAACTATACAATTTGAAAAGGTTATCGCTGTGTGTGCGTGTGTGTGTAATAGAGAGAGGGTGTATGATTTAGAGATGGTGAGAGAAAGAAACAGAGAGAAATTAAATGAGAGATAGAACGAAAGCGATATAGAAGAGGGGGAAACGTGTGCATAGATGCGTTGCTGTGCGTGTATATGTGTGCGTGAGTGTTACAGGAAGATTGCACCATACTGTGTTAAGCTAATTGTTAAACTTTTTTAAATCAAGGATTTTATCAAAACTTTGTCATAATTATGCTTACTCATTACATTTTCATGAATTCATTATTTTCTTTTTCATATTTTAAGTGCAGTTTATTTAATAAGAGTTGCAATCATAAACTTATCTTAAAAGGGTCCTGTATAGACATCTTAGCAAGATATTTTAAGCTGATGAAGATGTGTCATACAAAAGGACACTGTTTTCAATTAAGTTATCCTGACTTTGTATTTAATAAATGGTTATACGAGAAATCTTTACAAAATTTGTAACACATTAGTTATTGTAACCTCAACTTTGGTGAAAACTTGATTGAAGAAAGTGATATAAAGATTTGACATACATGTCATTGTCATTTATGATTAATAAATTAATTAATCTCAAAGGTTATTCAAGCTCGGTCAAGATGGTTGGTCTTAGAGAGTACGTCGATAAAAGCAAGAACCGGACACCTTCCTCTCCTCCAAGCTTCATTTTAATGTCCACGTCCGACTCAAATTAACCTGAGTTTAGTATCCTAACTTCCATGTCTTATCACAGTGAAATAAGTAAGATTTTCACATGAATACTAAAATAATCAGAAAGTTTAATTATTATCAAAAACGGAAACGGTTTATGTTTGTCCCTTTTTACTTGAGTTAAATTATTTATAAAAAAAATATATAAATAAAAGATGATTTAGTTACACACCCGCATGGTATTTTCTTCTTTGGTAATTTTTATTTTGAGAAAAGGTTTCTTTTTATTGCCCAGTTTAGCTAGCTACGAACCACTGACTTCTCTGCACTTTTTTCATTATAAAACAAATATGTATTTACACGTCAAATGCATCTTGCACCTACTGATAAACCTGATCAATCAAACCGCTTTACCAATTCAACATTATGATCTAAAGTAGGGGATCCATTGCGGCATCACTTTAAACATTTACCAGCGACATGTCTAAACATTACTCAGGCAGTTATTTGATATCGTGACACCAATTAACATTTCTGAATTATGATCGATTTACCCCCTCTTTATACGCCTTAAAACAAAAGAGTTGTTAATGGTGATAACACGCGATTGATGTTTGTATATCCTTTGTCCGAGACTGGACGGCGCGCACACGTACACAGCTACGTGAAACGGAGTGCATTTAAACTCCGAACATTAAATTTACATACAGGTATTTTGGGGTATTGGCGATAGCGAGAATTACAAAACTATTTCCTACAATGAATTGCGAAGAAAGTTAACAGCAAGTTTCCAAAATATCCAGCAAAAAGGCTATCATGCCATGGCATTGCTCTTGGTGGTATTTAATTTCATGTCATTGTCTTTACTCCAATTTTCTAATTCGTCAAGATGATCCTGTAGTTTCGTAGATGCCGATGTCGTGCGAGTCTCGAGAAGGCTTAAGTCGTCAACATATTTCCAATGGTGCTCGATATCATTTGCGGCATCATTCACCAGAGCTGGTGATGGTGAGCTTGAAAGGGATTGTAGTGGTGATGGTGATGGTATGATGGTGGTGGCGATAGTAATGGTGATAGTGATGGTAATGGTGATGGTGAGAATGATAGTGATTGTAGTGGTGATGGTGATGGTATGATGGTGCTGGACCTAGAGGGATGGAAATATGTGGTCAGGGGAAAAGTTGTGAAGCAACGCCTTAGAGTCAATGGCCACATCATGAAAACTGAGGGACATGCGCTCACATATTGAACGTGCGCATGTGTGTGCGTCGTTGTAACACGTAAAATCCTTCATTGTCTTTGGTGCAATTTTTCTGTAAATCTTTATGTAACAATTACTGCCGGTCTAATCGATCTGGGGCGAACAGAAAATAAAAATTCAAACATCAAATTTTTCAATAATATTTCTAGTGAATCGGCATATTCTTTAACTTTGTTGCGATTTTGCTTTGAATTTATCCTTATGCATTCAGAAAAGAGCAATCGCTGTGTGCAAAAACCTACAAAGCTGAACCTCTTTGTATTTCACTATATGTAAATCGAAAACGCGGGAAAGTCTCACTTTGGGGCGAAAAGATCCTGATTGTTGAGGTTTTCTTCTTTCCAACGATGTTACACTCATCATCATCACGGGTTGAATATCTTATTTGAAAATTGTAGTCCCATTAAAATGTATGTCACATCAGAGAGATCTGAGGCTGTAACGTCATAGATTCATTCACAAATAATCAGTGCAGTCCAACGAATATCGTTGCACAAGCTTAGAGTCAGCCCCATACGTGTAATTATATGAACGGTAATAGCCTGATATCTAAATTATAAGAGTCATAGAACTAGGAAGGAAACAGGTAAATTGTCACGAGATTATGAATGTAAGAGAGTGTAGGCCTAATGCGAAAGGAAGAGGAATGTGGTAATGCAAAAAAAGAAATATGTAATTGTATTACATGTGCATGAAGAAATCGTGAATCTGTGTGATTTCGGGTTGAGAGTCCCTGCGTGAAGTACAGCGGTCACCCATATTTTGTATAATAGATAGCAGCCTTAGCCGGGGTTGCAATGGTAGCGAACCCGAGCGCGGAGAGAGACGGGGCAACCAGTCAAGTTGTCAGACAGAAGTGTGACGTCATTTCCAAGAGGCAACAGAGCATCAAAGATATGTGGTTGCAACCATCTACAGCTACAAGCGCCGATGAAAGCGAAGGCAGTGAGAATGAACCAGACTCTCCGCCTGATCAGTCGGACGACTCCTCAGAAGAAAAGTCAAGTCAAGAGTTACAGAAAGAAAAGACAAAGAAAGACACGTTAGAAAATCGAAGAAACGAAGGAGAAAAGCTCAGACAAAAAGTAGCCGGGTTACAAATCAATATAACAGTTTTGAGATATTATACTAATGTTCGAAGGTATTAATTGTTTCAATCTCTTTTCTCCCAATGTGGGAGGGCTAAGAAATAAGCAAAAATCAAATTTGTTGTTCCAATTTCTTGTTAGACAAAAGTCAGATGTAATTTTATTACAGGAAATCTTTTTGACAGAAGAACTACGAAGACAAGTTGATAAAAAAATTAGGGAGGTAAAACTTTTCCACTATATAGTTCGGAACTAATCATAGAAGTTGTGTTGTAATCCTCATATAAAGAAGAATGTGTCGTTTCATACCAGATTAATTCACCTTTCAATTGACGGTAGAGTGTTCGTGGTTGGGATAGAAGCACAACTAATCAGTGCAGTCCATTCAACAAAATAGGGGCGCGCGGTTTCACGTGCATGGTGCGGTGATTTTGTTTGTTCGTTCCTCCTGTGATTTTCATCGAAAATAACACTGAACTTCTAGTAGTTTGATGCTAATTGACACCTCATCGTTGCTATCAAGGGGTAGCCAATGTTTGATATTTAGGTATTCTTTAATAGCAAAATACACTCAACTACTCTTGATTTAGTCATATAGTTGCAGACGACGAATAAAAATAGGGGGAAAAGGTAATAAATGTGATTTTAAAATGTGAAAGGGTATCGGGAACACATTTAAATACGAATAAAATGAAAGCTATGTGGATGGGTGAAACTTCTCTCTCAGAGACAATAAAGAATATAAGTTGGTATGATTCTTTTGTTAAATATCTGGGTATATATTTTAATAAAAATAAATCTTTGAGTTTGAATATAAATTCGTCTCATGAAAGATTTCAATAAAATACAACAGCTTTAAAATTCTTGGAAACGGAGAATTTTAATGTAAAAGTACTTATTTTAAAGAGTCGTGTGATTTCAAAATTAAAGTATACAGCTCAAGTTTTGTCGTGCCCTACGTAATGGATAAAAGCGTATAAAAAGTTATTTAAAAAAAAAATATGGGGTAAGAGAGCGAAATCGAAAAAGTAAAATATGATAAATACTCTTCAAAATGGATGCGTGAATATGGTTGAAATGTGAACTCAATTTATGTCATTAAGATTAAAATAGTTGTTTAGTTTCCTGAGTTTTAAAGAACTCCATGAAAAAAAGGGAAATGAACTGTTATTTTTGAGTAACGGATTGAAAAAATGGGAGGGATTAATATCATTATGAATTGTATATATTTACCAAAATAGATGACTTCTTATAAAGGTAAATAGCTGATTTTTGTTATTGTGACTTACTTTATTCAGTAAAGCAAGTAGTTCATGAACAAAAACAAGCAACCAACTTATTGCAGTGTTACGAAATAAATGATTTTGTTAAATTGTGATATCAAATAAAGGAAACGTATTGTTGTATACAAATTTGTTAAAGTCAGGTGTATTATTTTTAGGGGATATAGTTTTCCTTTAGATAGGAAATAGCTTTTTGACAGTCAATGCATTACATGATAAACTTATTTATTACGATGGTAGATGGTTGAGTGAATATGCCAAAATACGAATCGCTATACAACAAAGACGCAAGCAAATTATAAAATATGGTAAACAAGTTCATAATTTTAATGATTACAAACGTAAATCAATGATATTTTCTAATGTGAACTTTAATAGTTTCGAAATATCAATACAATATTATTGTGAAACAAATCTATACGGAACTCATAAAAGTAGTTAAAAAACATCTAGGGCGGTAGATTTCTGGAATAAAACTTTACAGACAAACGTTTCTATTATGTGTGGTCCTCTGTGGTTATTTAAATTGAAATATGTTCGTGATAATTACTTGATTCAATTCAACTTTAAATTTATGTATAATATTTAACCAACACATGTTAATTTATTCAAATGGAAACTCACAGAAAACGATTTGTGTTATTACTGTAACAAAACTAGTACCATAATGCATACACTTTTTGAATGCGAAAAGATTTATGCATTTTGGAATATTATTGAAATATTATCATGTAATTATTTCTGTAGAAATATTAAATTCTGACCCATTTGTTTTATATATGGTTTTCGCGACGCAAAGGAAAATGTTTAAAAAAATATTAATTTACTACTTCATTATGCTTTATTTGTAATTCATAAAGCGAGTGTTGTAAATAAATATAATACAAATGTAGCAACGAAAATAACAAGGAAATATATTTCTTGTTTAGGTTAAAATACAGACTAGAAGTTGAAGAAAATAATAATAATAATAATAATAATAATAATAATAATCTTTTATAGTCCACTCCAAATTTTATTAAACCGAAAATGGAAATTCTTTGTGCCCAATTGATCGTGAGCCCGGCAGCCACTGAGCAGCGCCAGATCGACATTGCTCTATCCCCTTATTGTTGAACGCCAAACAAGGTAGCAGCGACTCCCATCTTTTAACGTCTTTTGGTATGACGCGGCCGGGGTTCGAACCCACGACCTCCCGGTTGTGAGGCGGACGCTCTACTGACTGAGCCAACATACAAGAAATTCCAAGCGAATACTACTAAGTCGATGAAGATAATTAATCATTTACAGTAAACCACAACATTTTACTCCCCCACCTTTCCTTCTTTTCGTTTTTCTTTACTCAGTTCTCTTTTTCTATATTTAGTTCTTTTTCTCATTCTTTCCATTTTTTATTTAACATAATGTAAGTAGATGGCAAGTTCAAGTGGAATTGAAATTAAGTATTTCAAGCAACAAATGCCCTACACATGCACGTACACTAATGCCTAAATAAAATGTTGGCATTGGGATGTCCCATTTCTATAATTAACTGTTATGCACTAATCTGTAATATAAGATACAAACGAGGCAACACATTACCCTTATCTTTCCCCGGCAGCTCACCATGGCATTCAGGGGCGGATCTAGCTTTTTGCCAAGGGCGGGGGGGGGGTGGGGGTTGACCAAACGGCTCGTCGATTTTATTTTTGCTAATTTTATCCCCCGTAAGTGATGTTTTTCTGGCATCTACTAACACAATGGAGACCATAAAAAGCAGTGCATGATAACGTCTTTTTAAATCAAGTAACAGTTTAAACAGTTTGACGTCCACGAGACGCGAAGCGGCGAGGCGATTTTTTCTTTTTTTTTGTTGCTATTTTGAACCCCCGGCCCGTAAGTGATGTTTTCCGGGCATCTCTTAACACAATGGAGACCATAAAAAGCAGTGGATGATAACGTCTTTTTAAATCAAGTAACAGTTTAATACACAGTTATATCCAGAGTTATCATGTGTTTGGTTAAGTGACCAGATGAGTTGAATATCTTCTCACAATATTTGCACTTGAAAGGTTTCTCTCCAGTGTGCGTTCTTTCTTTTTTCATTTTTGGGGGCGGCCCAATGGCATTTTATATAGGAATGACATGAATAAGCCTTTAAAGATTTGACTGGGTATTATTATTGAACTCTTGATATCATTAGAGAGACCACGCATGTAAAGCAAACAAAATATAGTGTAAAGGTTCTAACACACCAGTTTGTTATATGTCTCTTATTTCTGTTGATGCCCACAGTCAGGAATTGAATATTATGCCAATTTAAAGGAAATACTACGTCTACTTTCCTGTCCTGCCATGAGCCCATGTCCTGCCATAAATCACAAATTGTCCTAAAAATCGCCGTTTTTATTCTTCTTCTTTTATTGTTAAGACATGGATAGAATTAGCAGATATAGATTATTTATGTTTTATATTTCTAACAGGTTGTAATTAAGAAGTTTGACCCAGTAGGATTAATCGATATATTGTACATATGGATGATTAAACATTGGAACAGAAAATGTGAATGTTGGGTCAATAAGCATTAAGATCGCATGTCATTGTGCAAAATAATCATTTGGCAGAACTGGCTGAAAAAGTATATATAAGGATTTAAAAGCCTAAATTACCCCCATATTTCAAACCACGGCCAAACATAATTATGTCTTGAGTCATGCTTAAAAGTCTCGAGCTTAGCCTAACCTTTTTCACTCTGTACCTGGAACAGCTACAGTAAAGGTACAATGAACTGAACAGTAGTCTCCAGGCTCTCCATAGCCTCACAGTTCAGACCCAATGTTACTCGTTACGAGTGACATGGGCTTATACCAGCAAACTACCCCAGCTCCGTGGTTTCAACAAGTACGCTTCAATGTCTAGATTATTTCACTGAAATAAAAGTGAACATGACTTTCAGTGTTTCTCTATTTACTTGTATAGACTTCAGAAGTGTAGGGACCTTTTTGAATGTCGAATTAGAAGACATTACTTATTTTGAAATCAATCTGAAAACAGTGTAATTTATATTTTATTCCATAAAAAGTGAAACAACTTAAACATTGATTCATATATGCATGTACTCTCTACAGTAGGTTACATGTACAGTTTATGTACATGATAAAGAGAACATGTATGTCTCCATGTAAATATGTATTAGATAATTTTATCTTTTAATTCAAGAAATAAGGAAAAATAAGGAACTAAGTTTCATCCAGTGCGCGATCACCAAATATTTATTTAATGAAAATTGTTAGGGTAATAAATCCCTGCATACATATACACGAATGATGGAATATATTAATAACATTATAGCATTAATAAATGAGAATTATCAGATCACATTCTCTTCCCGGTGCCCACATTCAACCAATCCAATAACATTCAATAGAATTAATATCATCCTACCAATTAAAAGCTATAATTCACCTAAAGCTAATAAATTAAAAACCGAGGTGTGGAGATAAACCCATAATCGTGCATATTAAATGCAGGTGATTATCTCAGATCTGACAGACTAAAAATCCATAAGATTGATACTCACCTATATGTAGTGTGAATAGGTGTGACACTGTGACCCTTTAGCATTTTACATGGGGGTGATTTGGAGTTGTGTTAATGGAACAGTATTACCAGGTCTATCATGTCCCTGGTATTACGAAAGTAACTGTTTAAATTTGAGTTGCTCATTTTTAAGTACATTTACTGTACATGTGATGCAAATCTTGGTTCCTAGATGGAATTGGGTCGTTTGGACCAGGGTGATGTGAGCTTTAGTGAAATGTATTTACACAAAAGTACACATGTACAAGTATTTACATTTACGTGTACATGTTTATGTAGGCTTAATCGAAACCACATCTAAAATGTGTCAACATGGATATTATAGTGTAATGTTCTTCTGATATGATCATGTATATGTCGGCATGTATCTTACAATACTTATCAACCCAAAGAGGATGCTATAGTAGCCCTGACAGACCAGTTGGTTACTGTAAGTTTGTAACTAGTATTTTGATATGCTTGCAATGTATCAATTACTTAAATCATGTAAGACTGTCAGTGTCAGATGGACATAATTAGGCCTATATATTATAGATGTTGGTTTTTGATGGATCTTTTAAAGATCTCTCCTCTCTCTCTTCCTATGTCCCTCCCTCTTTCTCTCTCTCGCTTTTCTCTCTCTCTCTCTCTCTCTCTTATCTCGCTTTTCTCTCTCTCCCTCTCTTCTCTTTCTCTCTTTCTCTCTTCTCTCTCTCTCCCTTTCCCTCTCCCCACCCCTCTCTCTTCCTCACTCCCTCTATCTTCCTTATCTCTCCCTCTCCCGCTGTTTCTCCCCTTAACCCCTCTCCCTCCGTCTCCCCTCTCTCCTTCTTTCTCTGCTCCCTGTTTCAATCCCTCTCTTTCTCTCTTCCTCTCTTTCTCTCTCCCCACTCTCTCTCTCTCTCCCTCGTCATTTCTCTCTTTCTAGATTTCCTCGTCATCTCTCGCTTTGGTCCTGCTACATGTAGCCAGCCTGGCTTCACTCGTTGCATATTGTATTGTAACCACATGGTCATGTGCGTAAAACAACATGTTTTGCTTAAATGTATATATTTTGGTTCAATTTTGTTTACACTATTCAATTTCATTGTAAATCAACCATTATGAGTTCCTGAACTTTACGTGTTGATCTTTTTAAACCGAACAAATAAATTTATTTAAAAAATAATCTCTGATTAGTTGTTATTCAATGTAATAACAAAACAGAATTTGTGACTGATGACATATTAATGTCACTCACAGACTAAAATGCATTATTTGTGTAAAGCCATATTTGTTATTCAACTAAAGCTGTCAAAGCCGATATTATGGTTCCTTCTGTCATTCCTTTTCCACCTCTCTGTCTTTCAATATTTTCTCTCTCCTTTCATATCACATGCTGTTACCACTCTGTACACTATAATACAAATTGCCACCTTTTTTGTTGAACTATTTCCACTCTTTGCTTGCAATAAACACATGAAGAATGAGACTCTCCAAATTGATGTTATGTTGTTCTAGTAGCACTATAAAGCCTCTTTTTTATTTGTAACGATTGCATCTGGAGACATATTGGAAATCAGCCAGTAAATAAATAGTTATAAACGATACATAAATAAGTATGATATTTCAAAACAAAAGGCACGTTCTTTATTATTACACGAAGATAGCATGAGACACTCAAACTCAATTTTTTTCAGCCTTTGTCATTGATAAAATAAAGTCCATTGGTAACAATATCTGAAGAATTGATAATCAGCAGCCATCATTACCAATACGGTAAAATCTGCTTCACGAACATTTTTGTTTCTAATACAGGAGCCTCTACAAAAAGGCCACCCGCCGACAAATACCACATTTCTTGATTCCTTTTTTCATAGCACAGGATCACTGTACACATGGGTTGCGATTGAGTGTGCAGCTTATAGTTTCAGAAACATTTACCAATTCTGAAATTTATTATCGAATTTGATTCTTTGTCCATGGCATCACCAGTAACGTGCGTATAATTATTTTCTCTAAAGACTTAGTCCTTTTGATATTACAGGAAATCTGGAATAACCAGAGAAAATCACTGTTCATTGAAGAATAAATATAGAAGAATCAAGCAAGACATGTTCAAGTCAGTTAAAAACTAACAGTAACTAAGCAGACTAAGCGAATGAATCGCTAACAATGGTCATGGTCAGAAGCAATCGTGTCAAAGGAAACCTCGTCGGGCAACACATGGTAACAACAACAGTAACTTGTCAATAAATCAAATATTAATGTTCCTTCTTTAATTTTATTACAAGGGAACTGTGCTATTCCAGAGAGACAATAATGGAATTACAAACATGTTAAGATACTTTTTCCGGAATTGTTTTTGAAATAGGAATAGATTTGCAAACTTATCAACCTTTGAAAAGAAAATAATTAAGTAATTTTTAATCATATAAATGAAAATTCTTTTCTCAAAATGGTAGAAAAAATGAATGCCCCATTTTCAATAATATGGACTCATTCCATGAAATGTTTACCCTAAAATCGTTAGTATCACGAAAGATTGAGGAGTAATTTTACGGGAACACTAAAAATACCCATTGGCAGTGATGTATATAGTATGGTTCCTCACGCGATGTATGAACTTTGGCGAATAAACAAAGCCAATGATGAAGGGTATAGGGTGCGGGAAGGAATCCCATCATCCCTCTTTTCTCCCCTCTTAATTTCGTGTTCTTTTCTTTCCCTTTTTATTGGGGGTGATTCGATTTAGGGAACTTGCCCTTGAGCCCTCCCCCTAGCTTCACCACTACTCTGAGAACTGATTTTCCTACATAATATTTTGAATATTTAACACTTCATTAAAAATGAGACAGTGATTCGAGACTACTGTTGAGAGGAACCAGTGTGTTACGACGAGATCGACATTGACTCCCTGGTCGTGGTGGTGGTCTTATTATAGATTGAGCATCTACTGGCAATCGACTTCGTGACACGAACAGGAGGTGATGACGGGTACAGAGATGACCAAGGCCGACAAGTCGGGGCAAGAGAGTTCGATTTGGTCTTCCTCATGCCCGATGGCTTGCAACATGTACAGTACTCCTCCGGCGTCATTACACCGTCCACGATCTGAAAAAAGGTGATCACAGCAAGTTCTTTAAAATAAAAATCCTGGGCTTACTAGGTAAACTCATTTACATTTCTTAAAGAGAAACGCCCCTGAAGAAATGAACCCTGTAGGCTTATATGATAATGTATGGTTTAATCAACCATCATTCTATATCATCACATGGTGTCTATCGCCAAAATCTTTCGCCTGGTGTTAGAAATGCTTACCTTGCTGTAGCCATAGTAAGATGTACACTTCCCAGAACATTCCATCAAATAGACTGGTTCATTTGTGGTACAGTTGTTGTAACTGATCGTCGTCGGTTCCTGTCTCTGTACAGGGGCACATGAACCACTGGCTGGGGGCGTAGTGGAGGTAGCAACTTGAAAAGAAACAGCAGGTGAATGGTGTTAGTAAATAATCATACATATAGGATATTAATAATAATAATAATAATAATACATGAGGTTTCTATGGCGCTTGAAATCTATCCACTTAAAATCGAATGCTCAAGGTGCACTTGTGAAACACAAACGAAAACTGAGATCACATAAAGGGATCTGCATTATAAACAAAGGAGTAAGATAGAATATACAAATATGACACAGCAACTATGTATTTCCCGAATTAAAGGTATTATGTCCCATTTGCAGGGCAATAAAATGAAAAGGTTAAATTCCAACGCCATTTTAAAGACAATACTAATTTAAATCTTCCCCAAAAAAAGGGGGCTTGAAAATGTCTTTAAGTGGGAAAATAACGACTATTAGTTGTCGAATCGACTTAGGAGCTATAGGGCGAGTAAGTAATAGTCTGATTTTCAGACCAATGTACCGAATGGTCGTACGTTTTATGCTGCGCAAAGATTCAATCAGTTTAATTTTGGCCATTACAAGAAGTGGGTTATTGATGTAGACAAATGCTCATGTACCCTTTACAGGTCATTTTATGTATGTTATTACCAAAGATGAAAAAAGCCAGTCAGTCACTCAATAGTGTCTGACAGTGAAGTCTAGCAAGTAAACGGGTTTCCTTGCGTAATTTGAATATTAGGACACTGCTAACGTTTAAATTTCACAGATAGGACATACATGACATATTCATAATTCCTGCAAAGTTCTACAGAATTTGATATTGGCTGCAAAAGGGACATAGTATCTTTAAACAGAAGGGTTTTACAATTATTTTTAAACACTTCCACTGATCTGCTATTACGGGTTTCTCGACGTAGAGCATTCCACAGCGAAGTCCCTGCAGGAGCAAAGGTTCATTCCCTCACTTAGTATTGAGCTTAGGAAGATAAAGAACTCCGGAGTTTTTAGAGCGTAAGGATCTGGACGAAATTTAATGATTTATCTAAGTAATATTGTACTGTGGAGCAGAGCCGTGGATACAATAAAATTGAAGGAAAGGGATTATAAAAACAATGCGTTCACACATGGGCTAATCAATGGGAGTGCTTTGAGAACTGGTGTGATGTGACTGTGTTTGTTGGAAATTGTCACTATATGAGCAGCAGCATTCTGTATTTGTTTGTAATCGTACAGGCTGATTTTGAGGTAAGTTGAACAAAATTTCCAAAATCGAGACGGGATGAAATCAAAGCATTGGTAATCTTCTCTGTGGCACCGCGAGTTAAAGGGGAAGTCCACCATAATAATAAGTTTGTTTTTAAAACAAGGAGAAAAATGTGAAGAACAGACCAGCGAAGGTTTGAAAATAATCGGACAATAAATAAGAAAGTTATGGATTTTTGAAACCCATAATTTTTCATGAAATACTTAAAATTTGTGGGTCAAAGTGGCAACGCGTTATTTAGATATGATGTCAGCCCCTCACATTGTATCATTTGTTGAATGTCCGAAATGTCATTAAATTCCATTTTGATAAAAATATATATTTTCTGCATGCCTTTATCGACCATATATCATGGATAACATGTTCTCTTTCATGCACCCCCAAATAAGGCCTGCTATTCAATTAACAATCAGAGAAATGGAGATTTTGGGTCATTCCGTCATTAAGATCAGTGGTGAATTGTAAAGGGATGACATTACAATTTCTGACCGCAATGCCAATTTGTCTCAAAGATTCCATGATTTTCATGATTTTGAAAGATTCATATTTTTGTTATTTGTTGCCCGATTTTTCTTAAACTTTCACCGAATTGTTTCTCAATTTTTTCTGTTTCTATTAAAACCAATTTAAAATTAGGGTGGACTTTCCGTTTAGGTATTTACGTATTAAGCTACGCAACTTTTATTATCATTGTTATTATTATCATTATTATTATTATTATTATTATTATTATTATTATTATTATTATTGATATTATTATTATTATTATTATTATTATTATTATTATTATTATTATTATTATTACTAATACCGGACTGATTCAGAAACCTATTGAATTTGTGGAGACATGGTCATGTTAGAGTAAAAAACACACCGAGGTTGCGACATACATGATATACAGCAATAAAATGGCCAACAATGGCAATGGACGAAAAGATACCTTGTTAAACTTAGTCTTGGAATAATACAATACAAATTCACATTTTGTAAGATTTAGTTTCAATGAATGTGAGTTTAACCAATTATGACCATGCTGTACACAAGTCTCAATGTTATGGATAGCGCTGGCTGCATTGCTTTGGTTAGGTTAGAATGAAGTGAGTATTTGAATATCATCTTCATAAATATGATAACGAAAAAGAATGGTGTTGAAGAATACTTCTTATACCAATTAAATAAAGTGAAAACAGTATGGACCCGCCTACAGAATTCCCCATGTAAGAGGTACAACAAATATAAAGTATAATTATTCATCACGATAGCTTACGAACGACATGACAGGTATGATCTGAACAAGTTTTAGGGCTTGACCTTTATTACTGAGAGACATGATAATATTTTTAATAGTAAGGTTAACGGTGTCGAAGGCGGGAGACAGATCGAGGAGTAGCATAGCAGTTACATTTCCCACATCCATTTCCTGGAGACACGTTAACGCTATGTTTGAGATCGCCCCGATTTGGAGCCAATCAATATGAGTTTGAAGTTTTTTATCCAAACAAAAGGTACATCAATACACCAATCAAATGTGAATGTATAACATTGAAAGGATACATGGGACCAGAAAATAGCATTAAATGCTAATCTTGTCTGGTACCACTAACTCAAAAAATTATCACAACAACATATGGAGCCGACTCTTGCCGTTTCAGCTACTGAAATATATTACGCAATTATTCATAATGCAATTTTGATTTTAAAATGCATGTGTATATTACTGGACCTTCATTTGCAACATTTTCACATTTTTAAAAAATTTCATATCTAGTCCTTCTGTAACACCACTGACTTCAATATAATACATTATCATTGATTCAATCAAGTCCATCTATTTCAACCTGGGCTCTCTCCTTCGAACGTATCAAACACGGATTCCTTTACTTTGAAACTAATTTCTAATATCATGCGTACACACTCCAGTCAATAAAAAGTGATATCAATGGGAGAAATTTGCTTTAAGACCAATTTGATGTAAGTTCATAGAGGGTATTTACCTGTGGTTGGAGTGGGTGTTTCGGTGGTAGGGATTGTTGTTGTTGTCCTCTCCGTCGGAGTCTCTGTCGAAGGGGGTGCCTCGGTTGTCGGGCAATTTGGTCCAACTGTTTCGTTTCTACAGCAAAGGAACCTAAAATGTGGGTATTAATGTAAAGAAAAGGTTTGATTTCTCGTAAAGATAACAAATCATTGGTAGGTTTATCGTTTGGGTCGTAATGAAGTTTTAGGTCAGTTTTAGGGTTAGAGTCAGCGTTGGTATAGTGTATGGACTAGTCTAAGGGTCGAAGATAAAAGACAGGAAATTGGTCGCGGACCCATTACTGCTGCAGGAGCATATGTAAAACCTTTGGGGAAAATACGTATCCAATTGATCAATGAAAGAGGAATTAAAGTACTGATTTGGGTGGCATATTACCGATGAATAGCCTCAGCCTCACATCCCCTTCAACCTCTCCCCGCCCCCCGCGGCTTCCCCATTCCCGATTTCCTACATAGGTATGCTATATTAGCCTACAGTGGAAAACTCGGATTTCGGATAGGGCGTTAATTGGAGGTCCAGTGTGAAGAAGGGTCACCACCTTTGCAGAACCCAACGCCCTCTTCGTAAAAGAGTAAAGGGAAACCCCGGCGTAGTGGTCCACCAAACACATTCTACTCAAATAAATCGGGACGAGACCAGAGGGTAACAGTGATTCAGTACGCTTTTTCCCTCCCAGGCACACACCCATGCAAAATATCTACCACTTTCACTGCCACTACTATTACTAATACTACTATTACGACTAATTTTATATATGAAGATGATATAATGATGATGATAATAATATTAACAATAAATAATAATAGTCATAATAATGAAAATAATAATTATAATAATGATAATAATAATAATAAAAATAATCATGTTAATAATATGAATAATAATAGTTACAAGATCGACAATTGTGACATAAATATTACTAACAAGATCCTTCCAGTACCTGATACGGTAATCGAGGCATATCGGCTGCGTGTCTGAGTGGAGACAGACCAACCCATAGTCGACATCGCAAGTGACGTCCTGACTAAGGATGGAGGCACTAAGGTGAGGTTGAGCAGTCATCTCGCACTCGATGTCTTTCGGGTTTTCGCAGATGTCGAACTGCTCTTTGCAGTCCTCTTTGATCTCGAACTCGCCGACATCGAAAGGGGTCACTTTGCCGCCATCCTCCTCATCATCGCACCACGGAGTCCAATCACAGATCTCTTCAATATGGCATTCTGTCATTTTGTTTTCATGGATAAATGCAGATAGAAGGTAAAGTAGGTAAAAGCTCGATTAGAAAATTGATTTGATGTTATTGACTTGTTTGTTAGTTTGTTTTGGTTAAGATCGACATAAAACAATATTATACCTTTGCACATCAAACAAACATCAACAAATTGAGAAGAGTAATGATGAATAAATAATGGATCATTGTTGTGCTAAATGCATTGGAATGGAAGAGCATGCTATATAAAGCAATGCTGGTAGGATGCATGCCCCAAGACTTAGTAACGTCATAGCCATCAAGGTGCCCTTTTTCAAGCATACTATTATAGTAGCATTGAATAATGTACAAATTTGCAAGCAAGATTACTATATGCCCATGTAGGTTTAAAGTAAAATGGAGAGAAAGAGAGAGAGTGTGTGTGTGTGTGTATGTGCGCGCGCACGTGTGCGTATGTGCGTGCGTGAAAGAAAAAGACAGTAAATGATACGGGGAAAAGAACAACAGCAATATAATCAAAATTAGAAATAGGAGCCGATCCCGGACAGACAGGGTGTTATAGTTTAGCCTTTTCATGGAAAATGTTCACTTGCCAAAAATCATAAAAACTGGCAATAACTCCAGAAATATTTGTTTCACTGTGGCAAATATAGTATCAAACAAAAAAATCAATAAGCTGTTCATTTTGAGCGATCAATTTGTTGGAGTGAAGTACATTAAGGCAAGACTTTCTCGGAAAAAATCTATTTCAGGGCAAATGTGGCAACATTGTTAGTCAAAATTCCAATCTTTGGATTTCATCATTCCACACCATAGTATATTAATTCAGATTTGAGTCCTTGGCATTAAATTATGCTGAAGGGATCACAGGTAACTGACATGATTGATAAGGACTTTTCCCCAAAACAGAACATGCTAAAGCAAAGCTTTATGGGTTGTGAAAAGCCAGACAAAAGTGTCATGTCCTTTACGCTACATTGTTGCTATTTCAGGGAAATGTTTAATCCAATTGTTTTACAATGTATATCTATGTTTGGAGAATAAGTATAAGTTTCTGTTCACACCAAAACTATATTAATTGACCCCTCCCATCACAAACTATTCAAACTTCAACTACTCAGCGGAAAATTTCACAATCTGCTTTGTATGTGACTAAATCACTGGCTGAGATATGTTTCAATAATCTGAGTTTGTTTAAAACTGTCTTAAATAACCACAAAACGTTCTGAATGTCATATCATTTAGGAATAGGAGGTGAAAAGGAAAAGAGAAAGAGAAACATGAATATTCACAAAATGAGAGCTACAGTGAGGGGGAGGGGCGTTCATAATAAAATAGAAAAGGCAATTAAAGAGATGGATATTGTGACATGGATTGTGTTTTTATACAATAACTGAAGCATAAAACTCAACGCAAAAAAAGTCGGAGTAGAGGCCCGCGGGAAGAAAACACCAAATAAAAATGACAATAGAGGTTATAACAAAAATAATGATAATACAAAAGACAGGCAGGCAAAAAGAGCGATTGGAGCTAGCAGCCTATCCTACATCACGATATCAATATGATTACAGTTGTAAGATCAGTCTCTTAATTTTACGCCGGAAGGGTATTGAGTGTCGGCATCGCTCATCAATTTAAACAAATGTTAAGTGTATAGCACCAATTTCCTGGGGTTCAATGCTATCTTGTACATAGACCGATTTGGGAGGGGCAAATTCTCATTACCGAGTCCTCGGAGAGAACTTAAGGCCATCGGCACCCTGGTTTGCTGACGTACAGGCATACATCTTTTTTCTTAGAATTCGGGTGAAACAAACTAAGAAACCAAACTGATATAATTTTCGGTAATGTGTTGGATCGGTCCCTTAGGCCTCCTGCCTGGAGTGTTTTTTTTTTTAATGGGCACCATGATTACCTTCGGTTGTGGACTGAGCGGTTGTAGTTTCTACTACAGTAGTAGTCTCCGGTGGCTGGGGCGTCGAGCAGGTGACGGTGTATCGTCTTGAGCAGCAGAAGTAACGCACTTTGTAGTCAGCACATAGCGGTGTCCCTGGTCGGTTGGCACAGCTCAGACCCGTATTCACATCGCAGGTAGAGGCGTCGGCGGTTTCGTTTGAGAACTCTTGTGTATCTACGGTCATGCACTCGATGTCGCGCGGTCTGGCGCAACCGTCGGGAAAGCCGGGAATGTGTTGGGCGTCTGCAAGAAGTTCAACTTCTTCAGCTGCAGCGTAGGCCGACTTCACTTTCCCGAACTCATCGTCATACCAGGGAGTCCAAATGCAGACGGTGTACCACTGAGGTACGCACACTGGGGGAACAATTGAATTATGTGTGAGGGCATTATAGTTAAACAAAAGGTTGAATTTCGTTAAAGACATAAACTAATTTGTGAACTTTAACATTCCTGTTATGTCAGTTTTGCAGAATATCAGAGTAAAAATGTCCTCAAAAAATTGCTCTGTTAATGCCTACCTATTAAAAAAAAAATTATAATGAATATCTAACAATCTTGGACCAAAACTTTCATGTCACATGTGTGTGTAGTCCTATAAACCAATTTCTATGCACATTCTGATCAATAAAAAACTTTACAGTACATCAATTATAAAAAAGGCTTAGTAGGATTACATTATCCATCTTTCCCAGTTGATTATCCCCAATACTTAGCTCACCAAGTTTCTAAGGCTAAAAGAAGTAACCATATAGCTAATTTAGGAAACCACACATCTCAATAAATAATGGTTAATTTATCCAAATTATTCCTCGATCGCAGCCCGGGGGCCAAATTGTACAATATGTTTCAAAAAGTATTTACACGATTAAAGATGCACTCAATAGAATGATAATAATACAGGCATCTCTCTTGCGTGCACAGTCTATAGAGGGGTTATAGAGACACACTTGGAAATGCATTTCACGAAGTGAAACACTACTCTACGGAGTGAAGGGTCATTTACTACTTTACTGTCAAAAATTCCAATAGCATACAGCCATTAATTAAGTCAGTGTACTAAACACATATTACTTTGTAATCATCGATTTGTTTAATTCTCTGTGAAGGGATATATTTCAATTCATATTGTCAATAGTTGATCGGTTGAGTTCATGTTTTATCTTTAAAGTTAGGTAGTAATATAATTATATCAGAATGGTAGCGTATTTGGAATGCCTTTACGATACGCAATTTAGTGTTTTTACATGCGCGACAATCAACCGTGGCTTGGTAATGAGTAGGTATGTGGCAGTTTTAGTTCCTCACAAAACTACCTGAGAGAGAGAGAAATAAAGTTGCGTCACTATAAGTTGCTTACGATTGGTCAGGCATTTCATGACTCTCCTAATAGTTTAAATTTACCTTCGCTTGATATTTGGGAAGTCTTTGCGACCGTGTTTAACACAATCGCAACCAAATATACGAAATCAACTGAACTGCAATTTATGTACCCTATTGTACTGCCTTGAGATATCCTGTTAAGATGATGTCATTTTAATATTTGTAAAAGCTCTATGAAAAGGAAGCGGACAGTGCTATTGAACTTGCGTAAGTTTGACTTCTTTGAAATATTTTCTATGTGATCTACGTAGATATTTCGTTGTAATCATAGAAATTTGACGTTTCTAGGTCGTTATGTTGCTTTGTTTAATTCTCATTTCCGTGATATCATTTGATTGCAATTATGTATAGAATCTAGGGGAAATCGCGCCAAAACTGTTCCCGTAATTGATAAGATAGTTTTGAATGAATACAAAAACTAACAAAGCCTGTTCTTATGGAAACTATTATAATTATCAATGAAATATGTTATACCTCAGTTACACCGCCTAACCGATTTCCGGTCCCAAACCGACCGATTTTTTTTTTCATTCGGTTTAATGTAATATTTTAATCGGTCTGTTGTCGGTCTCGTTCTTTTGACTGCGGTATTACGCTGCGGCCATGCTTACCTTCTTCAGTAGTTGTACCTTTAGCGGTTATTTGAGTATTCGAGTTTTACAGTCAGGCGTGGTGGTGTAAGTTTGCAGGAGTTTAAAAGAAAAATTATTAATACATACGTTAATTTATAACAGGGAAACGTTTTCATGGCATAACTTACAAAAGACAGAGACAGAGAGAGAGAGGGAGGGATAAAGTTATCTTTTGCATAGAGAAGATATTGAAAGCTTCTCCAATGCTTTTGTTCTTGCTTTACCAACATTATCAAATCAGGCAATTTCAGAGTTACACATATCTGAATCGATCAAAAAATATAACTGCAATATTTGATTCTTAGTCCATTTCTCTGCAATATGTGATCAGTCAGCCTCATGGTAATTCATTCTCTTTTCACAATAATACGTTGAAAAAAAACACAAGTCTAAGTGTCATTTCAAGGTGATATTTTACTCTAAAAATCAAAAGGGAAAATATAAATGTTATACGCATTAATATAGTACTATACATCTATATTCAATATTTCTTCGCTTAATTTATCTTGGTTATCAGTTGCTGTTTGGCATTGGAAATGACATATACCAGGTGTGACAAAAATTCCAAAGAAGCTTACAGAGGCAACAACCACATGACGTGCAGTGAACCCAAATCCTTAAAAATACAATAGGGTGTTTAGCTTTATAAAACCTCAAACAAAACTGTACTAACCTGGTGTTGTGCCTGGTGTAGTACCTAATGTGGTTCCCGGTGTTGTTCCAGGTGTTGTGGCTGGTGATGTTGCTGGTGTTGTTTCAGGTGTTGTACCCGGCGTTGTACCTGGTGTAGTTCCTGGTGTTGTTTCAGGTGTTGTACCTGGTGTAGTTCCTGGTGTTGTTTCAGGTGTTGTACCCGGTGTTGTACCTGGTGTTGTACCTGGTGTAGTTCCTGGTGTTGTACCCGGTGTTGTACCTGGAGTAGTTCCTGGTGTTGTTTCAGGTGTTGTACCCGGTGTTGTACCTGGTGTTGTACCTGGTGTAGTTCCTGGTGTTGTACCCGGTGTTGTACCTGGTGTAGTTCCTGGTGTTGTTTCAGGTGTTGTACCCGGTGTTGTACCTGGTGTTGTACCTGGTGTAGTTCCTGGTGTTGTACCTGGTGTAGTTCCTGGTGATGTACCCGGTGTTGTACCTGGTGTGGTTCCCGGTGTTGTTCCAGGTGTTGTTGCTGGTGTTGTACCTGGTGTTGTACCTGGTGTTGTACCTGGTGTAGTTCCTGGTGTTGTACCTGGTGTGGTTTTGGGGGTATTCGAGTTTTACAGTCGCAGGAGTTTAAAAGAAATATGATTAATATGTACGTTAATTTATAACAGGGAAACGTTTTCGTGGCATAACTTACAAAGACAGAGACAGAGACAGAGAGGGAGGGATAAAGTTAACTTTTGCATAGAGAAGATATTGAAGGCTTCTCTAATGCTTTTGTTCTTGCTTTACCAACATTATCAAATCAGGCAATTTCAGAGTTACACATATCTGAATCCATCAAAAAATATATCTGCAATATTTGATACTTAGTCCCTTTCTCTGAAATATGTGATCAGTCAGTCGTAAGGATTTTGATCCTCTTCTTACAATTAATCGTTAAAAATGACATAATTATATTTTTTCCATGGTGTCATTTCAAGGTAATATTTTACTATAAAAATCAAAAGGGAAAAATTAAATGTTATACGCATTAATATAGTACTATACCTGGTGTAGTTCCTGGTGTTGTTTCAGGTGTTGTACCCGGTGTTGTACCTGGTGTTGTACGTGGTGATGTACCTGGTGTAGTTCCTGGTGTTGTACCCGGTGTTGTACCTGGTGTAGTTCCTGGTGTTGTTTCAGGTGTTGTACCCGGTGTTGTACCTGGTGTTGTACCTGGTGTAGTTCCTGGTGTTGTACCCGGTGTTGTACCTGGTGTAGTTCCTGGTGTTGTTTCAGGTGTTGTACCCGGTGTTGTACCTGGTGTTGTACCTGGTGTAGTTCCTGGTGTTGTACCTGGTGTAGTTCCTGGTGATGTACCCGGTGTTGTACCTGGTGTGGTTCCCGGTGTTGTTCCAGGTGTTGTTGCTGGTGTTGTACCTGGTGTTGTACCTGGTGTTGTACCTGGTGTAGTTCCTGGTGTTGTACCTGGTGTGGTTTTGGGGTATTCGAGTTTTACAGTCGCAGGAGTTTAAAAGAAATATGATTAATATGTACGTTAATTTATAACAGGAAACGTTTTCGTGGCATAACTTACAAAGACAGAGAAGAGAGAGAGGGAGGGATAAAGTTAACTTTTGCATAGAGAAGATATTGAAGGCTTCTCCAATGCTTTTTTCTTGCTTTACCAACATTATCAAATCAGGCAATTTCAGAGTTACACATATCTGAATCCATCAAAAAATATATCTGCAATATTTGATACTTAGTCCCTTTCTCTGAAATATGTGATCAGTCAGTCGTAAGGATTTTGATCCTCTTCTTACAATTAATCGTTAAAAATGACATAATTATATTTTTTCCTTGGTGTCATTTCAAGGTAATATTTTACTCTAAAAATCAAAAGGGAAAAATTAAATGTTATACGCATTAATATAGTACTATACCTGGTGTAGTTCCTGGTGTTGTTTCAGGTGTTGTACCCGGTGTTGTACCTGGTGTAGTTCCTGGTGTTGTTTCAGGTGTTGTACCTGGTGTTGTACTTGGTGATGTACCTGGTGTAGTTCCTGGTGTTGTACCCGGTGTTGTACCTGGTGTAGTTCCTGGTGTTGTTTCAGGTGTTGTACCCGGTGTTGTACCTGGTGTTGTACCTGGTGTAGTTCCTGGTGTTGTACCCGGTGTTGTACCTGGTGTAGTTCCTGGTGTTGTTTCAGGTGTTGTACCCGGTGTGGTTCCCGGTGTTGTTCCAGGTGTTGTTGCTGGTGTTGTACCTGGTGTTGTACCTGGTGTTGTACCTGGTGTAGTTCCTGGTGTTGTACCTGGTGTGGTTTTGGGGGTATTCGAGTTTTGCAGTCGGAGGAGTTTAAAAGAAATATGATTAATATGTACGTTAATTTATAAGAGGGAAACGTTTTCAAGTCATAACTTACAAAAGACAGAGACAGAGAGAGAGAGGGAGGGATAAAGTTAACTTTTACATAGAGAAGATATTGAAGGCTTCTCCAATGCTTTTGTTCTTGCTTTACCAACATTATCAAATCAGGCAATTTCAGAGTTACACATATCTGAATCCATCAAAAAATATATCAGCAATATTTGATACTTAGTACCTTTCTCTAAAATATGTGATCAGTCAGTCTTATGGTTTTTGATTCACTTCTCACGATTAATCGTTAAAAATAACATAATTATATTTTTTCCTTGTTGTCATTTCAAGGTTATATTTTACTCTATAAATTAAATGTTATACGCATTAATATTGAACAGTAATATTTACTTGGTTATCAGTTGCTGTTTGGCATTGGAAATGACATAAATCGGGTGTGACAACAATTTTCAAAGCAGCTAACAGAGCAGAGGCGGCCCTCCCGGGGGGCACAGTGCCCTCCCACTTTTTCAAGCACCCAAAAAGTGCCCCTTTTTACATAGAAAAGTGCCCCTTTAACTTTGTAAGATGTGCCCCTTTTTACATAGGAATAGTGCCCCTTTTACTTTCACAAGTGCCCTTATTAATTTGTAAAAGTGCCCCTTCCCCTTTTCAACTCTGATAAGTGCCCCTTTTACTTCGACAAGTTCCCATTTTCCTTGCAATAAGTGTCCATTTTCCATTCTCATAAGTGCCCTTTTTAATCTCTAGTAAGTGCACCTTTTCAGGTACGAGAAGTGCCTCTTTTCACTTTTGATAAGTGCCCCCTTCACCATTGATAATAACCCTATTCAAATCTGAGAGGTGCCTCTTTTACTTTGAAAAGTGTCCCTTTCCCTTTAAATAACTACCCCCATTTTAACTCGGATAAGCGCACCTTATATTTTCACATGTGCCCCTTTTCCTTTCTCCCATAAGTGCCCCTTTTCCTAATAAGTGCCCTATTAAAAAAGCCCCTTTCCCCTTCTCTTGTAAATGACCCTTTTCAAGAATGAGAAAATACTCTTTTTCACTTCAGATAAGTGCCCCCTTCACCTCCGATAAATGCCCCCTTAAAATCTGATCGGTGCCCATTTTCTTTCAACTAATGCACATTTTCCTTTATTATAAATGCCCCTTTTTCATTTACATAAGTGCCCCTTTTCATATCTGGTCATTGCCCCTTTTCAGGTGCGATAAGTGCCTCTTTTTACCTCTGATAATTTCCTTTAACAATGATAGTGCCTTTTCCTTTCTAATAAGGGACCTATCCCTTTTCATAAATGCCCCTTTTACCTCTTGTCAAAATCAAACTCTGATGGGGTCCCTTTTCTGTCGACAAATGCCCATTTCCTATTCTCATGAGTGACTTTTTTCATCCCTGGTGAGTGCCTGTTTTGAGGGTGTAAGAAGTGCCCCATTTTCACCTCTAATAATTACCCTTTGTACTTTGAAACATGCTATTTTTCTTTCTGATAAGTGTCCCCTTTTCCTCTCATCATTAAACGCGCCCCTAATTTCAAGCGACTAAGAGCAATTTCCCCAAAAGCTCGCTCGCTACGCTCGCACGCATCTATAGATGATATACTTATGTTACTTGTCAAAGGCCTTTTCAGTCTTCCGTTATGAGAATGTGCTTATAACCCCATCAAGATTTTTTTTTCCTCTTTATAAGATGTAATTTTTCGCACTGCGACCTCACAAATCTTAAAAATTTTCCTCGCTCGCAAATAAATTTTAAGACCATCACACCAAACTGCAAAGCATGATGCTTAAGCAATATCTTGTATGGTGTATAAAGTGAATCAAATATTGAAATCATCCCTGATAATGTAATCACAATGTAGGGGTATATACCAATGTCTAAAAAAATTGTATATTTTCGGTTTGAGATTTCCCTTTGTAGGTGCCCTTTTTTCGAGAAAGTGTCCTTTATCTTGGCCCCCCACTTTGAAAGTCGCTCGGCCGCCCCTGTAACAGAGGCAATAACCACATGATATTCAGAGAACACAAATCCTTAAAAAATACAATAGGGTGTCTAGCTTTAAACCCTAAACAAAACTTGACCTAACCTGGTGTTGTGCCTGGTGTAGTACCTAGTGTGGTTCCCGGTGTTGTTCCAGGTGTTGTTGCTGGTGTTGTTGCTGGTGTTGTTTCAGGTGTTGTTCCGGGTGTTGTACCTGGTGTTGTACCTGGTGTAGTTCCTGGTGTTGTTTCAGGTGTTGTACCCGGTGTTGTACCTGGTGTTTTACCTGGTGTAGTTCCTGGTGTTGTTTCAGGTGTTGTAACTGGTGTGGTTCTTGGGGTTGTTCCTGTTGTGGTTCCTGGATTCGGTGTACTACAGGTTACCGTGTAGTGTCGACCACAACAAAAGTACCTGACTTCGTAATCACGGCAACGTGGCCTATCAGGATGGTGTTTACACAGGAGACCCGTATTCTTGTCGCATGTCACATCATCATCAGTCTCATTGGAGAAGATGTGCGTATCAGCCGTTCGACATTCTATGTCTTTGGGGAAAGCACACTCTTCTGGGAATCCTGGGATATGCTGAGCATCTCCAAGTAGCTCTACGTCATCTCCTTCTTGCTCACTTTCAAGACCGGAATTCTGGTTAATCCATCCATACCAAACGCAGTAATTGACATACTTCTCAACACATTCTGGACAAGATAACGAAATACAAATATAGATTGCAAATTATTATTATTAATTATTAAGATATGAAAAAATCCACCAAGGGAATATTATTAACCATCACCATCCCATATGTCCCTCCCTCCCCCTTCCCCTCAACAAAATAGCGCTGTTAATACCTAACTTTTTTCAAAAGTATAACGATAAAATGATAACAATCTTCAACCAACCTTTCATGTCCGATGTGTGTGTAATCTGGTAAACCCATGTCTGTGCTTCTGATCATTACACAATTTCACAGTACATCAATTATACGTAGGCCTACTAGGAATACATATTCCTTCTTTCGCAATTGCTTATCCCCAATACTTAGCTCGCCAAGTTTCCAAGGGTAAAAGCGAAAAAGGATTAACCATATGTCTTATTTAGGAAACCCCACATGTCCATAAATAATGGTTAATTTATCCAAATTATTCGTCGATTGCAGCCCGGGGGCTGAATTTGACAATATTTGTCTAAAGGTATTTACATGGTTAAAGATACACTCAATAGAATGATAATAACACGTGCATCTCTTTTGCGTGTACAGTCTAAATAGGGGAAATAAGACACAAATGAAAATGCATTTGACGAAGTGAAACACTGCTGTACGGAGGGAAGGGTCATTTATTACTTTACTGTCGAAGATTCCAATAGCATACAGCCATTAATTAAGTCGGTGTACTAAACACATACTATTTGTAATTATCGGTTTGTTTACTTTCTCCAAAGAGATAGTCAGAACATAGTGGTGTATTTTGTTTCCACTCTTATTTCATCTGGGAATCGATCTCTTTGCTTTCTCTGTGAAGGGATATATTTTAACTCATGATGTCAACAGTTCATCAGTTGAGTTCATGTTTTATCTTTAAAGTTAGGTAGTAGTAATAAGATATCAGAATGAAAGCGTATTTGGAATGCCTTTATGAAACGCCATTTAGTGTTTTCACATGCGCGGCGATCAACCTTGGCTTGGTAATGATTAGGCACGTGACAATTTTCGTTACTCATATAACTACCTGAGAGAGAGATATAGTTTCTTGGGATTGGTCAGGCATTTCATGACGCTCCTAATAGTTTAAAATCGCCTTTCCTTGATTTTGTGAAAGTCTTTTCAACCGTGTTAAACACAATCGCAACGACTTCTACGAAATCAAATCAACTGCAACGTATGTATCCTAGTGTACTCTCTTGAGATATCATGTTAAAGGTATAGACCAGTTCTGGCCGAAACGTTGTGGAATCGATCACAAAAGGTTGATCATCTAGCATATAAGTATTGGTGTGTACTGCAAGGTTCAGGAATCATCAAAATGATCAGAAATTTCACCCAGTCTTGGTCAAGTTACAAGCACAGTACACGGAAAGATGTATATGGGACTACCCTATATCTATCCAGTCCAGATATATATGATAATTTACTATATATATCAATTATTAGGCGGTTTCCCAGCAAAATTTATATCATCACGTATTAGTAAAAATATATTCTTTCACATGATTGGTAATAAGAGCTTACATTTCATTTTTGAGAGGGGGCGTTTCCAAAACTGGTCTACACCTTTAAGATGATGTAATTGTAATACTCGTAAAAGCTCTATGAAAAGGAAGCGGACAAGGCTATTAAACTTGCGTAAGTTGGACTTCTTTAAAATATCTTTATTGTGTTCTATGTAGATATTTCGTTGTAAATATAGAAATATGACGTTTCTAGGTCGTTATTTTGCTTTGCTTAATTCTCATTTCCGTAATATCATTTAATTGGAATTATGTATAGAATCTAGGGGAAATCGCGCCAATACTAACCTGCTCCCGTAGTTGATAAGATAATTTTAAATGAATACAAAACTAACAAAGCCTGTTCTTATGGAAACTATTATAATTATCAACTAAATATGTTATACCTCAGTTACACCGCCTAAACGATTCCGGTCCCAAACCGACCAATTATTTTCCATTCGGTTTAATGTAATATTTTAATCGGTCTGTTGTCGGTCTCGTTGTTTTGACTGCGGTATTACGCTGCGGCCATGCTTACCTTTTTTCAGTAGTTGTACCTTTAGCGGTTATTTGGGATTCAAGTTTTACGTTCGCAGGAGTTTAAAAGAAAATTGATTGACATATACGTTCATTTATAACTGGGAAACTTGTTCGTGGCATAACATACCAAAGGCAGAGAGAGAGAGGGAGAAAGATAACTTTTGCATAGAGAAGATATTGAAGTCTTTTCCTATGCTTCTTTTCTTGCTCTAGCAACATAATCAAATCAGCCAATTTTAGAGTTACACATATCTGAATCCATCACAAAATATATCTGCAATATTTGATTCTTAGTCCATTTATCTGCAATATGTGATCAGTCAGCCTCAAGGTAATTGATTCTCTTCTAACAATAATTCGTTCCAAAAAATAAACAAATATAATTTGTCCTTGGTGTCATGTCAAGGTAATATTTTACTCTCAAAATCAAAAGGGAAACATTAAATGTTGTACGCATTAAAGGCATCGTTTAACAATGTTAATTCTGAGATGCACGGCCCTACGTGTTACTAGCGTCTGTGATATGGTGTAATATTGAAGCCCTAAAAAAATTGCGCTTCAAAATGATCAAGAAGTTCCTCAAAACAGTAAAAATCTTTGAGTGACCGGTTTTACCATACTCGTTTTCCTCGATAGACTGTTGTGTTATGAAAACCGTTTGGAAAAAGCAAATTATGGTTTCGATTTCCAATCATAAATATCTTGATTATCAGATAGGCGATAGGCTTGTAAACGTCATGGGGTTCCTGACTGACCTAAATGTGTATACTTATCATTGCAGCATGAGCTAAATCCAGGATTTTGTTTTAGAATCTGAGAGAAAGTTACCGGAACCCTTTAATATAGAACTAATATAGAACTATACATCTAAATTCAAGATTTCTTCGCTCAATTTACTTGGTTATCAGTTGCTGTTTTGCATTGGAAATGACATAAATCGGGTGTGACAACAATTTTCAAAACAGCTTACACAGGCAACAACCACATGATATTCAGAAAACCCAAATCCTTTAAAAAATAATAGGGCTTCTAGCTTTAAACCCTAATCGCAACTTGACCTAACCTGGTGTTGTGCCTGGTGTAGTCCCTATTGTGGTTCCCGGTGTTGTTCCAGGTGTTGTTTCTGGTGTTGTTCCTGGTGTTGTTTCAGGTGTTGTACCCGGTGTTGTACCTGGTGTAGTTCCTGGTGTTGTTTTAGGTGTTGTACCCGGTGTTGTACCTGGTGTTGTACCTGGTGTAGTTCCTGGTGTTGTACCTGGTGTTGTGCCTGGTGTAGTTCCTGGTGTTGTTTCAGGTGTTGTACCCGGTGTTGTACCCGGAGTTGTTCCTGTTGTGGTTTCTGGCTTCGGTGTACTACAGGTTACCGTGTAGTGTCGACCGCAACAAAAGTACCTGACTTCGTAATCACGGCAACGAGGCCTATCAGGGTGGTATTTACACAGGAGACCTGTATTCTTGTCGCATGTCACATCATCATCAGTCTCATTGGAGAAGATGTGCGTATCAGCCGTTCGACATTCTATGTCTTTGGGGAAAGCACACTCTTCTGGGAATCCTGGGATGTGCTGAGCATCTTCAAGTAGCTCTACTTCATCTCCTTCTTGCTCACTTTCAAGACCGGAATTCTGGTTAATCCATCCATACCAAACGCAGTAATTGACATACTTCTCAACACATTCTGGACAAGATAACAAAATGCAAATATAGATTCCAAATTATGAGTATAAAGATATGACAAATCCACCAAGGAAATATTATTTTCAATCACCATCCTATATGTCCCTCCCTCCCCTCCTCAACAACATAGCTCTGTTAATACCTACCTATTTTTTAAAGTAACAATCTTGAACCAACCTTTCATGTCCCATGTGTGTATACTGTGTAATCTAATAAACACATGGCTGTGCTTCTGATCATTAAACAAGTTCACAGTACATCAATTATACGTGGGCCTGCCAGGAATACATATTCCTTCTTTCGCGATGCCTTATCACCAATGCATAGATCGCCAAGTTTTTCAAGGGTAAAAGCGAAAAGGGAGTAACCCTGAGGCTAATTTAGGAAATTACACATGTCCATAAAAAAATGGTTAATTTATCCAATTATTTCATCGATCGCAGCCCGGGGTCTGAATTGGACAATATTCAAAGCAGCTTTAAGAGGCAACAACCACATGATATTCAGAGAAACCAAATCCTTCAAAATACAATAGGGTGTCTATAGCTTTAAACCCTAAAAAAAACTTGACCTAACCTGGTGTTGTGCCTGGTGTTGTTTCAGGTGTTGTACCTGGTGTTGTACCTGGTGTAGTTCCTGGTGTTGTTTCAGGTGTTGTACCCGGTGTTGTACGTGGTGTTGTGCCTGGTGTTGTTTCAGGTGTTGTACCCGGTGTTGTACCGGGTGTAGTTCCTGGTGTTGTTTCAGGTGTTGTACCTGGTGTTGTACCCGGTGTTGTACCTGGTGTAGTTCCTGGTGTTGTTTCAGGTGTTGTACCCGGTGTTGTACCTGGTGTAGTTCCTGGTGTTGTTTCAGGTGATGTTCCGGGTGTTGTACCTGGTGTTGTGCCCGGAGTTGTTCCTGTTGTGGTTTCTGGATTCGGTGTACTACAGGTTACCGTGTAGTGTCGACCACAACAAAAGTACCTGACTTCGTAATCACGGCAACGAGGCCTATCAGGATGGTATTTACACAGGAGACCCGTATTCTTGTCGCATGTCACATCATCATCAGTCTCATTGGAGAAGATGTGCGTATCAGCCGTTCGACATTCTATGTCTTTGGGAAAGCACACTCTTCTGGGAATCCTGGGATGTGCTGAGCATCTTCAAGTAGCTCTACTTCATCTCCTTCTTGCTCACTTTCAAGACCGGAATTCTGGTTAATCCATCCATACCAAACGCAGTAATTGACATACTTCTCAACACATTCTGGACAAGATAACAAAATGCAAATATAGATTGCAAATTATGAGTATTAAGATATGACAAAATCCACCAAGGGAATATTTTTATCAATCTTCATCCCATATGTCCCTCCCCCCTCAACAAAAAAACTCTGTTAATACCTACCTATTTTTAAAAGTAACAATCTTGAACCAACCTTTCATGTCCCATGTGTGTGTAATCTAATAAACACATGGCTGTGCTTCTGATCATTACAAAAGTTCGCAGTACATCAATTATACGTAGGCCTACTAGGAATACATATTCCTTCTTTCGCAATTACTTATCCCCAATGCTTAGCTCGCCAAGTTTCCAAGGGTAAAAGCGAAAAAGTAGTAACCCTGAGGCTAATTTAGGAAATTACACATGTCCATAAATAATGGTTAATTTATCCAATTTTTTCATCGTTCGCAGCCCTGGGGCTGAATTGGACAATATTCAAAGCAGCTTTCAGCGGCAACAACCAAATGATATTCAGAGAAGCAAAATCCTTAAAAATACAATAGGGTGTCTATAGCTTTAAACCCTAAAAAAAACTTGACCTAACCTGGTGTTGTGCCTGGTGTTGTTTCAGGTGTTGTACCCGGTGTTGTACCTGGTGTAGTTCCTGGTGTTGTTTCAGGTGTTGTACCTGGTGTAGTCCCTGGTGTAGTTCCTGGTGTTGTACCTGGTGTAGTTCCTGGTGTTGTACCTGGTGTTGTACCCGGTGTTGTACCTGGTGTAGTTCCTGGTGTTGTTTCAGGTGTTGTTCCGGGTGTTGTCCCTGGTGTAGTTCCGGGTGTTGTCCCTGGTGTAGTTCCTGGTGTTGTACCTGGTGTAGTTCCTGGTGTTGTACCTGGTGTAGTTCCTGGTGTTGTACCTGGTGTTGTACCCGGTGTTGTACCTGGTGTTGTTCCTGGTGTTGTTTCAGGTGTTGTTCCGGGTGTTGTCCCTGGTGTAGTTCCGGTGTTGTCCCTGGTGTAGTTCCTGGTGTTGTACCTGGTGTAGTACCTGGTGTTGTACCTGGTGTAGTTCCTGGTGTTGTACCTGGTGTTGTACCCGGTGTTGTACCTGGTGTAGTTCCTGGTGTTGTTTCAGGTGTTGTTTCGGGTGTTGTACCTGGTGTAGTTCCTGGTGTTGTACCTGGTGTTGTACCCGGTGTTGTACCTGGTGTAGTTCCTGGTGTTGTTTCAGGTGTTGTTCCGGGTGTTGTACCTGGTGTTGTACCAGGTGTAGTTCCTGGTGTAGTTTCAGGTGTTGTACCCGGTGTCGTACCCGGAGTTGTTCCTGTTGTGGTTTCTGGATTCGGCGTACTACAGGTTACCGTGTAGTGTCGACCACAACAAAAGTACCTGACTTCGTAATCACGGCAACGAGGCCTATCAGGATGGTATTTACACAGGAGACCCGTATTCTTGTCGCATGTCACATCATCATCAGTCTCATTGGAGAAGATGTGCGTATCAGCCGTTCGACATTCTATGTCTTTGGGGAAAGCACACTCTTCTGGAAATCCTGGGATGTGCTGAGCATCATCAAGTAGCTCTACTTCATCTCCTTCTTGCTCACTTTCAAGACCGGAATTCTGGTTAATCCATCCATACCAAACGCAGTAATTGACATACTTCTCAACACATTCTGGACAAGATAACAAAATGCAAATATAGATTGCAAATTATGAGTATTAAGATATGACAAAATCCACCAAGGGAATATTATTATCAATCTTCATCCCATATGTCCCTCCCTCCCCTCAACAAAAAACTCTGTTAATACCTACCTATTTTTAAAAGTAACAATCTTGAACCAACCTTTCATGTCCCATGTGTGTGTAATCTAATAAACACATGGCTGTGCTTCTGATCATTACAAAAGTTCGCAGTACATCAATTATACGTAGGCCTACTAGGAATACATATTCCTTCTTTCGCAATTACTTATCCCCAATGCTTAGCTCGCCAAGTTTCCAAGGGTAAAAGCGAAAAGGGAGTAACCCTGAGGCTAATTTAGGAAATTACACATGTCCATAAATAATGGTTAATTTATCCAATTTTTTCATCGATCGCAGCCCTGGGGCTGAATTGGACAATATTCAAAGCAGCTTTCAGCGGCAACAACCAAATGATATTCAGAGAAGCAAAATCCTTAAAAATACAATAGGGTGTCTATAGCTTTAAACCCTAAAAAAAACTTGACCTAACCTGGTGTTGTGCCTGGTGTTGTTTCAGGTGTTGTACCCGGTGTTGTACCTGGTGTAGTTCCTGGTGTTGTACCTGGTGTTGTACCTGGTGTTGTACCTGGTGTAGTTCCTGGTGTTGTACCTGGTGTTGTACCTGGTGTTGTACCCGGTGTTGTACCTGGTGTAGTTCCTGGTGTTGTACCTGGTGTTGTACCCGGTGTTGTACCTGGTGTAGTTCCTGGTGTTGTTTCAGGTGTTGTTCCGGGTGTTGTACCTGGTGTTGTACCTGGTGTAGTTCCTGGTGTAGTTTCAGGTGTTGTACCCGGTGTCGTACCCGGAGTTGTTCCTGTTGTGGTTTCTGGATTCGGCGTACTACAGGTTACCGTGTAGTGTCGACCACAACAAAAGTACCTGACTTCGTAATCACGGCAACGAGGCCTATCAGGATGGTATTTACACAGGAGACCCGTATTCTTGTCGCATGTCACATCATCATCAGTCTCATTGGAGAAGATGTGCGTATCAGCCGTTCGACATTCTATGTCTTTGGGAAAGCACACTCTTCTGGGAATCCTGGGATGTGCTGAGCATCTTCAAGTAGCTCTACTTCATCTCCTTCTTGCTCACTTTCAAGACCGGAATTCTGGTTAATCCATCCATACCAAACGCAGTAATTGACATACTTCTCAACACATTCTGGACAAGATAACAAAATGCAAATATAGATTGCAAATTATGAGTATTAAGATATGACAAAATCCACCAAGGGAATATTATTATCAATCTTCATCCCATATGTCCCTCCCTCCCCTCAACAAAAAACTCTGTTAATACCTACCTATTTTTAAAAGTAACAATCTTGAACCAACCTTTCATGTCCCATGTGTGTGTAATCTAATAAACACATGGCTGTGCTTCTGATCATTACAAAAGTTCGCAGTACATCAATTATACGTAGGCCTACTAGGAATACATATTCCTTCTTTCGCAATTACTTATCCCCAATGCTTAGCTCGCCAAGTTTCCAAGGGTAAAAGCGAAAAGGAGTAACCCTGAGGCTAATTTAGGAAATTACACATGTCCATAAATAATGGTTAATTTATCCAATTTTTCATCGATCGCAGCCCTGGGGCTGAATTGGACAATATTCAAAGCAGCTTTCAGCGGCAACAACCAAATGATATTCAGAGAAGCAAAATCCTTAAAAATACAATAGGGTGTCTATAGCTTTAAACCCTAAAAAAAACTTGACCTAACCTGGTGTTGTGCCTGGTGTTGTTTCAGGTGTTGTACCCGGTGTTGTACCTGGTGTAGTTCCTGGTGTTGTTTCAGGTGTTGTACCTGGTGTAGTCCCTGGTGTAGTTCCTGGTGTTGTACCTGGTGTAGTTCCTGGTGTTGTACCTGGTGTTGTACCCGGTGTTGTACCTGGTGTAGTTCCTGGTGTTGTTTCAGGTGTTGTTCCGGGTGTTGTACCTGGTGTAGTTCCTGGTGTTGTACCTGGTGTTGTACCCGGTGTTGTACCTGGTGTAGTTCCTGGTGTTGTTTCAGGTGTTGTTTCAGGTGTTGTTCCGGGTGTTGTACCTGGTGTTGTACCTGGTGTAGTTCCTGGTGTAGTTTCAGGTGTTGTACCCGGTGTCGTACCCGGAGTTGTTCCTGTTGTGGTTTCTGGATTCGGCGTACTACAGGTTACCGTGTAGTGTCGACCACAACAAAAGTACCTGACTTCGTAATCACGGCAACGAGGCCTATCAGGATGGTATTTACACAGGAGACCCGTATTCTTGTCGCATGTCACATCATCATCAGTCTCATTGGAGAAGATGTGCGTATCAGCCGTTCGACATTCTATGTCTTTGGGGAAAGCACACTCTTCTGGGAATCCTGGGATGTGCTGAGCATCTTCAAGTAGCTCTACTTCATCTCCTTCTTGCTCACTTTCAAGACCGGAATTCTGGTTAATCCATCCATACCAAACGCAGTAATTGACATACTTCTCAACACATTCTGGACAAGATAACAAAATGCAAATATAGATTGCAAATTATGAGTATTAAGATATGACAAAATCCACCAAGGGAATATTATTATCAATCTTCATCCCATATGTCCCTCCCTCCCCTCAACAAAAAAACTCTGTTAATACCTACCTATTTTTAAAAGTAACAATCTTGAACCAACCTTTCATGTCCCATGTGTGTGTAATCTAATAAACACATGGCTGTGCTTCTGATCATTACAAAAGTTCGCAGTACATCAATTATACGTAGGCCTACTAGGAATACATATTCCTTCTTTCGCAATTACTTATCCCCAATGCTTAGCTCGCCAAGTTTCCAAGGGTAAAAGCGAAAAGGGAGTAACCCTGAGGCTAATTTAGGAAATTACACATGTCCATAAATAATGGTTAATTTATCCAATTTTTCATCGATCGCAGCCCTGGGGCTGAATTGGACAATATTCAAAGCAGCTTTCAGCGGCAACAACCACATGATATTCAGAGAAGCAAAATCCTTAAAAATACAATAGGGTGTCTATAGCTTTAAACCCTAAAAAAAACTTGACCTAACCTGGTGTTGTGCCTGGTGTTGTTTCAGGTGTTGTACCCGGTGTTGTACCTGGTGTAGTTCCTGGTGTTGTTTCAGGTGTTGTACCTGGTGTAGTCCCTGGTGTAGTTCCTGGTGTTGTACCTGGTGTAGTTCCTGGTGTTGTACCTGGTGTTGTACCCGGTGTTGTACCTGGTGTAGTTCCTGGTGTTGTTTCAGGTGTTGTTCCGGGTGTTGTACCTGGTGTAGTTCCTGGTGTTGTACCTGGTGTTGTACCCGGTGTTGTACCTGGTGTAGTTCCTGGTGTTGTTTCAGGTGTTGTTCCGGGTGTTGTACCTGGTGTTGTACCTGGTGTAGTTCCTGGTGTAGTTTCAGGTGTTGTACCCGGTGTCGTACCCGGAGTTGTTCCTGTTGTGGTTTCTGGATTCGGCGTACTACAGGTTACCGTGTAGTGTCGACCACAACAAAAGTACCTGACTTCGTAATCACGGCAACGAGGCCTATCAGGATGGTATTTACACAGGAGACCCGTATTCTTGTCGCATGTCACATCATCATCAGTCTCATTGGAGAAGATGTGCGTATCAGCCGTTCGACATTCTATGTCTTTGGGAAAGCACACTCTTCTGGGAATCCTGGGATGTGCTGAGCATCTTCAAGTAGCTCTACTTCATCTCCTTCTTGCTCACTTTCAAGACCGGAATTCTGGTTAATCCATCCATACCAAACGCAGTAATTGACATACTTCTCAACACATTCTGGACAAGATAACAAAATGCAAATATAGATTGCAAATTATGAGTATTAAGATATGACAAAATCCACCAAGGGAATATTATTATCAATCTTCATCCCATATGTCCCTCCCTCCCCTCAACAAAAAACTCTGTTAATACCTACCTATTTTTAAAAGTAACAATCTTGAACCAACCTTTCATGTCCCATGTGTGTGTAATCTAATAAACACATGGCTGTGCTTCTGATCATTACAAAAGTTCGCAGTACATCAATTATACGTAGGCCTACTAGGAATACATATTCCTTCTTTCGCAATTACTTATCCCCAATGCTTAGCTCGCCAAGTTTCCAAGGGTAAAAGCGAAAAGGAGTAACCCTGAGGCTAATTTAGGAAATTACACATGTCCATAAATAATGGTTAATTTATCCAATTTTTCATCGATCGCAGCCCTGGGGCTGAATTGGACAATATTCAAAGCAGCTTTCAGCGGCAACAACCAAATGATATTCAGAGAAGCAAAATCCTTAAAAATACAATAGGGTGTCTATAGCTTTAAACCCTAAAAAAAACTTGACCTAACCTGGTGTTGTGCCTGGTGTTGTTTCAGGTGTTGTACCCGGTGTTGTACCTGGTGTAGTTCCTGGTGTTGTTTCAGGTGTTGTACCTGGTGTAGTCCCTGGTGTAGTTCCTGGTGTTGTACCTGGTGTAGTTCCTGGTGTTGTACCTGGTGTAGTTCCTGGTGTTGTACCTGGTGTTGTACCCGGTGTTGTACCTGGTGTAGTTCCTGGTGTTGTTTCAGGTGTTGTTCCGGGTGTTGTACCTGGTGTAGTTCCTGGTGTTGTACCTGGTGTTGTACCCGGTGTTGTACCTGGTGTAGTTCCTGGTGTTGTTTCAGGTGTTGTTCCGGGTGTTGTACCTGGTGTTGTACCTGGTGTAGTTCCTGGTGTAGTTTCAGGTGTTGTACCCGGTGTCGTACCCGGAGTTGTTCCTGTTGTGGTTTCTGGATTCGGCGTACTACAGGTTACCGTGTAGTGTCGACCACAACAAAAGTACCTGACTTCGTAATCACGGCAACGAGGCCTATCAGGATGGTATTTACACAGGAGACCCGTATTCTTGTCGCATGTCACATCATCATCAGTCTCATTGGAGAAGATGTGCGTATCAGCCGTTCGACATTCTATGTCTTTGGGAAAGCACACTCTTCTGGGAATCCTGGGATGTGCTGAGCATCTTCAAGTAGCTCTACTTCATCTCCTTCTTGCTCACTTTCAAGACCGGAATTCTGGTTAATCCATCCATACCAAACGCAGTAATTGACATACTTCTCAACACATTCTGGACAAGATAACAAAATGCAAATATAGATTGCAAATTATGAGTATTAAGATATGACAAAATCCACCAAGGGAATATTATTATCAATCTTCATCCCATATGTCCCTCCCGCCCCCCAACAAAAAACTCTGTTAATACCTACCTATTTTTAAAAGTAACAATCTTGAACCAACCTTTCATGTCCCATGTGTGTGTAATCTAATAAACACATGGCTGTGCTTCTGATCATTACAAAAGTTCGCAGTACATCAATTATACGTAGGCCTACTAGGAATACATATTCCTTCTTTCGCAATTACTTATCCCCAATGCTTAGCTCGCCAAGTTTCCAAGGGTAAAAGCGAAAAGGAGTAACCCTGAGGCTAATTTAGGAAATTACACATGTCCATAAATAATGGTTAATTTATCCAATTTTTCATCGATCGCAGCCCTGGGGCTGAATTGGACAATATTCAAAGCAGCTTTCAGCGGCAACAACCAAATGATATTCAGAGAAGCAAAATCCTTAAAAATACAATAGGGTGTCTATAGCTTTAAACCCTAAAAAAAACTTGACCTAACCTGGTGTTGTGCCTGGTGTTGTTTCAGGTGTTGTACCCGGTGTTGTACCTGGTGTAGTTCCTGGTGTTGTTTCAGGTGTTGTACCTGGTGTAGTCCCTGGTGTAGTTCCTGGTGTTGTACCTGGTGTAGTTCCTGGTGTTGTACCTGGTGTAGTTCCTGGTGTTGTACCTGGTGTTGTACCCGGTGTTGTACCTGGTGTAGTTCCTGGTGTTGTTTCAGGTGTTGTTCCGGGTGTTGTACCTGGTGTAGTTCCTGGTGTTGTACCTGGTGTTGTACCCGGTGTTGTACCTGGTGTAGTTCCTGGTGTTGTTTCAGGTGTTGTTCCGGGTGTTGTACCTGGTGTTGTACCTGGTGTAGTTCCTGGTGTAGTTTCAGGTGTTGTACCCGGTGTCGTACCCGGAGTTGTTCCTGTTGTGGTTTCTGGATTCGGCGTACTACAGGTTACCGTGTAGTGTCGACCACAACAAAAGTACCTGACTTCGTAATCACGGCAACGAGGCCTATCAGGATGGTATTTACACAGGAGACCCGTATTCTTGTCGCATGTCACATCATCATCAGTCTCATTGGAGAAGATGTGCGTATCAGCCGTTCGACATTCTATGTCTTTGGGAAAGCACACTCTTCTGGGAATCCTGGGATGTGCTGAGCATCTTCAAGTAGCTCTACTTCATCTCCTTCTTGCTCACTTTCAAGACCGGAATTCTGGTTAATCCATCCATACCAAACGCAGTAATTGACATACTTCTCAACACATTCTGGACAAGATAACAAAATGCAAATATAGATTGCAAATTATGAGTATTAAGATATGACAAAATCCACCAAGGGAATATTATTATCAATCTTCATCCCATATGTCCCTCCCGCCCCTCAACAAAAAACTCTGTTAATACCTACCTATTTTTAAAAGTAACAATCTTGAACCAACCTTTCATGTCCCATGTGTGTGTAATCTAATAAACACATGGCTGTGCTTCTGATCATTACAAAAGTTCGCAGTACATCAATTATACGTAGGCCTACTAGGAATACATATTCCTTCTTTCGCAATTACTTATCCCCAATGCTTAGCTCGCCAAGTTTCCAAGGGTAAAAGCGAAAAGGAGTAACCCTGAGGCTAATTTAGGAAATTACACATGTCCATAAATAATGGTTAATTTATCCAATTTTTCATCGATCGCAGCCGGGGGCTGAATTGGACAATATTCAAAGCAGCTTTCAGAGGCAACAACCACATGATATTCAGAGAAGCAAAATCCTTAAAAATACAATAGGGTGTCTATAGCTTTAAACCCTAAAAAAAACTTGACCTAACCTGGTGTTGTGCCTGGTGTTGTTTCAGGTGTTGTACCCGGTGTTGTACCTGGTGTAGTTCCTGGTGTTGTTTCAGGTGTTGTACCTGGTGTAGTCCCTGGTGTAGTTCCTGGTGTTGTACCTGGTGTAGTTCCTGGTGTTGTACCTGGTGTAGTTCCTGGTGTTGTACCTGGTGTTGTACCCGGTGTTGTACCTGGTGTAGTTCCTGGTGTTGTTTCAGGTGTTGTTCCGGGTGTTGTACCTGGTGTAGTTCCTGGTGTTGTACCTGGTGTTGTACCCGGTGTTGTACCTGGTGTAGTTCCTGGTGTTGTTTCAGGTGTTGTTCCGGGTGTTGTACCTGGTGTTGTACCTGGTGTAGTTCCTGGTGTAGTTTCAGGTGTTGTACCCGGTGTCGTACCCGGAGTTGTTCCTGTTGTGGTTTCTGGATTCGGCGTACTACAGGTTACCGTGTAGTGTCGACCACAACAAAAGTACCTGACTTCGTAATCACGGCAACGAGGCCTATCAGGATGGTATTTACACAGGAGACCCGTATTCTTGTCGCATGTCACATCATCATCAGTCTCATTGGAGAAGATGTGCGTATCAGCCGTTCGACATTCTATGTCTTTGGGAAAGCACACTCTTCTGGGAATCCTGGGATGTGCTGAGCATCTTCAAGTAGCTCTACTTCATCTCCTTCTTGCTCACTTTCAAGACCGGAATTCTGGTTAATCCATCCATACCAAACGCAGTAATTGACATACTTCTCAACACATTCTGGACAAGATAACAAAATGCAAATATAGATTGCAAATTATGAGTATTAAGATATGACAAAATCCACCAAGGGAATATTATTATCAATCTTCATCCCATATGTCCCTCCCTCCCCTCAACAAAAAACTCTGTTAATACCTACCTATTTTTAAAAGTAACAATCTTGAACCAACCTTTCATGTCCCATGTGTGTGTAATCTAATAAACACATGGCTGTGCTTCTGATCATTACAAAAGTTTGCAGTACATCAATTATACGTAGGCCTACTAGGAATACATATTCCTTCTTTCGCAATTACTTATCCCCAATGCTTAGCTCGCCAAGTTTCCAAGGGTAAAAGCGAAAAGGAGTAACCCTGAGGCTAATTTAGGAAATTACACATGTCCATAAATAATGATTATTTTATCCAAATTTTTTCATCGATCGCAGCCCGGGGGCTGAATTGGACAATATTCAAAGCAGCTTTCAGAGGCAACAACCACATGATATTCAGAGAAGCAAAATCCTTAAAAATACAATAGGGTGTCTATAGCTTTAAACCCTAAAAAAAACTTGACCTAACCTGGTGTTGTGCCTGGTGTTGTTTCAGGTGTTGTACCCGGTGTTGTACCTGGTGTAGTTCCTGGTGTTGTTTCAGGTGTTGTACCTGGTGTAGTCCCTGGTGTAGTTCCTGGTGTTGTACCTGGTGTAGTTCCTGGTGTTGTACCTGGTGTAGTTCCTGGTGTTGTACCTGGTGTTGTACCCGGTGTTGTACCTGGTGTAGTTCCTGGTGTTGTTTCAGGTGTTGTTCCGGGTGTTGTACCTGGTGTAGTTCCTGGTGTTGTACCTGGTGTTGTACCCGGTGTTGTACCTGGTGTAGTTCCTGGTGTTGTTTCAGGTGTTGTTCCGGGTGTTGTACCTGGTGTTGTACCTGGTGTAGTTCCTGGTGTAGTTTCAGGTGTTGTACCCGGTGTCGTACCCGGAGTTGTTCCTGTTGTGGTTTCTGGATTCGGCGTACTACAGGTTACCGTGTAGTGTCGACCACAACAAAAGTACCTGACTTCGTAATCACGGCAACGAGGCCTATCAGGATGGTATTTACACAGGAGACCCGTATTCTTGTCGCATGTCACATCATCATCAGTCTCATTGGAGAAGATGTGCGTATCAGCCGTTCGACATTCTATGTCTTTGGGAAAGCACACTCTTCTGGGAATCCTGGGATGTGCTGAGCATCTTCAAGTAGCTCTACTTCATCTCCTTCTTGCTCACTTTCAAGACCGGAATTCTGGTTAATCCATCCATACCAAACGCAGTAATTGACATACTTCTCAACACATTCTGGACAAGATAACAAAATGCAAATATAGATTGCAAATTATGAGTATTAAGATATGACAAAATCCACCAAGGGAATATTATTATCAATCTTCATCCCATATGTCCCTCCCTCCCCTCAACAAAAAACTCCGTTAATACCTACCTATTTTTAAAAGTAACAATCTTGAACCAACCTTTCATGTCCCAAGTGTGTGTAATCTAATAAACACATGGCTGTGCTTCTGATCATTACAAAAGTTTGCAGTACATCAATTATACGTAGGCCTACTAGGAATACATATTCCTTCTTTCGCAATTACTTATCCCCAATGCTTAGCTCGCCAAGTTTCCAAGGGTAAAAGCGAAAAGGGAGTAACCCTGAGGCTAATTTAGGAAATTACACATGTCCATAAATAATGGTTAATTTATCCAATTTTTTATCGATCGCAGCCCGGGGGCTGAATTGGACAATATTCAAAGCAGCTTTCAGAGGCAACAACCACATGATATTCAGAGAAGCAAAATCCTTAAAAATACAATAGGGTGTCTATAGCTTTAAACCCTAAAAAAAACTTGACCTAACCTGGTGTTGTGCCTGGTGTTGTTTCAGGTGTTGTACCCGGTGTTGTACCTGGTGTAGTTCCTGGTGTTGTTTCAGGTGTTGTACCTGGTGTAGTCCCTGGTGTAGTTCCTGGTGTTGTACCTGGTGTAGTTCCTGGTGTTGTACCTGGTGTAGTTCCTGGCGTTGTACCTGGTGTTGTACCCGGTGTTGTACCTGGTGTAGTTCCTGGTGTTGTTTCAGGTGTTGTTCCGGGTGTTGTACCTGGTGTAGTTCCTGGTGTTGTACCTGGTGTTGTACCCGGTGTTGTACCTGGTGTAGTTCCTGGTGTTGTTTCAGGTGTTGTTCCGGGTGTTGTACCTGGTGTTGTACCTGGTGTAGTTCCTGGTGTAGTTTCAGGTGTTGTACCCGGTGTCGTACCCGGAGTTGTTCCTGTTGTGGTTTCTGGATTCGGCGTACTACAGGTTACCGTGTAGTGTCGACCACAACAAAAGTACCTGACTTCGTAATCACGGCAACGAGGCCTATCAGGATGGTATTTACACAGGAGACCCGTATTCTTGTCGCATGTCACATCATCATCAGTCTCATTGGAGAAGATGTGCGTATCAGCCGTTCGACATTCTATGTCTTTGGGAAAGCACACTCTTCTGGGAATCCTGGGATGTGCTGAGCATCTTCAAGTAGCTCTACTTCATCTCCTTCTTGCTCACTTTCAAGACCGGAATTCTGGTTAATCCATCCATACCAAACGCAGTAATTGACATACTTCTCAACACATTCTGGACAAGATAACAAAATGCAATTATAGATTGCAAATTATGAGTATTAAAATCCACCAAGGGAATATTATTATCAATCACCATCCCATATGTCCCTCCCCCCTCAACAACATAGCTCTGTTAATACCTACCTATTTTTAAAAGTAACAATCTTGAACCAACCTTTCATGTCCTATGTGTGTTATCGGATAAACCCATGTCTGTGCTTGGGATCATTACAAAAGTTCACAGTACAACAATTATACGTAGGCCTACTAGGAATACATATTCCCTTTTTCAAAATTGCTTATCCCCAATACTTAGCTCCAATACAAGTTTCTCAGGGTAAAAGCGAAAAAGGAGTAACCATCAGGCTAATTTAGGAAACCACACATGTCCATAAATAATGGTTAATTTATCCAATTTATTCATCGATCGCAGCCCGGGGGCTGAATTGGACAATATTTGTATCAAAATATTTACATGGTTAAAGATACACTTAATAGAATGATAATAACACACGCTTCTCTCTCGCGTGCAGAGTCTATAGAGGGGTTATAGAGACACACTTAAAAATGCATTTGACGAAGTGAAGCACTACTGTACGGAGTAAAATGTCATTTAATACTTTACTGTCGAAGATTCCAATATCATACAGCCATAAATAAAGTCAGTGTACTAAACACATATTATTCGTAATAATCGTTTTGTTTACTTCTCTGTATACAGATATATCATAACTCATGATGTCAATAGTTGATCAGTTGAGTTCATGTTTTATGTTTAAGGTTAGGTAGTAGTAATAAGATATGAGAATGATAGCGTATTTGGAATGCCTTCATAAAACGCCATTTAGTGTTTTCACTTGCGCGGCAACCGTTGCATGGTAATGAGTAGGCATGTGCAATTTTAGTTCCCCACATAACTACCTGAGGGAAAGAGATATCGTTGCATCACTGGAAGTTGCTTGTGATTAGTCAGGCAATTCATGACACTCCTAATAGTCTAAATTTGCCTTCGCTCAATTTTTTGAAAGTCTATGCGACCGTGTTAAACACAATCGCAACGACTTATACGAAATCAACTCAACTGCAAGTTATGTATCCTATTGTACTGCCTTGAGATATCCTTTTAAGATTATGTCATGTTGATGTTCGTAAAAGCTCTATGAAAAGGAAGCGGACAAGGCTATTGAACTTGCGTAAGTTTGATTTCTTTAAAATATTTTCTATGTGTTCTATGTAGATATTTCGTTGTACTCATAGAAATATCACGTTTCTAGGTCGTTCTGTTGCTCGTAATGGATAAGATAAATTTGAATGAATATAAATAACAAAGCCTGTTCTTATGGAAACGATTATAATTATGAACTAAATATGTTATACCTCAGTCACACCGCCTAATAGATTTCCGGTCCCAAACCGACCGATTTTTTTCCATTCGATTTAATGTAATATTTTAATCGGTCTGTTGTCGGTCTCGTTGTTTTGACTGTGGTATTACGCTGCGGCCATGCTTACTTTTTTACAGTAGTTGTACTGTTAGCGGTTTTGGGGGTATTCAATTTTTACGGTGCAGGAGTTTAAAAGGAAAATTATTAATATATACGTTAATTTATAATAGGGAAACTATTTCATGATGACATACCAAAAACAGAGAGAGAGAGGAAAGGAGAAAGATAACTTTTGCATAGAAAAGATGTGGAATTATTTTCCAATGTTTCTTTTCTTGCTCTATCAATATAATCACATCAGCCAATTTTAGAGTTACACATATCTGAATCCATCACAAAATATATCTGCAATATTTGATACTTAGTCAATTTCTCTGCAATATGTGATCAGTTAGCCTCAAGTTTGTTGTGTCTCTTCTCACCATAATTCGCTCAAAAAAGCACAAGTATAATTTTCCTTGGTGTCATTTCAAGGTAATATTTTACTCTAAATATCAAAAGGGAAAAATTAAATGTTATACGCATTAATATAGAACTATACATCTATATTCAAGATTTCTTCGCCTAATTTACTTGGTTATCAGTTGATGTTTGGCATTGGAAATGACATATATCAGGTGTGACAAATTTTCAAAGCAGCTTACAGAGGCAACAACGACATGATATTCAGAGAACCCAATTCCTTAAGAACACAATAGGATGTCTAGCTTTAAACCCTAAACAAAACTTGACCTGACCTGGTGTTGTGCCTGGTGTAGTACTTAGTGTGGTTCCCGGTGTTGTTCCAGGTGTTGTTCCAGGTGTTGTTGCTGGTGTTGGTACTGGTGTAGTTTCAGCCGGTGTTGTACCTGGTGTAGTTCCTGGTGTTGTTCCAGGTGTTGAACCTGGTGTAGTTCCTGGTGTTATAATTTCAGGCGTTGTACGTGGTGTTGTACGTGGTGTTGTACCTGGTGTTGTACCTGGTGTAGTTCCTGGTGTTGTTCCCGGTGTTGTACCTGGTGTAGTTCCTGGTGTTGTTTCAGGTGTTGTGGCTGGCGTTGTTCTAGGTGTTGTAGCTGTTGTAGTTCCTGGTGTTGTTTCAGGAGTTGTACCCGGTGTTGTACCTGGTGTAGTTCCTGGTGTAGTTTCAGGTGTTGTACCTGGTGTCGTTCCTGGTGTTGTTTCAGGTGTTGTACCCGGTGTCGTACCCGGAGTTGTTCTTGTTGTGGTTTCTGGATTCGGTGTACTACAAGTTACCGTGTAGTGTCGACCACAACAAAAGTACCTGACTTCGTAATCACGGCAACGAGGCCTATCAGGATGGTATTTACACAGGAGACCCGTATTCTTGTCGCATGTCACATCATCATCAGTCTCATTGGAGAAAATGTGCGTATCAGCCGTTCGACATTCTATGTCTTTGGGAAAGCACACTCTTCTGGGAATCCTGGGATGTGCTGAGCATCTTCAAGTAGCTCTACTTCATCTCCTTCTTGCTCACTTTCAATACCGGAATTCTGGTTAATCCATCCATACCAAACGCAGTAATTGACATACTTCTCAACACATTCTGGACAAGATAACAAAATTTCAAATATAGATTGCAAATTATGACTATTAAGATATGACAAAATCCACCAAGGGAATATTATTATCATTCACCATCCGATATGTCCCTCCCTCCCCCCTCAACAAAAAAGCTATGTTAATACCTACCTTTTTTTAAAGTAACAATCTTGAACCAACCTTTCATGTCCCATTTGTGTGTGTAATCTAAATAACCCATGTCTGTGCTTCTGATCATTACAAAAATTCACAGTACATCAATTATATACGTAGGCCTACTACGAATACATATTCTTTCTTTCGCAATTGCTTATCCCAAATACTTAGCTCGCCAAGTTTCCAAGTTTAAAAGCGAAAAGGGAGTAACCATTAGGCTTATTTAGGAAACCACACATATCCATAAATAATGGTTAATTTATCAGAATTATTCATCGATCGCTGCCCGGGGGCTGAATCGGACAATATTTGTCCAAAAGTATTTACATGGTTAAAGATACACTCGATAGAATGATAATAACACATGCATCTCTCTTGCGGGCAGAGTCTATAGACGGGTTATAGAGACACACTTAAAAATGCATTTGACGAAGTGAAACACTGCTCAACGGAGGAAAGGGTCATTTACTACTTTACTGTCCAAAATTCCAATAGCATACAGCCATTAATGAAGTCAGTGTACTAAACACATATTGTTTTTTAATCATCGATTTGTTTAATTCTCTGTGTAGGGATATATTTTAATTCATATTGTCAATAGTTGATCGGTTGAATTAATGCTTATCTTTAAAGTTAGGTAGTATTATAATGATATCAGAATAGTAGCGTATTTGGAATGCCTTTACGATACGCAATTTAGTGTTTTCACATGCGCGACAATCAACCGTGGCTTGGTAATGAGTTGGCACGTGGCAAATTTTGTTCCTCACATAACTACCAGAGAGATATATATAAAGTTGCATCACTGGAAGTTGCTTGTGATTGGTCAGGCAATTCATGACACTCCTAATAGTCTAAATTTGCCTTCGTTTGTTTTTTTGAAAGTCTTTGCGACCGTGTTAAACACAATTGCGACGAACTCTATAAAATCAACTCAACTGCCAGTTATGTATCCTATTGTACTGCCTTGAGATATCCTCTTGAGATTATGTCATTTGAATGTTCGTAAAGGCTCTATGAAAAGGAAGCGGACAGGGCTATTGAACTGGCCTAAGTTGGACTTCTTTAAAATATTTTATATGTGCTCTATGTAGATATTTCTTTGTAATCATAGAAATATGACGTTTCTATGTCGTTCTGTTGGTTTGTTTAATTCTCATTTCCGTGATATCATTTGATTAGATTTATGTAAAGAATCTAGGGGAAATCGCGTCAATACTTACCTGTTTCCGTAATGGATAAGATAAATTTGAATGAATACAAAACTAACAAAGCCTGTTCTCATGGAAAAGATTATAATTATTCACTAAATATGTTAAACCTCAGTCACAACGCCTAAACGATTACCGGTCTCTAACCGACCGATTTGTTTTTCCATTCTGTTTAATGTAATATCTTAATCGGTCTGTTGTCGGTCTCGTTGTTTTGACTGCGGTAAAACGCTGCGGCCATGCTTACCTTTTTTCAGTAGTTGTACCTTTAGCGGTTATTTGGGGATTCAAGTTTTACGGTGCAGGAGTTTAAAAGAAAAATTATTAATGTATACGTTAATTTATGACAGGGGAACTTTTTTGTGGCATCACATACCAAAGAGAGAGAGGGGGAGGGAGAAAGAAAACGTTTGCATAGAGAAGATATTGAAATCTTTTCCTATGCTTCTTTTCTTGCTCTACCAACATAATCAAATCAGCCAATTTTAGAGTTACACATATCTGAGTCCATCACAAAATATATCTGTAATATTTGATACTTAGTCCATTTTTCTGCAATATGTGATCAGTCAGCCTCAAGTTAATTGTGTCTCTTCTCACCATAATTCGTTCAAAAAAGCACAAGTATAATTTTTCCTTGGTGTCATTTCAAGGTAATATTTTACCCCCCAAATCACAAGGGAAAAATTAAATGTTATACGTATTAATATAGAACTATACATCTATATTCAAGATTTCTTTGCCTTATTTACTTGTTTATCAGTTGATGTTTGGCATTGGAAATGACATATATCAGGTGTGACAAATTTTCAAGAAGCTTACAGAGGCAACAACCACATGTTATTCAGAGAACCCAATTCCTTAAAAACACAATAGGATGTCTAGCTTTAAACCCTAAACAAAACTTGACCTAACCTGGTGTTGTGCCTGGTGTAGTACTTAGTGTGGTTCCCGGTGTTGTTCCAGGTGTTGTTGCTGGTGTTGGTACTGGTGTAGTTTCAGCCGGTGTTGTACCTGGTGTAGTTTCTGGTGTTATAATTTCAGGCGTTGTACGTGGTGTTGTACCTGGTGTTGTACCTGGTGTAGTTCCTGGTGTAGTTTCGGGTGTTGTACTTGGTGTAGTTCCTGGTGTTGTTTCAGGTGTTGTACCCGGTGTCGTACCCGGAGTTGTTCTTGTTGTGGTTTCTGGATTCGGTGTACTACAAGTTACCGTGTAGTGTCGACCACAACAAAAGTACCTGACTTCGTAATCACGGCAACGAGGCCTATCAGGATGGTATTTACACAGGAGACCCGTATTCTTGTCGCATGTCACATCATCATCAGTCTCATTGGAGAAGATGTGCGTATCAGCCGTTCGACATTCTATGTCTTTGGGAAAGCACACTCTTCTGGGAATCCTGGGATGTGCTGAGCATCTTCAAGTAGCTCTACTTCATCTCCTTCTTGCTCACTTTCAATACCGGAATTCTGGTTAATCCATCCATACCAAACGCAGTAATTGACATACTTCTCAACACATTCTGGACAAGATAACAAAATTTCAAATATAGATTGCAAATTATGACTATTAAGATATGACAAAATCCACCAAGGGAATATTATTATCATTCACCATCTCATATGTCCCTCCCTACCCCCTCAACAAAATAGCTATGTTAATACCTACCTTTTTTTAAAGTAACAATCTTGAACCAACCTTTCATGTCCCATTTGTGTGTGTAATCTAATAAACCCATGTCTGTGCTTCTGATCATTACAAAAATTCACAGTACATCAATTATATACGTAGGACTACTAGGAATACATATTCTTTCTTTCGCAATTGCTTATCCCAAGTACTTAGCTCGCCAAGTTTCCAAGTTTAAAAGTGAAAAGGGAGTAACCATTAGGCTTATTTAGGAAACCACACATGTCCATAAATAATGGTTAATTTATCAGAATTATTCATCGATCGCAGCCCGGGGGCTGAATCGGACAATATTTGTCCAAAAGTATTTACATGGTTAAAGATACACTCGATAGAATGATAATAACACATGCATCTCTCTTGCGGGCAGAGTCTATAGACGGGTTATAGAGACACACTTTAAAATGCATTTGACGAAGTGAAACACTGCTCAACGGAGGAAAGGGTCATTTACTACTTTACTGTCCAAAATTCCAATAGCATACAGCCATTAATAAAGTCAGTGTACTAAACACATATTATTTTTTAATCATCGATTTGTTTAATTCTCTGTGTAGGGATATATTTTAATTCATATTGGCAATAGTTGATCGGTTGAATTCATGCTTTATCTTTAAAGTTAGGTAGTATTATAATGATATCAGAATAGTAGCGTATTTGGAATGCCTTTACGATACGCAATTTAGTGTTTTCACATGCGCGACAATCAACCGTGGCTTGGTAATGAGTTGGCACGTGGCAAATTTTGTTCCTCACATAACTACCAGAGAGAGATATATATAAAGTTGCATCACTGGAAGTTGCTTGTGATTGGTCAGGCAATTCATGACACTCCTAATAGTCTAAATTTGCCTTCGTTTGTTTTTTTGAAAGTCTTTGCGACCGTGTTAAACACAATTGCGACGAACTCTATAAAATCAACTTAACTGCAAGTTATGTATCCTATTGTACTGCCTTGAGATATCCTCTTGAGATTATGTCATTTGAATGTTCGTAAAGGCTCTATGAAAAGGAAGCGGACAGGGCTATTGAACTGGCCTAAGTTGGACTTCTTTAAAATATTTTATATGTGCTCTATGTAGATATTTCTTTGTAATCATAGAAATATGACGTTTCTATGTCGTTCTGTTGGTTTGTTTAATTCTCATTTCCGTGATATCATTTGATTAGATTTATGTAAATAATCTAGGGGAAATCGCGTCAATACTTACCTGTTTCCGTAATGGATAAGATAAATTTGAATGAATACAAAACTAACAAAGCCTGTTCTCATGGAAAAGATAATAATTATTCACTAAATATGTTAAACCTCAGTCACAACGCCTAAACGATTACCGGTCTCTAACCGACCGATTTGTTTTTTCCATTCTGTTTAATGTAATATCTTAATCGGTCTGTTGTCGGTCTCGTTGTTTTGACTGCGGTAAAACGCTGCGGCCATGCTTACCTTTTTTCAGTAGTTGTACCTTTAGCGGTTATTTGGGGATTCAAGTTTTACGGTGCAGGAGTTTAAAAGAAAAATTGTTAATATATACGTTAATTTATGACAGGGGAACTTTTTTTGTGGCATCACATACGAAAGAGAGAGAGGGGGAGGGAGAAAGAAAACTTTTGCATAGAGAAGATATTGAAATCTTTTCCTATGCTTCTTTTCTTGCTCTACCAACATAATCAAATCAGCCAATTTTAGAGTTACACATATCTGAGTCCATCACAAAATATATCTGTAATATTTGATACTTAGTCCATTTTTCTGCAATATGTGATCAGTCAGCCTCAAGTTAATTGTGTCTCTTCTCACCATAATTCGTTCAAAAAGCACAAGTATAATTTTTCCTTGGTGTCATTTCAAGGTAATATTTTACCCCCAAAATCACAAGGGAAAAATTAAATGTTATACGTATTAATATAGAACTATACATCTATATTCAAGATTTCTTTGCCTTATTTACTTGGTTATCAGTTGATGTTTGGCATTGGAAATGACATATATCAGGTGTGACAAATTTTCAAGAAGCTTACAGAGGCAACAACCACATGTTATTCAGAGAACCCAATTCCTTAAAAACACAATAGGATGTCTAGCTTTAAACCCTAAACAAAACTTGACCTAACCTGGTGTTGTGCCTGGTGTAGTACTTAGTGTGGTTCCCGGTGTTGTTCCAGGTGTTGTTGCTGGTGTTGGTACTGGTGTAGTTTCAGCCGGTGTTGTACCTGGTGTAGTTTCTGGTGTTATAATTTCAGGCGTTGTACGTGGTGTTGTACCTGGTGTTGTACCTGGTGTAGTTCCTGGTGTAGTTTCGGGTGTTGTACTTGGTGTAGTTCCTGGTGTTGTTTCAGGTGTTGTACCCGGTGTCGTACCCGGAGTTGTTCTTGTTGTGGTTTCTGGATTCGGTGTACTACAAGTTACCGTGTAGTGTCGACCACAACAAAAGTACCTGACTTCGTAATCACGGCAACGAGGCCTATCAGGATGGTATTTACACAGGAGACCCGTATTCTTGTCGCATGTCACATCATCATCAGTCTCATTGGAGAAGATGTGCGTATCAGCCGTTCGACATTCTATGTCTTTGGGGAAAGCACACTCTTCTGGGAATCCTGGGATGTGCTGAGCATCTTCAAGTAGCTCTACTTCATCTCCTTCTTGCTCACTTTCAATACCGGAATTCTGGTTAATCCATCCATACCAAACGCAGTAATTGACATACTTCTCAACACATTCTGGACAAGATAACAAAATTTCAAATATAGATTGCAAATTATGACTATTAAGATATGACAAAATCCACCAAGGGAATATTATTATCATTCACCATCCCATATGTCCCTCCCTACCCCCTCAACAAAATAGCTATGTTAATACCTACCTTTTTTTAAAGTAACAATCTTGAACCAACCTTTCATGTCCCATTTGTGTGTGTAATCTAATAAACCCATGTCTGTGCTTCTGATCATTACAAAATTCACAGTACATCAATTATATACGTAGGACTACTACGAATACATATTCTTTCTTTCGCAATTGCTTATCCCAAATACTTAGCTCGCCAAGTTTCCAAATTTAAAAGTGAAAAGGGAGTAACCATTAGGCTTATTTAGGAAACCACACATGTCCATAAATAATGGTTAATTTATCAGAATTATTCATCGATCGCAGCCCGGGGGCTGAATCGGACAATATTTGTCCAAAAGTATTTACATGGTTAAAGATACACTCGATAGAATGATAATAACACATGCATCTCTCTTGCGGGCAGAGTCTATAGAGGGTTATAGAGACACACTTTAAAATGCATTTGACGAAGTGAAACACTGCTCAACGGAGGAAAGGGTCATTTACTACTTTACTGTCCAAAATTCCAATAGCATACAGCCATTAATAAAGTCAGTGTACTAAACACATATTATTTTTTAATCATCGATTTGTTTAATTCTCTGTGTAGGGATATATTTTAATTCATATTGGCAATAGTTGATCGGTTGAATTCATGCTTTATCTTTAAAGTTAGGTAGTATTATAATGATATCAGAATAGTAGCGTATTTGGAATGCCTTTACGATACGCAATTTAGTGTTTTCACATGCGCGACAATCAACCGTGGCTTGGTAATGAGTTGGCACGTGGCAAATTTTGTTCCTCACATAACTACCAGAGAGAGATATATATAAAGTTGCATCACTGGAAGTTGCTTGTGATTGGTCAGGCAATTCATGACACTCCTAATAGTCTAAATTTGCCTTCGTTTGTTTTTTTGAAAGTCTTTGCGACCGTGTTAAACACAATTGCGACGAACTCTATAAAATCAACTCAACTGCAAGTTATGTATCCTATTGTACTGCCTTGAGATATCCTCTTGAGATTATGTCATTTGAATTTTCGTAAAAGCTCTATGAAAAGGAAGCGGACAAGGCTATTGAACTTGCCTAAGGTGGACTTCTTTAAAATATTTTATATGTGCTCTATGTAGATATTTCTTTGTAATCATAGAAATATGACGTTTCTATGTCGTTCTGTTGGTTTGTTTAATTCTCATTTCCGTGATATCATTTGATTAGATTTATGTAAAGAATCTAGGGGAAATCGCGTCAATACTTACCTGTTTCCGTAATGGATAAGATAAATTTGAATGAATACAAAACTAACAAAGCCTGTTCTCATGGAAAAGATTATAATTATCAACTAAATATGTTATACCTCAGTCATACTGCCTAAATGATTACCGGTCCCTAACCGACCGATTGTTTTCCATTTGGTTTAATGTAATATCTTAATCGGTCTGTTGTCGGTCTCGTTGTTTTGACTGCGGTAAAACGCTGCGGCCATGCTTACTTTTTTTCAGTAGTTGTACCTTTAGCGGTTATTTGGGGATTCAAGTTTTACGGTGCAGGAGTTTAAAAGAAAAAATATTAATATATACGTTAATTTATAACAGGGAAACTTTTTCGTGGCATGACATACCAAAGACAGAGAGAGAGGGAGGGAGAAAGATAACTTTTGCAAAGAGAAGATATTGAAGTCTTTTCCTAAGCTTCTTTTCTCGCTCTACTAACATAATCACATCAGCCAATTTTAGAGTTACACATATCTGAATCCATCACAAAATATATCTGCAATTTTTGATACTTAGTCCATTTCTCTGCAATATGTGATCAGTCAGCCTCAAGGTAATTGATTCTTTTCTCACCATAATTCGTTCAAAAAAGAACAAGTATAATTTTTTTCTTGGTGTCATTTCAAGGTAATATTTTACTCTAAAAATCAAAAGGGAAAAATTAAATGTTGTACGCATTAAAGGCATCGTTTAACAATGTTAAATCTGAGATGCACGGCCCTACATGTTATCAGTGTCTGTGATATGGTGTAATATTGAAGCCCTAAAAAAAAATCGCGCTTCAAAATTATCAAGAAATGCCTCAAAAAAGTAAAAATCTTTGAGTGACCGGTTTTACCATACTCGTTTTTCCTAATAGACTGTAGTGTTATGAAAACCGTTAGGAAAAAGCAAACTTTGGTTTAGATTTCCAATCATAAATATCCTGATTATCAGACAGGCGATCGGCTTGTAAAAGTCATGGGGTTCCTGACTGACTTAAAGGTTTATAATTATCATCACAGCATGAGCTACATCAAGAATTTTGTTTCAGAATCTGAGACAAAGTTACCGGATCCCTTTAATATAGAACTATACATCTGAATTCAAGATATCTTCGCTTAATTTATTTGGATATCAGTTGCTGTTTGGCATTGGAAATGACATATATCAGGTGTGACAAATTTTCAAAACAGCTTACAGAGGCAACAACTACATGATATTCAGAGAACCCAAATCCTTAAAAATACAATAGGGTGTCTAGCTTTAAACCCTAACAAAACTTGACCTAACCTGGTGTTGTGCCTGGTGTTGTTGCAGGTGTTGTACCAGGTGTTGTGCCTGGTGTAGTTCCTGGTGTTGTTTCAGGTGTTGTACCTGGTGTAGTCCCTGGTGTAGTTCCTGGTGTTGTACCTGGTGTAGTTCTTGGTGTTGTACCTGGTGTTGTACCCAGTGTTGTACCTGGTGTAGTTCCTGGTGTTGTTTCAGGTGTTGTTCCGGGTGTTGTACCTGGTGATGTACCTGGTGTAGTTCCTGGTGTAGTACCTGGTGTTGTACCTGGTGATGTAGCTGGTGTAGTTCCTGGTGTAGTACCTGGTGTTGTACCTGGTGATGTACCTGGTGTAGTTCCTGGTGTAGTTTCAGGTGTTGTACCCGGTGTTGTACCCGGAGTTGTTCCTGTTGTGGTTTGTGGCTTCGGTGTACTACAGGTTACCGTGTAGTGTCGACCACAACAAAAGTACCTGACTTCGTAATCACGGCAACGAGGCCTATCAGGATGGTATTTACATAGGAGACCCGTACTCTTGTCGCATGTCACATCATCATCAGTCTCATTGGAGAAGATGTGCGTATCAGCCGTTCGACATTCTATGTCTTTGGGGAAAGCACACTCTTCTGGGAATCCTGGGATGTGCTGAGCATCTTCAAGTAGCTCTACTTCATCTCCTTCTTGCTCACTTTCAAGACCGGAATTCTGGTTAATCCATCCATACCAAACGCAGTAATTGACATACTTCTCAACACATTCTGGACAAGATAACAAAATGCAAATATAGATTGCAAATTATGAGTATTTAGATATGACAAAATCCACCAAGGGAATATTATTATCAATCGCCATCCCATATGTCTCTCCCTCCCCCTTTAAACAACAAAATAGCTATATTGACACCCACTTATTTTTAAAAGAATAATGATAAAAAGATAACGATCTTGAACCATCCTTTCATGTCCCACGTTTGTGTAATCTGATAAACCAATGTCTGTGCTTCTGATCATTACAATAGTTCACAGTACATCAATTATACGTAGGCCTACTAGGAATACATTTTCCTTCTTTCGCAATTGCTTATCCCCAATACTTAGCTCGCCAAGTTTCCAAGGGTAAAAGCGAAAAAGTAGTAACCATCAGGCTAATTTAGGAAACCACACATGTCCATAAATAATTTTAATTTATCCAAATTATTCATCGATCGCAACCCGGGGGATGAATTGGCCAATATATGTCCAATTGTATTTACATGGTTAAAGATTAACTCAATTGAATGATAATAACACGTGCATCTTTCTTGCGTGCAGAGTCTAAATAGGGAAAATAAGACACAAATGAAATTGCATTTGACGAAGTGAAACACTACTGTACGGAGTGAAGGGTCATTTACTACTTTATTGTCGAAGATTCCAATATCATACAGCCATTAATGAGTCGGTGTACTAAACATATACTATTTGTAATTTTCGGTTTGTTTACTTCTCTGTGAAGGGATATATTTTAACTCATGATGTCAATAGTTGATCAGTTGAGTTCATGTTTTATCTTAAAAGTTAGGTAGTAGTAATAAGATATCAGAATGATAGCGTATTTGGAATGCCTTTTAATATGAAACGCCATTTAGTGTTTTCACATGCGCGGCAATCAACCGTGGCTTGGTAGAAAGTAGGCATGCGGCAATTTTATTTACTCAAATAACTACCTGAGATATATATATATATATATATAATTGCGTCACTGGAAGTTGCTTGGGATTGGTTAGGCATTTCATGACGCTCCTAATAGTTTAAAATTGCCTTCGCTTGATTTTGTGAAAGTCTTTTCCAGCGTGTTAAACACAATCGCAACGACTTCTACGAAATCAACTCAACTGCAACTTATGTACCCTAGTATACTGCCTTGAGATATCATGTTAAAATGATGTAATTGTAACGCTCGTAAAAGCTCTATGAAAATGTAGCGGACAAGGTTATTGAACTTGCGTAAGTTTGAATTCTTTAAAATATTTTCTATGTGTTCTTTATAGATATTTCGTTGTAATCATAGAAATATGACGTTTCTAGGTCGTTACGTTGCTTTGTTTCATTCTCATTTCCGTGATATCATTTGATCGGAATTATGTAAAGAATCTAGGGGAAATCGCGCCAATACCCACCTGTTCCCGCATTTGATAAGATAGTTTTGAATGAATACAAAACTAACAAAGCCTGTTCTTATGGAAACGATTACATTTATCAACTAAATATGTTATACCTCAGTTACACCGCCTAACCCATTCCCGGTCCCAAACCGACCGATTTTTTTTCCATTCGGTTTAATGTAATATTTTAATCGGTCTGTTGTCGGTCTCGTTGTTTTGACTGCGGTATAACGCTGCAGTCATGCTGACCCTTTTTTTTAGTAGTTGTATCTTTAGCGGTTATTTGGGGATTCAAGTTTTACGGTGCAGGAGTTTAAAAGAAAAATTATTAATATATACGTTAATTTATAACAGGGAGACGTTTTCGTGGCATTACATACCAAAGAGAGAGAGAGGGAGGGAGAAAGAAAACGTTTGCAAAGAGACGATATTGAAGTCTTTTCCTATGCTTCTTTTATTGCTCTACCAACATAATCAAATCAGCCAATTTTAGAGTAACACATATCTGAAACCATCACAAAATATATCTGCAATATTTGATACTTAGTCCATTTATCTGCAATATGTGATCAGTCAGCCTCAAGGTAATTGATTCTCTTCTCACAATAATTCGTTCAAAAAAGCACAAGTATAATTTTCCTTGGTGTCATTTCAAGGTTATATTTTACCCCAAAAATCAAAAGGGAAAAATTAAATGTTATACGCATTAATATAGAACTATAAATCTATATTCAAGACTTCTTCGCTTAATTTACTTGGTTATCAGTTGCTGTTTGGCATTGGAAATGACATATATCAGGTGTGACAAATTTTCAAAGCAGCTTACAGTGGCAACAACCACATGTTATTCAGAGAACCCAATTCCTTAAAAACACTATAGGATGTCTAACTTTAAACCCTAAACAAAACTTGACCTAACCTGGTGTTGTGCCTGGTGTAGTACCTAGTGTGGTCCCCGGTGTTGTTCCAGGTGTTGTTGCTGGTGTTGGTACTGGTGTAGTTTCAGCCGGTGTTGTTCCCGGTGTTGTACCTGGTGTAGTTCCCGGTGTTGTTCCAGGTGTTGTTGCTGGTGTTGGTACTGGTGTAGTTTCAGCCGGTGTTGTACCTGGTGTAGTTCCTGGTGTAGTTTCAGGTGTTGTAACTGGTGTGGTTCTTGGGGTTGTTCCTGCTGTGGTTTCTGGCTTCGGTGTACAAGTTACCGTGTAGTGTCGACCACAACAAAAGTACCTGACTTCGTAATCACGGCAACGAGGCCTATCAGGATGGTATTTACATAGGAGACCCGTACTCTTGTCGCATGTCACATCATCATCAGTCTCATTGGAGAAGATGTGCGTATCAGCCGTTCGACATTCTATGTCTTTGGGGAAAGCACACTCTTCTGGGAATCCTGGAATGTGCTGAGCATCTCCAAGTAGCTCAACTTCATCTCCTTCTTGCTCACTTTCAAGACCGGAATTCTGGTTAATCCATCCATACCAAACGCAGTAATTGACATACTTCTCAACACATTCTGGACAAGATTACAAAATGCAAATATAATTTGCAAATTATGAGTATTAAGATATGACAAAGTCCACTAGGGGAATATTACTACCAATCACTATCCCACATGTCCCTCCCCTCTTAACAAAATAGCTCTGTTAATACCTACCTATTTTAAAAAGTATAAATATAAGAAGATATCTATCTTGAACCAACCTTTCATGTCCCATGTGTGTGTATTCTGATAAACAACGAATAACAAGGACTTCTACGACATCCTTGAGGAACACCGCGAGATAGCGATCTTTCATAAGAATCCTAACCATTGATACTAGCATATTGTTTTAAACTGCTTGAGCGAATGTAACAGCGCGACTAACAAACACACTTGTCGTCTACAATTCTGCTCTCTTCACTGAGTAATGTTGCAGTTTTACATCCAGTAGCTATTTGAGACGATGTTCAGACACAGGAACGTTCTAACAGTTAATGAAGATTGAAAAGCAAACAATATGTTTCATACAACGAGCCCATTCAACTATAAAGCTTATAATATCAATATTGAAACATAACAACACACACTAGCAAGGTGCACATTTCCAGGGAAGATAAATGATTCACTTTCAGGTACGTATTATATTATATCTTTCCGTATCTGCTCTCTTTCTCTCTCTATTTCTCTTGATCTCAATATTGAATATTATTGCGAACCCATTAATGAAGTAAGCATTAACACATACCATACGAAGAACGAACGTGTATTCTAGTCACTTTAATTAATATTAACACAAATAAACGCTACATTATCAAAAGTATAATAGGCAGGCATTCATATTACATAACATCTTATATCCGATCAACGGATAAAATCCACATTAATATGTTACGTGCTCAATTTCATTTTCTCACTCAGAAGCTTTTTCTCCGCAAACTTTGATTGTGTATATTTTAACATCGGCCTCTCTTTTTTCTTTGTCATTATCTTTGTCCTTCTACTTCCCCCTTGGGTACTTCCCAGCACATACACACACACACACATGCACCCGCACGCACATATATACATACGTACATTTATGTGTATGTATATACATATGTTCTCTAACAAAAGATTAATTTCACATCACTTACACAAAAAGAGATTGATATTATGTTGATAATTAGTCGGGGGTTTTCTAAAAAGATTGATAGAATTTTTCCTTTGATAAGTTTCATTTTGATAATCGTTTTCTGCATACACAATGGCCCGTATTCTGAAGTCGTGTCTAACTCCTGTTTAAACAGTTGTCTAAAGTCCTGTCTAAGTCCCGAACTTTAGTCACGAAGTCGTGATTAACTTTTTCGTATTCTGAAGTCGTGATTAAGTCAAGTTAAACGCGAAGTCCTGTCAAAGTCCTGTTTAACTGCGCGATGCTGCTGCTTTTCAACGTGTACGGTACACTCTACTTGCTGTCCCCGAACTTGCGGGGGAGAACGAGGGTACGTGCATCCTCTAAAATTTCAAATACGTTTTGCAAGGTTTATTCTCGTGTAGCCTGATTTTTTTTCTCGATAATATACAAATGATGCATGCGCATGAGTTCATTATACGATCTATCCGCACTCGAGTTGAGGTTGTGTGTATCTATCGCACGAAGCCGTTAGGGTGAGTGCGATAGATACACACAGCATCAACGAGGGCGGATAGATCGTATAATGAACGAATGAAAACATGCATCATTTGTTTTATACAACGAAACTCCTAGATCCTTGTTGTTTTATGTAAAAATAATTAATTCAAGATTGTTTCGTGACAGTTTATGGCTGACAAATAAATCTCAAGTTTTAATAAGTCTCAATTTAGTGCGCACACATAAGTATAGATATAGCAAGCGCACCTCTATCTATACCCATTTACGCATAGTGCTGCGCAAGAAAATGCCCATGTGTACACGCAGTATTAAGCACTCTAACCTCTACGCGCACTACTGCGCGGCACTGAAAATGTACGATAGTACTGGAAAATATTGCACGCCTTTTCATGAAAAGGCGTGCAATAGGCTCAGTAAATGAATCACACGTGACCGCGCATGACCAATCATTTGATTAGGATCTGGGAGTGAGTTGTATAATATTAACTATTCTTATCTAATGGTGACATCTTGGAAATTCCATAATCTATACTAAACCATCCATTCTGTTGGAGAAGATTCTTTTCTGGATCGTCCGAGTACATACGTGTGTACACAGTACATGCAGTCGATATCACGATCACATCACCATGGCAGCACAGAAGTCGTGACTAAAGTTAAACACGACTTCGTAGTTAAACACGACTTAGATGGGACTTAAACAGTTGTTTAGTTAGACGCGACTTAGACACGACTTCAGAATACGAAATTTAGTTAGACAGGACTTAGACGCGACCTCGCGTTTAAGTCGTGTCTAACTAAACAGTTGTTTAACTTTAGACATAACTAAGTTAGACACGACTTCAGAATACGGGCCAATGTATTTATATCACGAATATGTACATACACAATACTTTAAAATGAATCCCTGATGCTCATTATATATATGTATATATATATATATATATATATATATATATATATATATATATATATATATACACTGTTGCTCATATAGCTGAAATATTTTTTTCAGAACTTTGTCGTTCAATCTCTATGAATCTTTATATTAATCAATAAAGTTCTGAGAAGATATAAACTTTATCTATTAAGAATAAATCATTAAGAATAAATCGTATTCACGATCACTTGAAAAGACTTTACGAAAATTATATAAACTTCGTGGGCAGTCTCAAAATATCATATTTTAACTTAAAACGTGATACTTCTACGAGTATGAATTTGAACCTTTTGGGTGGGATTATTACATCCAATAAATATATCTCTACTCTCTCTAGACTTTATGAAGGTAAACATATTAAATGGGTAAATCAGTATTGCTCAGGACCAATTCTAGAGGGGGGCTTCGAGAAAAAAATCAACATCCCCCAATCCCCAATCCCCTCCGCGCCTGGTCTCGCTTCTCGAAAAAATTATGGTTATATTCCTTCTATATACTATCCCAGTTAATTCAGGTAACTAGAACTTCGGAAGCGCATCATGGGTGTCAGGCGCGGGCTTGGAACCAGTTGGTCAGTGGGGACTCTGCTTAGAAATTAGTGAACATTATTTCTTAGAAGAATATATAAAACAGAAATCAACTGTAAACATATATGTATATTTTTTTTAAAGGACGGAATAAATAGATAATGCAAAACCAATAATGCGAAAATTACATTCTAGAATACAATCAAAATCTACAAAAGCCTTAGAAATGACGGGTGAGTTGTATCCTCCTTTAGAAATCAGTTTCACATGTTGCCATATCTAATAATTACACCGACAAAAGCGCTTAAAATATCATAATCACACTGATAAACACATTTTGGAGCTAGAATCGGATTTAGGATTACGTATATAATCTCAGGAAATGTACCACCTTCACTCGCACATCAATATGGATGTAAATATTCTACTTCTACGCGTAACGATCACGAAGACTTTCAAGGAATTAACTGAAAGCAATTTTATTACACTTGTGCGTCACCTTTTAAAAAGTGTGAACATGACAACGATATAATAGACAATGCAAGGCAATATTGAAATTGCCCTTAAGTTGATTTCTAGAGAGTCTTTGAATTCGCGTTGTGTTTGCTCTATCGCGATGTTTTATCTCTAGGTTTAGCAGTCGACTTCGTTGCAAGAGCATGTTTGAATTAATGGGACATTGACAGATGTCGTTGTCCCATCAGGGCATTCGAGCTCAACGATGTCTTCGATGACGCTCTCGGGTTTGCAGCATGAGCAGTACTGATCCATTATCAACTGGCCATCAATGATCTGCACACAATCCAATGAAAAACATGAAAAAGTAGTCTTCAAAACATAGGAAGCAAGGCTATAGATCGTTTGAGTCATATCATTTAAATAGCAATTAATTGTTATATCACTTTCTTAACAATCATGATTATAAACAAAGGAAGTAATAATACACACAATTGTATAGATACTACAGACAAGTATTAAAAACTAGAAAAGAGAAAAAGCCCAAGTCATGTTTTATTTTTAACAATGCAGGGCTAATAGTAATACTTCATATTATATTTTATGGATTCTAATTTTAGTAGGTAGCCGTAAGAACAATATTTCAACAAATTACGATGAAACATAAACCAAAACAAATGATAATGATGGTGATAATGATTATAATAATAAAAATGATAATAACAATAAGAATAACTAATAATGATAACAATAGTTTTAATATTGATCATGATTATAGTGATACTAATAATAATACAAATAATGATAATTTTGAGTATTTATTATTTTCAAATGCCATTTCCATTACGCAAAATGCTCAAGCTCAAAATGGAATATTCAAAATTGGCAGATAGAAACCAAAAATTCACAAAACATCGGAAAAGGAAAAGTGTAATAATATGTTTTTTTTAATGAAACAAAATAAGAGTTATTCAATTTACCTTGGTAAAAGTATAGGAGGAGGAGCACTTTCCTTGGCATTCGTTGAGATAGACGGGGTCTGGTGCTGTGCAGTTATTGTATGATATGATGGTAGGTGTTGTACCTTGAGCCGTTCCACATCCGCTGTGAGTAGGATAAGTGATCGTTGGCAAGGTTGGGTTTTTTACAGCTGAAAGAGAAAAAATCAAAAATTGAGAAAATATATGCTGAATGATACTAAGAACTGATAATGTTTAAGTCTTATGGAAGTGGTACATTGATTCATTCATTTGACTCTTAATCCAAGAGTTTAGGGTACGGGTCCCAATCCGGCACTAATGTCCGTTTGGAAGACTTTGATCTACATTTGCCACTCTCCACTCAAGTGTAAATGGGTACCTGGAAATTGCACTGGAGTTATAATTAATTGCTGGGCAATTTTAATTCTGATACTCAGTGTTGTTACCCTCGGTAAACGAGGCCAAATTATTATTATCAATAAATCCGGGGCAGGTACCTCAGTATTAATATTGCTTTTTCTGCGGGCCCTACAATAAGTATTACCCCAGTTTTGCCAGGTACCCTTTTTAATACACTCGGGTCAAGAGGACCTCATATCGGAAAAATGCATTGTTTAAGGATGTTAGCACCGAGCAAGCAACAAACCCGGGACTTCTCGTATGACCATCAAGTGCCTTTACCATAATACCACAGTGCTCACACAAGCTCCATTTATTAGTGTTCAGGGAAAAGGATATCATTTGTTTGATTGAAAGTAATAACACACTTTTGAGTTTTCCTCCTTGTGGAAAGTGTGTCCAATTTGTTTAGGACTGAATCAAATGAAAGAGTTTTGTCGACAGACATTACCTGAATTTGTAGACCCAACCGTTTTTGTTGTTGGTTGCGTAGTTGCTTCAGTTTCCACCAGTGTGGTTAATGTGGTAGTTGTATCTTGTGCAGTTGGTGGAGTTGTTGGAGATGTTGTCGTAAGGCAGCTGGGATCATTAGGAACATTGCGGCAACAGAGGAATCTAAAGAAACAGTACGAATATAACATATCATTGACCGAAAGAAATACTTTACTCTAAAATGTTTTGGTCTCATTATGATAAATTATGTCGTCTAATTCAGGATAACAGAAAATGTTTTAAGTGATTAAAGATAAAGTCCAGTTCTGGTCATGCTATTGCATTGTGAAAGAAACGTTGTGGAATCGATCAGAAAAGGTTGATCATCTAGCATATAAGTATTGGTGTGTACTGCAAGGTTCTGGAATCATCAAAATGATAAGAAATTTGGCCCAGTCTTGGTAAAGTTAGAAGCACTGTACACAGAAAGATGTATATGGGACTACGCGACCACGTGCGCGATATCTATTTGGTCCCAATAGATATGATAATTTACCAAATATATCAATTAGTAGGCGGTTTCCCGACTTTCCCGGCAAAATTCGTATCATCACGTATTATTCAAAACATATTCTTTCACATGATTGGTAATGAGAGCTTCCATTTCAATTTTTTGAGAGAGGGGCGTTTCCAAAACTGGCCTTTACCTTTAAAGTGAGTAAAGAGATGAAAAAGGGCCCCTTCGTAATAATCAGTGAATAAAATACTGCTGATTTTCACGCAATTTCGACTGGTTATGTATCGTATATATTTATCTTCATCGAGTCTTTAACTTTATATGTAGAACAATAGCTTTAATAGACTACAATACAAATAAGAAAACGTTGAAATGTGTGGTAGTCCATTGTTTATAGGAAACATATCAGATCATGGCACTCATCATGCATGTGATTATTTTCATGGTAGGGACCTATATCTCTGGAGATTGTCATAATTCTTCAGAGATTTAGCTAAATCTGAATTTATCTTTTTCATATGAGAACATTTTGATCACGTTCTATTCGCCATTTTGTTCCGATATGAGGAAGTGAGTTTTAAAGAGAATATATGAATACACGATATATCCTCTATAGAGCAAGGAAATGAATTTCGTCAATTCTATTCTAGGCGCATCAAGCATGTCGAGATGATCTAAGATTATTGTCAAGGAAGAGGGGGGAACAGATCAAAAAAATGTCTCTCAGATGAAAAACAAACATTTCTGATGTGCTTTTGTGGTCCAAAAAATGTTCTGACCAGAACAAAGTAAATTGATGAAATACAATTACATTCTTCAGCTGCCTTTCTGGTCGAAAATGCTCTCACATGCGCGCTTGACTATATAGACTTTTTACCTTTGGTCAAAATACTTGCATTGGAGAGAATTGCAGGGTCCAGATATAGTGGAGTGATTTATGAAGAAAAAGATGTCATTGTTTTAAAGTGGAACGGGCGAGAGGCTTACCTAATCCTGTAATCAAAACATATAGGTTGCGCCTTGGATAAAAGGCACTCGAGACCGATATCCTCATCACACGTCAGTGTCTGGCCAAGCTCCTCGGCGCCGTAATGGGGTGGGAACGCCGTCTCGCACTCTATGTCGATCGGGGCTTCGCACACGTCGTGGTTGAGATCTCGGCAGGTCTCGATGAGTTCGTACTCGCCGTCGTCGTCGTTCGTTAGTTTGTCGCCTGTTTGAGCCTCGTCATCGCACCATGACGTCCACTCGCACACCTCTACTGTCTCACATCCACCTGTGTGGAAAAGAAGTTCATTACGAATCAATAACTCGTTTTAATAATTAAGTATATATGTATATAGGCCTATACACTGTTGTAAGAGCATTTCAAATGCGAGCGGTATCAACAGAAAAGCAAGCTCTCCAACACACACACCTACACATTCTAACACAGATATGGCTTTGCGGATAAATTTGTTTAAGACAGTCCTGTTGTTAAAGTTGATAAGCAGAAGAGTCTATGAAACGTCAAATTTACATTACTACTTAAACGAAATGTTACAAAGTAGCACAAGGTATAATAGCATTTTAGAATAGTATTTTGTACATCATTTATGTAACCTATAAACATTTGCAAAAAGGAAGGCACATGCCAATTTCACGAAGGATTTCTTTACGTCAAATGTTCAATTTCTTCTTTGTCTTAATAAGTAACTGAAATGACATATCATATCTTCCTAATAGTAATCGATACAATTTATGGAGGGTTGTATTATAATTTGTATATGTCTACTTTAGCATTAGTCGGGGGAATGTAAAGACTTTGAGATATGTTTATCTAGATCTATTACAATAGAACTACAAATTACCAGATAGGATTTAACTAGAGAACGTCATTGATAGGAGTACATATTTTACTCTCAAAAAGATTATATCATATTTCGTTTAATGTAAATGACATTAATTAAATGGATACGGAACGGGATAAACTTATTACGATAATGATATCCGTATGATTTATAAAAATCTGAATGGAATGTTACCTGATATGAAATGAAGAGACATCATTCATGGAAGACGACTAACGTCATGGTCATGTGATGAAAGCATGGTGGAATAATAACAATCTCATGTATTGTACCATCCGGGTGTGACTGAATGGCTTCAAGTAAAAGCCGGGATTGTGAAGGGGTAGCAAACAGATGAAGGGTGCCAAAAAGACATCGTTAGCTTGCGACATGCCCTATATCAGCGTTGTTCAGCTGGGGTGCCGCAGGACATGTCTAAGGGTGCCGCGAGAGAACTTAATTAAAGATCTATTTTTTGATACATTATGATATTAGCGTCAATTCCTTGAAAACAAAATATATGAAACCGCTTTGTATTTTTATGGAGAAATAACATTTTAAATACAATTGAGTGTTTGTTTTTTCTCGCTCGCTTCACTACCTCGCAACATTTAGAAACAGTATGATTTCAGACGGGGAAGTGCCTGAATACCTACATATAATTAGTCAAAGAGGTGCCAGAATATATCTTTGACAGCGAGGTGCCCGAAAATATGCTTTTCTTCAAACATTTAGTAACAGGATGATTCTGGACAACGAAATACCCGAATATCATTAAAGCCACACTGTACTACTTGTAGCTACTTGCTCCCTCTATATAGAAAACAATGCCTAAGCGGTGCCTGTTGGTCCCCCATGATCCTCTTTTTCTTATGTTAATTGAGAGCTGAGTTGATGAGATAACCCCCTGTCAGTGACCACGCTAATCCCTCTAATACCTCCTGGCCGAACTAGTGCAGAGGCGCTTTATATTCATCCATCGAGCTGACCGGATATATAACTTTGGAATTCATGTATTGGGCAGTGATGCGTCCGCATTCATAATCTTATGTGTTTTGTTTACAAAAAACACATTTTTATCATACTAAAAATATCATTGCTTAGGAAAAAAATTGTGTCCGTACGTGTGTAGATTGCACTTAATGTGTACCAAAGTGATGGAAAAGGTATGTTTTGTAATTATTTTTTTAGTAGGGTGACGCAAAACTTTATATTTCTGAAAAGGGTACCGTTACTGTACAAGATTTTGAAAAACGCTGCCCTATATCGTACTTGTTATAGTATAATCGATATTGAATCAGGGCCTTTTAAAACTTTTATTTAAAGCTTTAAATATTATTTTTGTGCAACTCAAATATTCTGTTCGAACGGACTAGGATTAGGCTATGATAGCAATCAAAACCAAAAGATGCGCTTCTCCTTATAACAAATTGTAATTCGATACGAAGAAAGGGGAAGAAGTAATCGCAACGGATGTATTCAACGGATGCGGATAGACGTACGATGAAAATACCATATCCTCAAGAGAACATGAACAGAGACAACATATGGGGAAGATAACACATGTTTATTTCACAGCTACTGAACTTGAAATAATTATATTAATTACACAGCCATATTCATTGCGCAGTGGGTGACAGCATGTTTTTAAGTGTTTATCATGTGAAAATAAAACATACAACAAAAAATTCACTTGATAATGTGCCAATGAATTTAGACATCTCACTGATGGCAACAAGGGAAAATAAAATCTGCACTTCATCAACATCATTCACACAACAAGATGAATACACATTTCATGAATACAAAATGAGAATACTCAAAACACAAGATGTACACCTGATGCATGAATACATAACCTAAATGATACTTGAAATTAAATTTATGATCTTACTCAAAACACAATATAAACACATAATTCATGAATAGAATACATATTCCGAAAATTCAGAACACAAATGAACGCATGAAGTAATGAGGAGTACCAGTGGCGTATCCAGAAGTTGATATACAGGGGGCGAATTAGCCCCTAGACCAATATTTCATAGGGTATTAATTTTTGTCCTGGACCCGCAAATAAGAGCATATCTCAGGTCTATCCCATGCTGGATCCGCCATTAGACTTTCCAATGTCAAAACTCATAACACGCATGCTTAGTATTGATGTAGTCGGGGTCGGTAGTCCCGAGTCACGAGGCCGATAAAGAAACATTACCTTCCATAGGGCCAAGACAACTCAACTATCGCCCTGAGGTAGGACTTGACTACAATATGTATACATAGATAGATTCGAGATGTCTATTCCTCCCCCACACTTCCGGTTATCGGCAAACTTCACATAGTCTAAATGTTATACATACGTGCATATATACACATACAAATGTTTCTTATCCATGTATAATGAAAAACAAACAAAATAGTTCTCAATTTGCCTTACATCAAGACATTAGTTTAAACAAGCAAGCATCCATCAATGCTTACATCAAGGAGCCACAGAAATGTGATGTCCATAGAAGAAATTATAGAATTAATGAACAAAAGCATGGTGAAATAAAAATAAGTTTGTTTAGAAGACTTACCCTCCGTAGTTGTCTCAGGTGTAGAAGGAACAGTTGGAGTGGCTGTATGATTACAAATATTAAGAGGAGAAATAAATTTTCCTTCATTTTGAATATGGTTTTATTCATCTCAAATATTTCAGGGCGTTGAAAAATATGCCGGGGTGGTGCAGTATGTGAACATTTTGGGCTATTCTTTTTTTTTTCAAGCAGGGAAAACAAACTGTAAATTTGCAGCACAAAAATGCTGTTATTATATTGACACAAGTAACGCCTTTTTTCACAACAGAAAAGGGAATTGTATAAAGAACTAAGTAATATCGAGTCAAAACCATCATGAACATAACAGCAATAAGTATTTTCAACATTTTGCATGTTTTGCATGGGGCAAGAAACACAAATGTTACCCTCTCAAATTTACGCAGCGCTGTATACGCAACAAACAAGGATATTGTAGTTTTACGTCTCGCCACGAAATCGAACTATTTATTCAACTACTCAACTTTAATATATAAAGTATACTATCATAAAGAAAAGAAAATCTGTATATTAGATTAGCGTGGATACTTCTGATCGCAATGTATTGACAAAAAGGTGTTTGTGGAAACGCATATATGAGAGAGTGAAATGCACTTTAAATGGTATTACGGGGACGTTTGTTGTTTGGTCCATTTTTTTTTAATTTGAAATTGCCGAAATTAGAGCAACACAAGTGTGATGTTAGGGTGACAGTAGAGAAATCATTCTCATGAAATTAATTGTCGTAATGCATTCATAACTGTGGTTATGATAGGGAAATGCTGTGATGAAAGTTGTGTACTAGTATAATAGCGTTTTGGTCTATCTGAAGTGTTTGAGATAATATTAGGGTACAAGTTGTGAACAAATTCCGCCAAAACTATATTCATTTTCATCGGTGCATGAAATGTAACAATGAGATATATTATGTGCACATGATATGTTACAATTGAAATATAAATTCAGATATTGCGGAAAGTGATGAATAATTGTTAGGCTATTGTTCATGTGGTTACGATGTTAATTTTGAACGAGATGATCTGTTAATAGATGACCGGTTGCAAACTCGATGATAAAGTTGATGATGATGATGATGATCACGATGATGATGACGACGGCGGTGCATCCTGACGATGAATTCACCTTCTGTGCATTCCTCGGGACAACATTCGGGTCGGCTAACTTCATCCGTAGACGGAGCAGTGCTAGACGCGCTACCAGTCATTATCTCGGTCGCTTGGGTCTGTCTGCTTGCCAGTGAAGTTTGGCTGGTTGGTTGGTTTGCGTCAGTTGTTCCTCCACTAAAGAATGTCGACGCTTCTGTCGTTTCTGAACGCACACCTTTGGATAATGGCAGTCGATTTGTGCTTGGTTTAAATTCATCCAAGATGACCGATGCAATATAAAATACGATGCGTTGATCAACACAACGATGTAAATGTTGCTGGAGTTGCTGGGTTTGAAGTGAAACGTGACGGACTCTTTTTACGTATCTAGGATGGACACCACCCACCCCCCATCACCCTGCGTCCACGTTGATATTTGCAACAATGATTGTGTAACTTCCTAAGCTGTGCACTATCATCAAAGTATGTGCTTAGCCAGTTTGAATCGGCATCTAAATTTTATACTTAAATGTGGTACCTGATTGAAAAGATAACTCCAACATTAGCGCGGAAATAATAAACTTATTAAACTTATTATTGCAATACTCCTTCTGTTATGCGTATTTCAAATGAATAACTATATGAGAAAGGTCAAATTTCAAACCAAAAAAGACAAATATTTTTGCTGAAATGAATGAACCTTAAATACATGACTGTCGCAGTTAGGGTAAAAGAATTGAAATTTCTTACTGACTGAGATCTTTGTTTTGGGGGATTTGTGATTTCTATACAAGTTACATTTCTGCGCACTTTCTCGGAATAAAAATTGCAATAAATAGATTGGCTGGACTTATATATTTATTATGGAATTATTTCTATATTTCTCTCTTATGTTAGTTTTTTTCAGCCTAGTTCATAACACACCCTTATTGTCAGCGGGTTTCGGAGCAGGAGGCAACAGTCACTCCTGTATGGATGGATAAATATATCCAGATATGCTGAAATACCATACACCGATGAATGACTGGAAGGATGTTTATGGTTGATCGAAATGATATTGGTATGGTTTCTGGTATGACAGATGAGCGTGGCTTGATGAAGATACCTTCAGTTGTCACAACCGTCGTTTCCGAGGTAGTCTCCGTTGTTGCTGCGGCAGTTGTTTCTTCACTTGTATACGATACTTCTGTAGTTGCCGTAGTTGTTTCTTCGCGCGTTGTAAAGCCAGTAGTGGCCGTTTTCGTCATTGGCGAAGATGATGTGGTTCTAGATTCTGATGTTGTTGTTGGCTCTTCTGTAGCTGTTGCGTCTGTTGTTGTCTTAGCTTCTGAGGTAGTTGCTGACTCTGATGTAGTTGTTCCTTCTGCGGTAGTCTCTTCCTGAGTGGTCTGAGATGTTGTCTGTAATTTTGTTGTCATTTCTGTCGTTAAACCCTCCGTCGTTGTTTTTATAGGTGTTGTTTCGAATGGTAAATGTGTGGTAGTAATTTCTTTTGTTTGTAATGGTGTTGTTGTTGCGAAGTGAGAAGTAGGTTGTGATGATGTTGTAGGAAGTGATGTGGTAATTTCAGACTCAGTTGTTGGATATACGGTTGTTGAGAAAGTTTCTGAAACTGTTGTTTCCTCTCTAGTTGTAGTTTCAGTGGTGGTTTCTTCTTGTTCAGTGGTTGTTTCTGACATTGTGGTGGATTTCATGGTCGTGGTTTGTTGTTTTTTGGTTGTTTCTGAAATAGTTTCTGTCGTGATTTCAGCAGTGGTTTCATAAGGAGTAGTCTCTGGAGGAAACGTGGTTGGAAGTGTTGTAGTTTGGACAGTGGTGGGTGTACTGGATAATTCAGTTGTGGTTTTAACTGAATCGGTTGTTATTTCAAAGGTAGTTGTAATGGGTTTCGTAGAAACTACTGTAGTTTCCGCCTCAGTTGTTTCTGAAGCAGTTGAAACAATTTTCTCCGTGGTTGTTGTAGGGGAAGTTGTTGTTATGGTGGTTGTTGGTCTGATTGTCGTTATAACTTCTGTAGTTTCTTCAGCAGTTGTAGCTGCCTTTGTTGTTTGAGACAATGTTGTTAACTCTTGTGTTGTTAAAACTTCAGTCGGGGTAATTGGTAAAGTAAGTGGTGTGGTCGTTGGTGTTGTAGTTGTAGGGGATGTTGTTGGTATGGTGGTGATAGAATTTGTTGTAGTAACTATTTTTGTAGTGGCTTCAGCAGTCGAAGCTGAATTTGTTGTTTCGGGTAACGTAGTTAGGCCTTCAGTAGTAGTTTGTGGGGTAGTTGTGGGGGATGTTGTTGGTATGGTGGTTGTAGGGTTTGGTGCAGTTGTCGTGTCTGTAGTGGCTTCAACAGTCGTAGCCAATTTTGTCGTTTCAGGCATCGTAGTGGAGCCTTCTGTAGTAATTAGAAGGGTCGTTGTGGGGGATGTTGTGGGTATGGTTGTGGTAGGATTTGTTGTAGTTATAGTTTCTGTTGTTGTTTCAGTAGCCGTAGCTGACTTTGTTGTTTCAGGTAACGTAGATACGCTTTCTGTTGTAGTAAGAGGGGTCGTTGTGCGGGAAGTTGTGGGTATGGTTGTGGAAGGATTTGTTGTAGTTATAGTTTCTGTTGTTGTTTCAGTAGTCGTAGCTGACTCTGTTGTTTCAGGCAACGTAGATAAGCTTTCTGTTGTAGTAAGAGGGGTCGTTGTGGGGGAAGTTGTGGGTATGGTTGTTGAAGGATTAGTTGTAGTTGTTGTTTCAGTAGTCGTAGCTGATTTTGTTGTTTCAGGTAATGTAGTGGGGCCTTCAGTAGTTGTAGGGTAAGTAGTTGTGGGGGATGTTGTAGGTATTGTTGTAGTTGTCGTTTCTATCGTCGCTTCAGTGGTTTTCATTGATGTTGTTGTTTCAAATAATGTTGTTGACATCTCTGTAGTAGTATGTGATGTTGTTGTTGGATAAGTTGTGGTGGTAAGCGGCGTAGTGATTGGATTTATTGTGGTTGCTTTTGAGGTTGTTGCTTCAGTAGTAGTCTCCGAAGTGGGGGTTGTTACATATGTTGCTTGCTCTTGGGTGGTTGAGAAAAACTCGGATGTTGTGTAAAGTGGAGTAGTTGAAGCTAAAAAAACATAGAAATGCGTTTTCCAAAATGGATCAATTAATATTTTCGATTCTTCTTGAGAAAAATTATGATTCGTATGAATCACTATACAAATTTTTAAAGATGCCTCACAAGTTTAAATCTCTACTATTTCAGAATTCTTAAGATTTTATTAGTAAGATGATGTTTTGATTTTACGACCTCGCATCTGTTAAATCTGTGCTTCTTATCATAGTGCCGTGAGGGGGTGGGACAGGAATCGTCCTAGAATCACCGAATTCAGTGGCATAGTGGAGTTCAGTCATTCAGGGGGCACTGAAACGATTGGGGGCACCGGTAATACTGGTAAGATGAAATGCAAATTTACAACCCTATTGATTGCGGGAGAGGGAAGTAGTCCGGGCGGGAGGTGGTCCAGCCGTCTTCTGTTCTCGTAATTGCACCCGTTTACTTTTTTCTCTCACTTTTTCTTTCTTTTTATTGTTTTCTCTGCTCGATTGTGGGGGAAATGTTTCCCCTCCCCCGTCCCCCACGTAGCTACGGCACTGACCGAAATCTTAAGAACTTGATAATGTCAAGATGTGATACCTTACGACAAGACACACCAAACATCATTTCTGACAGGCATGGTGCCTTAAGGGGAGAAGGACAGGAATCATCCTTGAATTATCGAATTCTTAATAACTTAATAATGACAAGATGTAATGACTTACGACATGGTACACAGGTATCATTGCTGACCGGCATAGTGCCTTCTGGGCAGAAACATCCATTGACAGGCTCGGTCTGACAAGGCATATTTCCGGGATTGAACTTCTCACAGCTAGGAAACTCAAGAGTCGGACAAGCACATTGGCGGTACTCGAAGGGGTCCACACAATCAATAGCTATATAATGGGAAGAGAGACGGGTGAGAAAACCATATCACAATGATATGTTTTAAACTCGTGATTTACATATATTAAAAAAGGGGATGTACATTTTGTTTATACTATTGTCATTGAAATACTGGGAGAAATCATATTTTTTTCTTCCTTTTTCTAACCGATGAATTGATAGTCCATAAACTGTTTAATGTAGACCCGTATTCTGATGTTAGTTATAACACAAGACTTAATTTTATTGGATTTGAGTTGAACCGTATTTCAAAATAAGGGAAAATAAGATCCAATGCGATTGCTAACGTCTTCTGACTTTTCGTAGACTCAGACGAAAATAAGCAGAAAATTCCTTAAACTTACGACAGAAGTCGTCACCTCTCCACTCGAGGCATATTCCTTGGTTGGCGCACATCGTGGCGTAGGCTTCGAAAGCCCAGCACGTCGTATCATTGGCGTAGCAATCGTCATAGAGGCAGTCCCTGAAGTATGGTTCGGGATCGACGACGGCATGGCATTTTTCAAAGACGGGATCGTAAATGTGTTTACACCACTCCCGACTTGTATCGGTAGGGGGACATGGTGTAGCTGTATCGTCACAACCGCAGTCTTCCCTATGCTCAGGAGGGACTAAATCGCAGCAATCACTATCTTCTTCACATGTTGTCTCATTCTTTCCGCAGTTACCTGATGGTGAGAACATAGAGGATATATAAGTGATGTGTTTCTTTCACATGTTGCAATCTGTCGAATGCGCAAAAAAGATACTCTGATGGTGGGAGCATGCATAGAGGATGTATATTGTGATGTGTTTTTTTCACATGTTGCTATTGTCGAATGCAGAGAAAAAAACTCTGGTTTTACTGACTGCAATTTACGTTTTCGTAAGCCCTTTGCACATGTCATTTCCATTGATTTATTAACAACGGTTTGAAGGCAACTATAGTGCACATGCCAGTAAGAAAAAACAACAAGGCAATATTCGCTTTGTTCATTTGTTTTTGCTTTTTGTACGATATTACTCCCTTGTGGCACGTCATCGGCTGCATCAGCTGCTGACGTATATGTAGCTCTACGTTAGCAAAAAATTACTCATTGTGTGCAACACACGTAGTTATTTTGATGCAGTTCTTACAGTATGTTCCGAATAGATATAAACGCATGACATACGTGAATAAAAAGGGGGAATTTGAAATTCCAGAATTGTAGGGTCATGTACACTATCATATTGCACTCAGGAACATGGAATATAGATAGATAGCCTACGTCAGAGACATCACTAAAGCCTCGTTTACGTAAATCTCGGCGGTTTTTGTTTTGTTTTAATGACGACTATTAAAAGTGTGATACGCTTCACATTTATGTATCTTTAACTGAGTGCTCAGTGAATACGCGTAGGGCTTTGTGAGCTGCAGTTGCCGTTCATGTTAACGTTGTGAAGAAGAAAAAACGCCGCGATTTACCACTTCGTATCTGAAGGAGCTTTTGTTTGCTCTCTTCGCCTCTCTGCACGGTCGTTTGTTTGCCATACGCTCAATTGCAAAAAAAACAAAAGGTTCCAAATGACCGAAAGATTGCTTTGTGCAACACAATGGATTTGCGAAATTACCCGTTTCCTGTGTTGATTAGCTCCGTGACAAGCCGTTTAACATCGGTATAGATTAATCTTGCACTCAAATATTCTAATAATCTTGAAGTAGTAGTAGACTTTATTGGATAACTTGTTTAGCAGAGGGCTTATCTGCCACAAGCCTTTGGTAAATTCATCCCATAATAAGTACAATGTGGCACAGGGAGCTTATTTGTGTGTCATATGATTACTCACCGCACAGGCCCTCGGTGTAGTTATAGAAGAGAGCCTCGGGTACCTCCACGCTGAAGTAGTGGTTGTCTAGCGGGATGAAGCGGACTTCGAGCCCGATGGCCGGGGCTTGGTAGATGAGGTAAAATCCTAAAGAAATGACTCGGAAAGCCGGGAGCTCCATAGGTGCTACATACTGCACGCCGTTAATGACTACCAGATGCGACTGAATGAAATGAATGCAGAATTAATTTTGTTATCATAATTACTTTTGTAAATTCACCAATTTGTGTCCAATAGTAAGGTTAGCGATTAAAAGCAGACTTGATCGTATTTCACTTAAAGCGTTTACTTTTGTTGTTGGTGTTGTTGGGTTGTTGTTTCTTTCTTTCTTTCTTTGTTGTTTTTTGTCTGTAGATTCAAATGTCAATCACTTACACCGTCGATGTAGAACTCAGACTGGAGGATAACACTGGTCCCATTGTAGATAATCTCGAGATCTCTGGGGCAAGTTGTCCCAGGGAATCGCTCGCACTCGACGTTGTGGATAAGCACGGTGTAGAGCGGGGGATTATGGGACGTATCCTGACTGAGGATGTACGTACAGTTACCCTGATGGTCAAAGTCGTTTCCGTTAAAGTCCGTGTAATGGGGATCGCCGTAACCATGGCAATAACCTTCATGAGGAAATCAATCAGAAACCAAAAGTTCATTATCAATATTATGTTCTTGTACAACGCATACCACAAACCTCCTAATAGCTATGAAAGATTTGTGGAAAGTAAAGCGCTGGCTTTAGCTCTGGCAACCGATATCAAAGCAAAGTGCATTTTAAGGATTATCCTACCAGATTCCCATTTACCTCACTTAATAGGTAAAGTGTGGCAGGTACAGGCTAATGACTTTTCAAAGGAAATTACTGCTGTGGCGGGGATATGAACCCTGTAGGCGTACCGTGTGGTTCAAAGTCCCATGACTTATCCACCATACCACAACACATCACTAGTGAGCTGCATTCAAATGACATTCTGCATTAATTCGCTACCATCTAAATTAATCTTTAGATATTTCATAATTTCGACCAATAGTGTGTTTCACAAAAAAATGAATTAAGACGGATTTTTGCAGAGCACGCTGGTAACTAGCATACTAGAAACTAAAAATTTAGTAAATGAACATAAGTGGGACAATATAAAGGGAAAATATTTTGTTTCTAGTATCCTATAAAAATTATGAAATCAAAATATCTATGACGACCCGATAATTTCGTGTTTTGTTTGACAGTAAATATTAATCAGAGTAACGATCGACCATTCGCAGAATTAAAATTTTTAAAAATTCTGTCTGTCAGTCGCGTCATACTTTTTGTTCATATCTAAATACTAATTTATTCGTGTTTTTGAATGTTAAAGAACAGAAAAAGAAGAAAGAACAGATAAAATATTAAAGAAATATCAACGAGTGGATGATCAAAGCTAAGCTACCGGAAAGAGTACCCGTTCACACTCCTGTTGAAAATACTTACATGTGTTATACGGCGGCGTGTAGGGTGGCGGTGTAAACTTAGCTGTAGTAGTATATTCTCTAGTAGTGCTGGTGAGTGTGGTTGTCTCTTGAGGTGTAGTGGAGTAATCCCATACGTGTGTAGTTTCAGATGTAGTTTCAGGTGTAGTGGTTGGTTCCCATGGTGTGGTTGAGTGGGTGGTACCTGGTGTGGTCGTAGGTGGTGTGGTGGTAGGACATGCATCCACGCATTCACCGTCGAGGTAGAACTGTCCATCGGGGCATTTACACCCCTCTACACACGTGTCGGGGCATTCTCCGTTCTCATCCCATCGCCCCTCGTGCCCGCATATATCACAGACTGGGATACAAGGGTTGTACTCCGAACAATCATCACATTGCATTGCTGCAAATGGAAAAATAATACAGGCGAAAAGTGAAAATTCATTATGGATTTCTTTTTAATTTCCTCAACACAATGTTAAATACAGGAAAAATGACGTACAAGATTGCTACATTCTTCTTTAAAATGAAGAGGTTAACTATTTCTTTTGGGAAGGTATATAATCAGACTTCCTTATTTACTCCTAGAATTTCGATTTAAAAGCAAGATCAGAAAGAGAGTATTAGACGCTTACCACTTATTTAGTGAAAGTAACATCATTTCTATTGCATTGTAACGTGGAAATACTAATTCTGAAAATGTTGGTATAAAAGCCCTATCAACGAATGTACACCTAGATGAGACTTCATTTGGTTTAGGGCATTTCGTTTCGGGCTTTACTTCGTCAAAGATACTGGGCTAGGGATTTTTTTGTATTAATCCAACTAAGATTTATACTTACGGCATAAGTCGTTTGATCTCCAAGGGATGTGTACGCCGTGCGCGTTACATTCCTGCGCGTACGCGGCGATGGCAGTACACAGACACTCGCAATCGCCACCGGAGTCACAGCCGCAGGTGTCAAAGATGCACCGGGAGTAGTAGGATCGGTAGCTGACTTCATTATGGCATGCTGCAAACGTTTCTGATTTCAGTACACTGCACTGGCGCATGGCCCAGGCCCGGCGAAACGGGTTAAAGAGGCAAGGATGGATGATATGATCCGGACGAGGACAGTAGTCGTGGACCTATATGAAAAAATATCGTGTATTGGCTCTCTCCAAGAAAACATTGTGTGAAACACTGTCATGGCAGAGAAAACCGCAATGATCAAGCACTTCGTTTCGTGGCACTTAATCGTTTCACGCAGTACCCACATGACCTATTTTCTTTAATGTTCGTACAGTCTAATAACAATAACAGTGATAATGGTTGACATTACTTTTTTCATAATTATTATTGTTATTATTAATCATTATTATTATTATTATTATTATTATTGTTATTATTATTATTATCATTAGTTGCAGTAGTAGCAGCATTGTTATAAGTAGTAGTAGCAGTCATAGTAATAGTATCCGGGCTAGTACCAGTAGTAGTAGTAGTAGTAGTACCAGTAGTAAAAGTAGTAGTAGACGTAGTATTGTTTCATTTACACAAGGAAGCCTCGTCAGCACCAATGTCGTTCTTCCTGAGGACCCTGCAGTTATTATTACATCAACAATTGCCAAGAATCCATTTACACCCGGGACTAGAGTGGCAAATGTGAATTAATGTCTTGAAAAAGAACGTCAGTGTCGGGTTGTGATTCGAACCATCATTCCTTGGGTTGAGAGTCAAGTGAATGAACCACTGTACCAAGATACATCTTATCTGGTTTGTATAGAACAATCAGTTTATTTACCAAAACGATTCTTTTCAAACAATAAACGTCATTCCTAAAAAGAAAAAACAAATAAAAGGAATGGCTATGCAAAATGGTGAAATCTTTACGAGAAGAGCCAGAAGAACAAACTTAAGATTTCAAGGAATTCCACACAGAGTAGGCCCTCTGTCATATTGCATTCTGTGTAAGGGCTCCAATTAAAATGAATGAGGCACAGTAGTATTATGTTTGGCACATTTAGTGTTAATTTTGATGAGTAATATACAGACAATTTTACAGAATAAAAAGACTGAGTCAGGGCGCTCCATAACTCAAAGGACTAAGTTAAACACGGTTAACTTATTCCACCTTGAAGATAGACCGATTCAGTTTACATGGTTTCTGGGTGCACAGTATAGTGTTCGTCCATCTCGCTGGGGGCATCGATGAGCATAACAAGGGATGCTTCAATGTCTGATGTAATCAGACAGGTGCATGGCCGTCCACAGGGGCGGATCCAGCCGGCGGCGAGGGAGGGGGCCAAAGAAGGGGCCCACTTCGTGAGAAAATTTAAAAATCATGCCGGTAGTGCGCACCTTTAATTATTTTATTTGGCCCTGAAAATTTGCAAATCGTGCCGGCCGATTTTTAGCTCAGTGGAGGGGGAGGGTAGTGAGCACCGTTTTATTTTTCTATTTTTTTGCCCCCGAAAATTTGCAAAATCGCGCCGGTCGATATTTCGCTCAGTTGGGGGCAATGGGCATCTATTTTTTTCAGGGGAGGGGGCCCGTCTCCTTTTTTTAACAAAAAAAGGGCTAAATTTAAGTGTTTTTTGGTCAGGAGAGGCCCCCCTCCCTGGATCCGCCACTGGCCGTCCATGAACTAAAGCGGGAATGCATGTATTTTAGCATACTTGATGGCCCGCCAGTAATGGCGGCTGACACTTCCCTAAATCAGCCCTCCTAATCGGTGTCTTTGTATTTTCGCTGTCTTACCTTCCAACTGTTTCCAAAATCGATTGAGGACGTCTCTGGAAGACCTCCAGCTGGTGATAAGAAGTCGTCACTAATCAGGTCGTTGAAGTTACCGCACAGACCCCCAACCTAATGAAATACAACGTAACTCAGGTATAAAGCACAATACTATTCAAAAGAAGCTCGAGTTCTGGTAAAAGTGAAAATTAACTTTAAAAGCTTCTCATACTTTTTTTTCATTATTGAGAATCATGTGGTATAGATGTCCCGTGATTTTGATTGCTCTTAATATGTATTTATAAGTCAAACATGACCAGGAATATTTTAAGAAAGTCCGGACCAAGTCCACATGCTTGTGTAGTCCCATGTAGGCCTACCCATATTATCTGTGCCCGATTCTTTTTCATTATTCGTGATATTTTGCAAGACTTATTCAATAGTCATGAATAAAGAAGCCTCATAATTTTCAAATATCCAGTCACAATTTTCCTTTTTATTACCCAATCAACCATGTAAAATAACGTATGGTTTTTACACAGTTACTTTATTGTAGAATTGAATGATTTGTATTTTTATATAGCCAAAAATGCATTAAAAATTCAATACACCTTGTTCCCTATTTTTCCAACAAGTCTATTGAAAGTTGCACTGAAATGATCATTATTCGACGTTCTTTGTAAGGACATTCGAATCAACCAAGCGTTCAATCCCTCATAATCATAGTCAATATGTTCTCTTTCCTTTTCGAAAGTAACATATATTTTCTTCATTTTGTAGTCATATTATCAAAATATTCATAGCCCTATGAATTAAAAAAGACATAAATATGGTTTGAAGAGCATAGTAACACAATGAAAAAGGCGTGGGTCCCGTAGCATAGGCTTGTGTTAGGTACACCTGTATGTAACAATACAACACATAGATATAAAAGGGAAAGAGAAGAATAGAAAAGAAGGGAAGAGAAGGGGGAAGATGGGGGAAATGGAATTTAGAATAAACAGGTTGGAATTGTACTGCAAACAAATCACATGATACCGACTGAATGTATGAAGTTGCAAAAGAGGTTACATATCGTTCTTCCGAAGGTTCATAATTCCGAAAGTTTGTTATTTCAAAGGTTTGTTATTCCGCAGGTTTATTATTCCAAAGGTTCATAATTCCGGAGATTCGCATCTCCGGAAGTAAAATGGGGTTCATAATTCCGAAAGTAATATAGGGTTCGCAATTCCCAAAATGAAACGAGGTTCAAAATTTCGAAGGTTCATAACATTGAAATATTTACCCCTGGCATAGGAAATTTTTGTTTCGAAATGACGAACCTTCTGAATAACGAACCTTCGTAAAACGAGTGCCTCGCGACGATGAAATAGCTTTTTTTTTTGTTACCTTTTCTTTGTACATGGGATCAAGTTTGACTTGGATCCACGTACCCCGATCCCAGATCAGTGTTATTCTTTGGGTTGTGTGCACGTAGACGTAGTTTCCAACTTCAGTCAACCGGAATGAACCGGCTGAGGATGGAGTCGGTTTGCCCCGGACAAGGATCAACTTTTCCTGGTTGCTACCCGTTCCTGGTTGAGTTAAGCATAGGAATAAAATCAACCTTATCATCGGTTTATTATTTATATATAAATAGATTTGTATTAGATATTGGCAGTTGACCTACCATTAAGAACAGGAGAATATTTTGCATGTTCTTGAGATGTATGTTGATGCTTTAGACCTGTATACTATTTGATAAAGTATTTAACAACATGGCTTATAGCATTGTATCATTGTATAATATACGCCTTATAACACTTGAACAAGAATTGAAAAAAAGTTTTTAAAATTTTATTATTCTTGTTTTCCTAACATATTTTTGAAAGCCTTATTACATTTAGTGGAAAAAATGCTTTGTATAATTATTCTATTTTATCGATGGCCAGACAAACTAGAGATTCTTGGATTTTTAGGGACATAACCCCCAAAAAAAAAACAATAATAATAATAAATAAATAAATAATAATAATAATAATAATAATAATAATAATACAAATAATAATAATAATAAATTGAAGAAAAAATAATAATATCATGATAATAGTAACAGTGATAGTAATGATGCTGATGATGATCATGAAAGTGATGATAATGATGTTTATAATTATATTAATAATAATCATCATCATCTTCATCATCATGATACGGCAAATGTTCTTGGGGGAAGGAGTTGATGTGCGATTTTTCAACCGAAATGGCATCTAAAAATGAGAGCTGTAGATCGCCACTCCCCTTCCAAAAAAGCTTGTACGGGTTTGCTTACCTATACTAAAAGTAATGGATTTTGTGCAGGTAACGGCGGATGTTCCACATGGAATGTTTGAGACTACGATGTGGAAGAAAGGGATTCCTGAAGCCTGGCTTACACTGTCAGTCACTAATACATAGTCACAGTCCCCTTGGAAGTCGAACAGTTTGCCATCGAATGTCTTGTAGTGAGGGTCTCCCCATGCCGTACACACACCTGAAATACAACATTTAGGGGATTCCGTTCAATTTTCCGTTTGTTGGTCTAACAAACCTAAGGCTCTTATTTGTTAACAAATTGTTAAACCAAATGGGCGATTTCGTGCTATGTGTCCTTTCCGACATGTTTTTTTTTCCTCCACATATACCAGACAAACATGAAGCTCTCTTGAAGTGACTAATGAATAATAGTACTTTCTTCTATTACTACCATTAGTCATAGTCATATCAGGAGGGATATTTTTCATTCAGAATAAAATATAATCATGTCACACATCTTGTATGGGACACATTAGACAGAATCGCTCATCTGTTTTTGTTTTTAATTGGTGAGAAATTAGAGCCTTAGCATTTGTTAAATCAACACAGAGATAAACGTAGACCCTATATTTCCTTTTTTATAGGTTTTTTTTTTTTGCAATGCCTGCCAGACGACCTTTAAAAAAATTCACTTTATTCCATATAATTTGAATATCGTCTTCATTTATACCGGCATCAGAACTGATTGTTGTAACTTGTAATATTTGTTCTCCTTGATTGCTAATGTATGCGCGTAGAATAATGTAAACCTTCATTTCATGTCGCAATCAGCTTTATTTCAATAAATTTAGTGAATCAAAAAGGCTTGTGTGTATTTATCTAAACGAATGCCATTTTGATAATGACAATATAAAGTATAGTCTTGGAGCGCAATAAAAAATAATCTTCCAATTGATTTTGGTTATAGAATTCATTTTGAATATAAAGATGAAAAAGAAAATGAAGAAGATGTTAAGAAGAACGATATGCGTACCATGACAGTTATTCTCACGGCATTCCCATTTGCTGTTTGTACAGGTGCTGTTTACCAAATGAAATGTTAAAAACATGTCGTAAGCAGATAATGAAACGTTTGTTACTTTTATCATTTTATAAAACGATGAAATACATTACTGCACATCATATCAGAGTTGGATAACTTGCTTATTTAAATATGAAAAACGGAATCAAAGGTTTTTAGTATTTTGTCACTTAAACCCCAAACTGGCTTGTACCCGAGGCTCGTGCGGCTGTGGATTACATTGTAACCTACACTAATGTAGGCTATTAGGGCATCCGCCAGCATCACTATTTATGCCCTGTTTCTTTTACGCTCACTTGCTGTTTGAGTCTACTCTCATACGGAGCCTCTCATGATAAAAACAACAACAACATTACTACTACTACTACTACTACTACTACTAATAATAATAATAATAATAATAATAATAATAATACCTAATAATAATAATAATAAAAATGATGATGATGATGATGTTATAGCTACATATATCCATTCCAGGCGCAATGTACCATTATTACCCTGGCTTAAGCCCAGCTGCTTTTAGGTGCTGACAGCATTCAAAGAATGAAAATAAAATGCCAAGGTGGGACTCGACCAGGAAACATGTATATTACAGAGACGTATCCAGGCGACCACAACACCTCGTCAACGGACATTACGCAAGGCCACATTCATAGGCATATCGACATATCAGACCTTACCAAGAGTGGCATTCATCAGTTTGGATGATGTAGCCTTCGGAGTAGCTATGACCCCCATGGTGGCAGGGGCAGCTGGTCGGCAGCACGCAGCTCGTTCCATTCCAGACCGAGTCCTGAGCACACTCGCACCCTCCGTAACACGTGGCGGCCGAACAAGCTTCGAACTCGTGCATGTTGGCGCAGCTCTTTACACATGGGCTAACGCAGGGGACGTATACCTGGTTTGCGAGACAAGCATCCATGGGGCAGTCCAACTCTTCGCATGCCCAGGCTCCGGAGTCGCAGACGCTAGTTATTAAGACAAATTTCCTCGTTAGCTTTTTGATATACAATTTACAAAGGGTATATATTTTACAGTAAATAACTTACAAATTGTTAACAAATATACTAGTACATGTGGTAACTATAAGCACAATACACCGACATTAATTTTTCAAATTTAAGATACATCCTCAAAGTTTTAGTTTATCATTTGTCGAAAATAACTACATCGGTTTTTTTTTTTTTTTAACAGCTCAAGACAATTTAGATAATTTGTTTGCCACTCTATCTCTAGTCCATCTAGATTAATTAAGCTCGTCATGTAAAAGTCACTACCTAGACTCACCAGAAACCACATCCCTTCTCTATTCTCTCCCCTGGGGCATAGGTCTCGCCGGTATCAGGGTCTACACAGCCGCAGTTTTCAGGAGCCACGCATGCGCCGTTGGGAGCCATGACGGAACCATCGGGACATGCGCATCCTTCTACGCAGGTCTCATCACAGACCGAATTGGATGAGAGGGCGTTGCATGTTGTTTCGCACATGGGATGACAAGGGCTGTATACGAGTCCGCCCTCGCAGTTGATCCCTGAAATGGGTTTGGACAAGATAGGCAAAAGAGGTACACGTATTATTGTGGAATCATGACAAAATATGTAAAGCATGCATATTTGGAGACTTACCTTTTTTTCAAAACGCTTACATACTACTTTAAAGATTACTGAGGCTAGAAAACGTAATCAGACTTGGAATTCAGGGCTGCACCCTCGCACCTATTCCCTATAATACAAGATACTCAGATGTTTACGTATTGATATCAGGGTCCTAAATTATCATGGAAAGAAACATTTATGACTAGAAGTTTTGCGTTTCGAAGTGCTTACAGTAGTGTTCAAGATGTGGAAGAGACTGGAAAATGACTGGAAATCTAAACTGGAATTTGAGGCTATACACCAGTCCTACCTCGCAGCTGATCCCTACAATATGTTTAGACGAGATCAGCAGTAGATGTTCATTTATTGATATCTGGGTTCTAAATTATCATATAAAGAAACATTCACGACTGGGATATCTATGCTTCCAGACGCCAAAGGCAGTTGTAAAGAGATTAAACAGACTACAAATTATCAAAACATAGCTTTAATTCTGTATGCAAGTCCGACCTCCAGCTAATCCATCCCTGCAATGGGTTTTTGACTTGACCAGCAGTAGATTATAACGTATTGGTGAGTTAAATTATCCCGTGAAATACATATGATTAATAAATGCATGTTTCAACACACGTACAGCATTGCATTGTTAAAGCGGCTACAACATGTAATAACAAGGTAGATTGGTCATTGTAGAAATAAAAGTCTACTGAAGAATTAATTTGGGAATATGTTGTGATTTCGGTTTTTGTAATGGAGTAAAACGGATGTACAAGGTTTGATAAATTATAGTCATTTTTATAAGCCTGGTTATCAACAATCCATTTGTTCCACATTCAGAATTCAAGCCGATAAACAAATTTTAAACTCACCACATCCGGGTGTTTCTGATCGCCAGTTGACGATAACACCTTTCTGAGCACATTGGGTTGCGTACATAGCAAAGATCTCACATTTGCAGGTGTCCCCGGTCTCACAGTTGCAAACGTCACGTCGGCAGGATTCATAAAACACTTCCGCGTCAACATATTGCCGGCAGGCTACAGAAAAATGAGAGTAAAGCGAAAGAGATTGGAAACAGTAGCATGATAGATTATGTTACACTATTACCTTTTCATTTTAAGAAGAAAAAAAATCGTGGGCCCCAGAAGAGAAAATCAATCTTGTGACAAACAAATAATAGTATTAATATACAATAATATACAAGGTAATAAATTTATTGTGTGAAATCTAACAATTGCAAGCTATGAACTTATGGTTTGCTCAACAGGGCCTTTTAAGACTAGGCAATTTACCACTTGACCAGATATATATGTTTAGGTATTTATCCTTAGGTTTGTTGTCCTTGGTGAAAGTTGTATGTTGTAAGGTTTCAGAAATTTAGAGCAAAATTTAGGATTAATATAAATATTATAATTATAATAATGATGTTGTTTACCCAGGGAAGCCTTATTAGTATCAATGCTATTCTTCCTAAGGGCCCTACAGTTATTATTACCTGGTACCCATTTCACCTGGGTAGAGAGTGGTAAATGTGGATTACTGTCTTGACAGAGGAGGTTAGAGCCGGGTTGGGATGCGAACCCTTGACCCTTAAATTGAAAGTAAAGTGAAGGAACCACTATACTACGACACTTAGGATCCATAAGTAATGCCAATGATTTAAACTTGGTCCTTGGTCCTTACCAGCAAATACATCATCGACGTAGAGTCGGTTACATTCTGACTCAGCAGTGAGGGCCTTCTGGGAGTAAAGGTCACATGGGTCAGCGCCTGGATCGTCGCTGGCATCGGGACAGGATGAACCAAGCTTCCACTTGTTGGCAAATGAAGATGGGTTCGATTCGATGTCACCTTTAGAGGGGAAAAATCAGAGAAATTATGGTTTTTGTCAGGGCATGTATGGTACTTGTAATGTACAGAAACCAGATTTCAAATTCGGATACTCCTTTAACATCTCGACTAGATCATTTGTCCTGCTGTTTTTCCGACAGAAGAGTTACATGAAAATGGGATAAAACTCTTTTCCTGACGGATAATTCCTCTGCAAGCCTCTGGCATTCCAATACCAGTGTATTTTTTTTAAATAAGTTATTACTACTATAGTATAATTATTATTATCATTATCATTTTTATTATTTTGATTAGTTGTGGAAGTAGTAGAAGTAGTAGCACTATTCTTCTTCTTAGTGTTAGTATTAATATGAAAAACAATATGTCCATACTGCTTTAAGCCGTGTTCTCACACTATGTAACGTTTTCACACACTATGGGATGCTGGCGTGTTTTGGCTAGCCGTGTATTACCTGCTTCGGTGTAGAAATCATCACGCTGATTGTTGTTGTATGTACCACAGAGACCACAAGTGGCATTGAGGTGCCTTTCATCGGCCATCACTACTACCCGGTTGTTGCCATCGAAAAGGATGGTCAGTCCATTGGCCATAACGGCCTGTATGCATGTAATTAATATAATTAAAAACAATTATCAGAAGAAATTATATCAAGTCAGTTGTGATAAGGCCATTAATGCTTTGAATTTAATTTAACGTATATTAATCCAAATTATCAAGTTCATAGTTTTAGAATATGAAACATCATGTATCAAGATCTTGTTATGGTTTAATTTTTGGTTTAAGGAATTAAAATCGTGGTTTTCATTGCTCTACAAAGCTTTTCAGACCTAAATTTTTATTGTGATGCTTATGCCTATGTAAATAGACAACTTTCAAGAAAATAAATTTCACCTTTTAGAAAGAATTTTGCAAAATCTATTTCACTATCGCATTACGCAGTAACTGTAACTTACAGCAGTTTGATGCTTAGTTGGCTGGTTCACAAAGATGTTGCCAACCGTCTTTGGGAAATCCGTTACTTCCTGTCCATTGATCAGCACTTGATGACCTCTGCGCAGGCGCACAACATTCATTCCATCTTCAAGAACAACCGCCTTGACGCAGGAGGCGCCCTCCATGCCGCACGGGGCATTTTCGATGTTCACCATGTAGAGACTGCTCAGGCTCCAACAGTCCTTGACCAAAGTGTAGGAGCAGGTACCAGCGAAATCGTAGTCATAGTTGTCGAAGGTATGGTAGTGGCCGTATCCACTGACCTGGCACATACCTGACAGTAAAGGGTATTGCTATTCTCTGCATTACAGTTCATGAATATGAATTTCCATAACTCTTGTTTTAATAGTCTGTTTCGAGTCAAATAATACACATGGTAAAACCAAAATAAAGAGATTTCAAAAAAATGAATTAAAATGAATAAATTTTTACACATCTTGAGAAATTATTTATAGACTTTCAAAACGAGTTATTTTATTACTTCTGTAACTCAAGGAACATCGTGAACACCGTAACTAAATATTAAGTCATATTTGTCCTTACTAGTACTCCTACATTTTAAAATAATGTTAACCAAGATCATACCTCCGCAGTCATTCTGTGAGCACTGCCACTTTCCATCAACGCATTCACTGAAAGTCAAGAGGAAAATATTTTAAAGATTATTTTGTTTAAGCTGTTAGTCGACTAAGATCAGAAATTAATAACTGGCGTCCCCAATGCAAAGCTCCCTTTTCAAGACATTGTATTATTCATGTTTAACCATACGACAAATTAACAACTAAATTTACAAAGAAAATAGAAGAAATTTGCTTTGTGAAATTCATCCATTTTTGCGATACATATTCATAAATAGAGCGTATTATTTGATAAATAAATTTATTACAACCGACGAAAAATGAAAGTATAGGTAAATGTATAAGCAAACGAAATGTCGAGACTCACACCGAATGTCTTGTGGGTGTGGGGTTTTGTTCTTTTCAGAACAGACCAATTGAGAGCAGGTCATCATAGGTGACATCACTTACACCATGCTTCAAAGGAACTCCTTGGCATGATCTGTGGACTACCTACCATTCGTTGCATCCATCTGAGATCTGTCTCCCTGGTTCGTACTCATTTCCTTGCCATGAGCAGAAGCATTGGTTAGCACTGACGCATTCGCCTGATGATGATCGGTAAGTCCCTGTTGGGCAGTGACAACCCTCAATGCATCCAACTGTTTCATCGGTCTCGCAGTCAGCTATGGCGGTGCTGCAGCCCCTCTGGGTACAGGCTGATCCGCACTGGTCGTAGACCTTGTCCACGGGACAGTCGAAAGCTGCATGGTTAGTTAACAAAGAGAAATTAAATCACGGTTTGTAGGTTGGTATACGCAGACATGTGTGCCCGAATAGGATGTTTTTGATCACCAAATATCAACCTTTCTATGGCATCATTTTAGTAAATGTTTAACTATCTTAATGCTTTAATCTTTTCAATCAAGTACTTCACAATAAGTAATGCCCGATTCAATGTACGTATAACGAGCCTATGCGTACACTCTCTACACCCCTAACAGCAACCATTGTTTGCGCTATCGCATTTATAAGTCTTTCGCTTTTCCTATCAGCTTAAGGTTCTTCTTTTGATAAAGAGTGGTATATGTAGATTAAGGTACTGCCACATTGACGTTATTGTCAAATCTGGAATAAGAACACGGACCCGTTGTTTCATAGTCCGCAATATCCACAAGACTACACTTTCATCCGCGGAAGGTCATCCATTTAGCACAGAGGAAAGAAACATGGCTTATACTTACGACAGAAGTCGTAGGACCTCCATGTGACTTGGAAGCCTCGTCGAGAACACTCCTGTGTATAAGCCGTGAAGGCAGCACACTTGCAGTCGTTCCCTGTCTTGTTATCCCCTTGAGGCATCATCTCACATGCACAGACATCCTGCTCACAAGCGACGATGTATGGCTCAGGATCTACAACCTGTTTTAGACGGATAAATCAAGGTCCGATAATTTATTTAAAGTTCCATACAGATAACGGACCTCGTTTCATTTTCCAGACTCCCTCTTCATCCCTCTAGTTTAAATATCCTGGGATAATTACCACTAGAACAACAACCATTATGGAATGACCTCAAAGACAACCACCGCAGAAAACTATCCTGAATTATACAAACCACTTAACAGTAATGTAGATGTGTCATGGTCTACTGGATACGTCACCGGGTTTCGAGTCCCACGGCAGCACTGATGTGTTTTTGCAAGACATTAATTTACATATGTCCTTACACCGGGTTCCAGGTAGGACAACATTCCTAAAATGCCAGAGCGCCTTATCAAGGTACCTCGGCTAATGAGGGGATAATACTCTGATAATACTTCAGCTCTTTAAAACATTAGTATCAAGCGCTATATAAATGTTTACTAATATTATTATTATTCATACTGCTCAAAAAGGTAATAGTGATATTTTATGTAGGTAGTTGGTAATTGTACGGTTAGTTTTTATCATTCTTCTAGGGGTTAGTTGTCTGCGCTTAGTTGCCTGCTCTAGGGTAATAAGGCGCGGTCGCCTTCCCCAGAATACAGTTGATTTGATACTTCAATAGAATCATAAAGAAAATTCGCCTTTCAGGCTTTTGCCTCTACTTGGCAGTAGTCCTTTTTCATTTTTTTTACCAAAAACTTTATTTTCTTCGCACCTTTCTCATTTCATCAGGTCCAACTTTTAGTTTCCATTTCCACTTTGTACTTTCTTATTTGAGTACTGAACTTCAATTAACGTTCGGAGAAAACATGATGAGCTCGTTCCATTCGATTAGATAGTGACTATTATTCAAAATATTAGTCGCTAATTTCTATCGTCAGACAATCGAGATCGTTATCAGGATTGGTGAAAAGTGAACACATCCCCTTGCATGCGTTATGTGTGAGACTTTGTGATTGGATGATTTCTTTGATTGACAGATTTTTGAGGGTGGGACAAAAACTGACCTGGTGGCAAGCCATAAAAGTGCCATGACGTAGTTGAGCGCATTCGGATTCGGCGAATTGAGCCTTCGTCTCTGCCGCGGTCGATTCGAAGTTGGAGTATTGTGTGCATCGGAGTGGAACAGTCGGTACATCCGGGCAATATGCAGGATCTATGAAAATGCAATATGCAAAGTGCATGGTTTTAAAGCGCCAATACAAAATTGTTAACACCTGGGGTAGAACTAAAAGGTGGTGACTGCTTAATTTGGGTATTCAAACGACAACGAAATGTACAACGGGGAAACTAAGATGTATTAATACACCGTCATACAAGAGTCATGATAAAGGTAATTGTTTATGAATTAATTCAGACATCTCTAGTATCGTTGAATGCAGACGACGGATCTATCTACATACTTGCAACAAATGCCGTCATGTTATTCCTTTGTTTTCTCTAGGCTACTTCAAGTAACGGGAGCTGTGGACTGCTGTGGACTGTATTTCCGATGACTGTTCTTACCTCTCTCATCCATGCCCTTCCAGGACAGACCAAAGCTGTAGGCATCATCAGCGGTGGTGCCACTGGGGGTACGGAAGTCGTTGCTTTGATCTTCATCGTACACTCCACAGAGACCACAGGTGTTGCCCTTCAGTGAATCCGAAGTGGCGTAAACCGTGATGGCTTCCCTTCCGTCGTAGAGGATGCTGAAACCCAGTCCACTGGTTGCTAGGGTGAAGTGAGCGATGCGCTCTAGGACCAGTCCACCTGCCTTGGTTGGGAGGGTCAGCTCCGCTTCCTTGTAGGTGACGACACCACCAGGTCGGAGATAGATCATGTCAGAGGGGTCACCGTTGTCGATCAAGACAGACCTGATGAGAAGATATGAGCAGCCAAAGGTTACGAGACGCCATGGTATAAAAGGAAAAAAATCGAGAACATTCGCAAGTGTCTCAATTTATTTTATGATAAATAAATTATGGAACTGGAAATTAGCTTTTATCAAACACAAAGAGTGCATAACGTTAGATTATTTATATCATTATTCGAATAATGTGTGTATCTTTCTTTAACATTGTTTAATTTGTAACTGAGCAAACGTTACTTTAACATGAAATCAAAGAGCCACATATATTTCTCTGGAAACAAGTATCTCAATAAGAAATTCCCATGTACTATAGTAGTAGTAGTAATAGTATAAGTAGTAGCAGCAGCAGTACCAGTATTAGTAGTAGAAGCAAATTTAGTATTATAATTAGTAGTAGTAGTAGTAGTAGTAGTAGTAGTAGTAGTAGTAGTAGTAGTAATAGTAGTAGTACTAGTAGTAGTAGTGATTGTGTAGGTGGTGGTGTTGTATATTTTCAGTTTGATTGAACAGTTAAAATCTATGGCTGACGCATTTTACTCCTCTTGTTGATTATCCCTACTCGTTGCCTGTCTTCCTGTCTTTCTGTCAACTTAGATTTTTCTTTTGGTTCTAAGCCCCTTAGCCCCCTTTATCTACCCCCCCCCTTACCTCAATGTTATTATCGCCGTGTTGTCTGGTTGTAAATAGGTTTTTTTTCAATAGACAAACAAGATGGTAATTAGTATTGGGTATTTATTTGGAAATGAAAATCAATAATGTAATTGCACGTGAATACATCTGAATATGGCCACTTTGTGTATCAGCAAACAGTTGTTGACAGCTGGTCATACTAGCAGTCCATGTAAAGCAGAGTTTCAAATAGGCCAATCTGTTTGTTTCCACGACCTACCTCGGTCGCTAACTTCATTCACATAATAATGTGCTCCCGCAGACTAGCGTTGCCCCCTCGACCCCCCCCCCACCCCCCTGGCATATATGATGAAGAAAACAAATAATAATACGCCGCGTATGGGCAGATGGGTCGAACCAGAAATCCATGAAATTACCTGCAATGCCTGTCGGTCTGGTGTCGTTCTCGTCGTTTTGTCTGGGGTATAATGTTTTGTTCGGTCTATTAATGTATGTCGGTCTGCATGGTGTCGGTTTATCGTTATATATGAGTGGGGTACAACTTACCTGGAACAAGTATTGTTTTCCTTCTGTTCTTGGCAGTTAAGGTCATTCTCGACGTAGATATGGAAGGAAAAGTCAAGGCAGTCTGTGACCAGTGTATAGGTACACGCCCCATGGAAGCTGAAAAGCTTGCCGTCGAATGAACGGTAGTGCTGCTGGGACCAGGCCTGGCAATAACCGTACTCTTCAATGGCTGTTAATGGGATAGAACGGAAAGCAATGGAGAGAGGTGTGATGCAAAAGAATATTACATATTATGAAAGGAGAGAGGTTGGTAGTCGACGGTTGAATTATTAAAAGAGAATTTGATAAGGAATCGGTCGTCAAGAAATTCTTTAATGACCCATAGGCTACTTAAACAAATTACTGGTTAGAGTAAGTTTCGAAAAGCAAGAAACAAGTTACGCATGATCTAGAACGAGCATAAATAAATTCAAGTGTACTCCTGGCACAAGCAGTATGAAACTTATCTACTCAAACAAATGGAGGCTACACCCCCCCCCCCACGCCCACCGATTCCGAGGCCTATGTAGCAATATAAATCATCCGTAGATTTACTTCCATTTGGTCGGTTTACTTCAATATTGTGGCATGAAGAGGATTAAGTACAGGACCTACTTTTTCCCGTACACATCGACATTGAATGACTACTCACAGCTATCTGATCATAGTGTAATTTCATAGCTGTGCAAAGATATCCAAACAAGGTGTAAAACTGTCTAAATATTGTTAATTTAAATTTCCATTGGAAAAGGCAATGATTCATTCCAGTATAGTATTCCTACCAACCAGTTTCATACTCTGACAAGTTTATCAAACTATACGTATAGGCCTAGTCAACATGAAGGAGTCGTACAGTCTACGAAATTAATTTTGGACATGTGGCAGGCAAATAAAACAGGATTACAATACAAATATAGTAAGGTAATTAGCTCATGATGGTTAGGCACACAAACACTATTAATGACAATACCTCGGCCACACCATCAAACCGACTAAAAATCGACCGATATTTGGCCGTTCAGGGTATAATGTAATTGTTCAGTCTGTGTGGTATCGGTCTCCTTGCTGTGACCGGGACATTAGTCACACTTCCAAACTGACTCCAGATTCTTGGCCATTCGGAGTAATGTAATTTTGGTTTGGTCCATTTATTGGTGTAGTGTCGGTCTCGTTGGTGTGACTGGGGTATGAGGATACTTACATGGGACCTGACTTGCAGGCGGAATGGTCGTAGCCGGCAGGGCTGCGGTAGGGCGCCTAGGGATCGGCATGGCCGCTCTGGCAGCTCGTCTGTGAGCAGCTGCAATAAGAGAGAATAATGTGGAATTGTTGAAGAAAAAAAAATAATCTTAATATGTATTACGTATTCGAAGAATAGCAACGAATACAGACCTACTAAATCTTTACGTCATGCACTCATCGTAGTAAATCGCCAGATTGCGATTCACTCCGAATACATAGGGGGAATAAAGAGAGAGAAATATATATATATAATACATGATATGTCAAAACAATTTCAGCTTTAAGTTAACGTTGCTTTGAAAATTTGTAACGGATTAATATATATAATGGTATTGTTGTAACATATGTGTATAGCATTACTTGTAAATAGAAGACACTGGCAAGGGGGTCACCGTGTTGAATTTCACGCTGAATGAACGGAAAATACAATAAAAACATTTTTTCTAACTCTATTTTTTTGTTTACTTTGAAGTGAATAGGCCTACCATATTGTGTAGAGGTCTTGAAGAGCGATTCATAACGCATATCAAATTATTTTAAAAGACGCGTTGAAAACTAGAAGAGGACTTTTAGTGTTCATCTTTCTGAAAATCAAAAACTGGCCCTATAGTAATATTTGTGATAAAATACCCACTTTGAAGTATATTTATTTGCGCATTATGCAATTATTTATCCAAAGGAAGTCCCACTTGCCACATACCTAATATATAATTCTCAGTATTTGTATTTGTATCAAAGTGTTAAGTAATAATATAATAATAATATTCCGCTTTTATATAGCGCCCAATACATCGATCCAACGATGTGCCTAAGCGCTTTACAGATATATTATTTCCCCGGTCATCGGATTCAGGCTTACCCGCACACAATGTATGCACATTTTCCACTCCCTGGGGAGCATTCCAGCCAGTACTTGACGCATTCAGTTGTTTGTTTTTCTTCTCGCTATTTCTACTTCTTCATATCAATATAGGCCCTACTTTATATAAGGGTCAGAACCCGGATTTTTAAAACTGGGATAGGGCACAATACCGAAAATATCTGACAGCAAAACAACAAATACAAAATCCTATGGGGCCGAAAAATTGAAAGGGGCGCATTTTAGTATTGGGTATCTATGCTATTTTGTTTTCCTTTTTTTTTAAAGATGCACGGGCCGGTTGCTCCCCATCCCCTCATTCTGCTACTACATGATATGACCCGGATATCCCAACCTTGTTATTACGTAGTACATGTATGTTCGTTCTTTGTACGTCAATGGTTACTCGTATCACATCGTTTGGAATGCTTTGCTATGATACTTGAAAAACACAAAGCCTAATTGCTGTAGATTGTTCTATAATTGGAGCAGTTTAGGTTAGATATAAAGACACAAGTAATAACATACAGATCGTTCTATTTAAAAGAAGGTTGAGTTCTGGGAAGAGGTGACAAATAATTTGTGAGCATTAACATTGTATTATGCAAGTGTGGAAGAACATCAGAGAAAATATGTTCCCTGAAAAGCATGGCTCTTCAAATGCCTTAATATTCTAAATATGGCATGTAACATCATAAAAATCGGGACGCATTTTTATGGCACATGTTCGTGTAGTCCCATATACATCTTTCTGTGTACAGTGCTTGTAACTTTGTCAAGACTGGGCCAAATTTATTATAATTTTGATGATTCCAGAACCTTGCAGTACACACCAATACTTTATATGCTAGATGATCAACCTTTTCTGATCGATTCCACACCGTTTCTTTCACAACGCAATCGCATGACCAAAACTCAACTTTATCTTTAAGGGTTTTGTATTTCAAAACAGTCTTTGATAGAAATAAAAAGAGCGGGACATTAAAAAGCCGATATTACCGTCGATCAGAAATATGTTGAAATTCCGTCTCAAAACTGATAAAATTTTAGGCTCATAGCAATTTAGGGCATTTATGTGTTTCGGTTGTAACAAACAGAGCAACTCCTGCATATTTGATTGTTTTGTTACAAACTACAAAAACAAGGTTGGTGTGTTTTAATGCTACCACCCCTCTCCAATCATCCGATTGTTTTTTTCTGGTATCTTTGCTCCTGATGAGCTTCTTTTGATTTCATTCAAATATTCATCTATTCACAGGAACTTGCAAGAATGCGGGACAAATGCGCCATTTTCCCCTTTACCCCTCTCAAGCTTGACAACCACATATCGTTCTGTCGCTAAAGAGGTTGTCTTTATCGTCAATGCGACAACAAATAGATCCAGAGTGTGTTTTACATGTTAATTGTGTGATAAGATCCGTCCAAGCGCCTATCTAATCAATATCAAGGCTAATGTGTTTCAGTCTGTATATAGCGGAATTCCTGTGACGTATTTCGTGGAATGATTATTTTAACCATTTGTACACCTTTTCCTAACTGCGTTGACGTAATACGAGTAGCCCTGAGAATGTTAATGTGTTTTTTGTTTATTTGTTTCATCGCTATGTACTAGGGATCTGTATTGATAATTCTCATCGCGTTATCTCAACAAAATATATTACCCAATGAAAAGTAGTACAGAGAGAGGAAGAGAGTTTTCGTATACAGGGCGCCACACAAAATACTTTTTTGTGAGATAATGAAAAACTGAGTGTCAAATTTGAAAGAGCATATAATTTAAATGACAAAATCATCTTTGTTTGATCAGAGGCGGCTGAAATATCCATAAATATAACCATTTCTAATATTTGTGGGGCCCCACAAATATTCGATAATTTTGAACCAGCCGTTGAAAAACCGAGATAGCGCCTTATACGTTTTATTCAAGCCAATGCCAATCTTGGTTTATTGTTGGCTTTTTCGTGTTGATTATAATACGCACAACCAGCCGGCCCGTATATTGTTATTATTATTACATTATCAAATTAACGGTCACCGTATTTTTGGGAAAGTGGAGCTGAATAGGTATAACCAGATTTAATCTAAATTCCACATATTTTGGAGGCTAAAATTACCTTCATAGCAATTTTAGGTCCTAAAAGGGCACTAGAAATGTCATAAATGAGATTAAGAGCAATAACCATGCACTTTGAAGGCATTTGCGGTCTTAAACAAGAACTCAACTGTCCCTTTAAAGTGTTACTTAACGAGGCACTTATAATATATGAAAATTGAAATTAAACTCATCAGAGAAACATTTCATTACACATGAGAGACAGAGGGGCCTATCGCCATTAAAATAGCTTTTTTATTTATCTATATAACAAAAAAATATTTGATGAGACAGAATTTTGTCATCTTCATTTATTTAAATAATGTCCGTTTCATGTACTGAAGGTTTTCTACATACATAAAATCATTAAAACGTTCGGTCTCTTACACTTTGGTGGAATTCGTTCCTTCTTCCTTTAACGTATTCAAATTATTGAGAATAAGACGATTATATCGGATCTACTTACGATGGTTCAGTATCGGATTGTGGTTGCCGTCTTTGGTGTAGAACGAGTATGTTGGTCTGTAAAACAGAGGAGATAAATAACTTTTATTTCGAATCTTTAAAAACAACAGGAATATTTCACATTTTAAGTACTTATTAAATCTAATGTCAGCACTTTTAAGAACGAGTATTCCGATCTGTAAAAAAAGGAATACGATAAATACACAGTTTATATGTTTTGATTTAAAAAAATGAAACATTTCGAATTTTAGTTTGTCATCATTTCTACTTTGAGCGCTTCTGAGCTTTTATTATTTACGCTGACGTAAAATAAATGCATCGAATTATATTTCAACATAAAGGGGTTACAGATTTATACGACATGCATTTATAATAAATTTTGTCTTCTCTGTTGATCATCTTTGTAACTAAGCATTTGTATCGAAAATAAATGGAAATAACAAATTATATAAATGCATTTGCCATAATGAAATAATCCACAGAAAATATACTTGACAATTAATTGAAAATAGGAGCTTGAACAATTGTAAACTATACTTTTAAGAATAAGAAAATAAGTCCTATACTTATTATCTTTCTTCATAGTACAAAAGGATATTGAAAAAACTGTCATATTAATACTTGATATAGAAATGTAGTACCTAATCTATCTTTTAACTATGTCGCTTGGACCTGTTTTTTTTTCAATTATCGAAATTTGCCTCTAATCAATGAGCTTATCTGCATTTTATCCTATAAAATATATCAAAAACTATTTTTTAATTGAATTTACACTAGTGATGTCATCCCGGGATAATCCGGAAACTATTTTTTCTCTTTAGGGAGATTCGATCTGTTTCCATCTGCTATTATAATTATGCTACTATACCAGATTTATAAGTTCATGAGCCTGTGAGTCTGTTCTGCTTTTTTGCGAAGCAGTATCACATAAACACATAAATATAGTGCTCATCAAATTGATGTGACATAAATGAAGACTACAACGATATGAATTTAACGAAATGTCTTTTACCGCGTTTGATATTTTCACTGTCTGTTCTGATACACAAACCCATTTAATCGTAACAATATTATTGTAGCCACTTTTTCTGCAAGGTTTGTTGAACACAGGGATAAACTTTGATATAAGTATTTGCTTAAGTAATAAACTGTGTGGGTTTGCAATGAGAGAATAAGGATTTTAGGGTAAATAACAAATACACTTGACATTCTCCTCGCTTCAATTGAGCACCACCAAATGAGACTCAAACTAAACTCTGGAGTGTTTGTGTAATCAATCGAATAAGCGCAAGAGAAATTGAAAGAGCGTGCCGTTCAAATATATTCGACAATTTATTTCAACAATCTAACATCAAAATATTTTAGTTTGTAGATTTAAATATGTTTTAAAATTGAGAAAACAAAACGTGCAAAACTTCCATTCATTTGTAGTGTAAGTATGAAAGCGCTCCGATTCTTATTAGTTGTTGTAAATTTGGGTAAACAAACCAAGTCATACTTATTGTAGTTCAGACAAGTGTACATAAGATGTCTGGTATGCCAATAAACTTAAACTTTGCAGATCCTCTTAAATGTTACAAGGTATATTTGTCTTTTATTGACCAAAGTCTTAGAAACAAATGAATGAAGGTATAACGTACAATCTAGAGCACAATGTTTTTTTTTAAATAAAAGATAATGTAATAGTTTAGTATGTATTGAACAGAATGGTAAGAATATCTTTTAAAGAAATCAACTGATTAACTCAAAACATTCAGTAAAAGAAAGAGTACGTACAGCCTTGGATTGTTATTTATTTAATGACATTGCATCTTTCACGTGCATGTTGAAAACACCATTATAATGTCGTGTAGTTCAAATTAAGCTATGATTTTATAATTTTAGAAGTAAGTTAACAAAATTTCGCTATTAACAAAAACTTGTAAGAAAATAGATTCTCTAATTGAAATGACAGGTTGCATGTGACTAGTATCGATTATTGTTTTTGGAAATCTACTAGAACCACTGAAAACGAAATGGATTTTATTATAGAATCTGGTATTAAATACAATAGATTTAGTTGATCTTATTTCAAGTTAGGATTGCTAAGTTAAATAGTTAAGTAATTTATTTTCAATATTCTCGTCATTCTACTCGATAGGAAGTTTACATTAACCAGAACATATTTCACACTACTGCTCTTTTCTAAAAGAAAATATCATCAGACAAAGCCTTGAAGTTCTTTTCTACATTTCCAGAAGAAATTCAGATTTTATTGTATTTTATTTATAGGAAAAAAGAACTATTTTAATAAAATCACAAGAGTTCCCGTCAAAATGATGATAAGGCCTTACAACAAAAAAGATGTTGTATTGCCCTTTAGGTGCCAGAACCTGGGTGGGTCGGTGGGATTTCTTTCTTCTTTTTTTTTCTTTTTTTCCCCCTCAAAACAGCGACCATCGCCCAAAAAACTCAAAACCGGGAACGTCGCCCAAATATCGCTGGTTTCTAGCTGGTGCAGTGCATGGTACATGTATATACACGTACACGAGGCCGGGGTCTACTTGTTTACGCTAGCAGGATTTCGAAACTAGGGCAGAAAACGAGTGAGTATTTGGGAATAATTTGATGATTTTATGCATTTATATCCCTTTTAAACAGATGAAATACATATTTGTTTATTCATTAAACATGTTTTTCTTTTTAAAAAAACGGTTAAAAAAAAGAAATTATTAAAATGCCGACCGTGGATTTTAAGATTTTCGGGTCGGTCGAAAAGGGCAATACAACATTTTTTTTTGTTAACGCCTAATACAAAATCGACATTTTCATCCAAATAAACAAATCTTTAAATTCGTTTATATCTATTCATAATAAAAGAAAAAATTATTATTCCAATTAGTGTTCTTTATGTAATATTATAAAAAATTATTTGGAAATCATATACAATATGCCTGCAACATGATTCTCTCTCTCTCTCTATATATATATATATATGTCCACCTGTCTTTCTATCTCAATTTTTTTTCTCTCACTTGATATAATTTCTTAATATCAATCTAAGGTCGGTTGCATCTCCTTTTAATTCATGTAAATTCAATATTCTGTTTTTGTGTAGGAGAATTTTCAGGAAATAAAGGAAAAGGTCATCTCTATATATCAAGAACGATTCTGATCGTACAAACAAAAATTAACATCTGCTAACAATAACGCACAAGTCATTCATTTCTTTGTTTATATACCGTGAATCAAAATCGATTTTTCGATATTAGTAGTACTTGTAGGGGCCATGAAAAGGTTAATATATTTCTTATTTGCTATAACTTGATATCAAGCATGTCCAACAGACTGACGGAGTAGCTAAAGCATTGAGTTACTTTACACTAAGGTTATGGGCTATTTACATATTAATTTTACTGATTGCCCACAAACATGGTATAATTTTAAAGTAATGGAATCACTTGAGTTTTTGTTTTTTATTCCCGGTGGTTGTGGCCTTAAACAATGCCTTGATCATTCACGATTGGAAGCTACCACACCATGTGCTACCACATGCTTCCAATCGTGAGTTTTTACTTTAATAGTTGCTTCTTTCTTTTGTTTCATCTCTGAGTCCACACATTAATGAACACTTTATGTCCCTAAACATGCATGTCGTTTGCCACTCTATTTATATAAACAAAAACTGTTTAAACATATTCATCTACCACTTATCACGTATCAGATAGCAAAATATAAATTGACTTACCGCCTTTTGTAGGTAACGTGAGCCTCGATGGTTCCGAGTACCACTGCTAGAAGAAGAAGGTAGTATATTGCACGACCCATGATTTTGTTAACTCTTTCAGGCTGACTGACATGGGTGGCCAAGCCACGAGAAAAGAGAAACCTTTTCTAAATTTTCAAGCAGTCTTGACTTCCAGAATTAATTTTGGGCTCCGTTTCGTGTTCTCACATTAATGTAGAACGAACGTAGTCGGAGTCCAGGCTCTCTAGAAATCGGGCTTTAGGAGAGAGCAAGTCACCCGGAGTGGGGTTTGCGTGGGTCTTTTATACCCCTGTTTGAGGGTAATTGGGAGCAGCTTGGTTAGTAGAAAGGTGCGCACAACACCCCTAGATAACTTCACCAAACAGTTTACTTAAGCCAAGTGGTTGGCAAAGAGAAGGACAGGTATTACCACACACAAAAGTCCGCTGGTGATAAAAAGTTCTGGTTAAGGATATTTATGCGACTGGGATGCGCGGTTATCGGTAACTAAGTAATTATGTGGGTTTGTCTATTAGCATAACGGGAGCTGAGACCTGATTACATCGTTTGATCGATTCCATTTACATGCTCAGTTTGTCAAATAGAGCAGGACTAGACTAAAAGGAGAAGTTTAATTCAGAGTTTTCTCTTTCTTTGAATGAAGGCGTAATAGGTTTTATTCTTGTTTAATTTCTTTTGAAAATGATATAATTTTAGTTTTAACTGTATAGTATCATTGATTATAGCAGTGTTTAAAAGATTGTCTTCCATAGCAAAGGAATCCAACATTAGAATATTGCATGATTTGAGATTAGAGGTTATACATCATCCTGTTCATACTTTTAGTTGTATTTCTATCTAGAATGGCATTCCAGAAATGAGAAAACCATGTAAACCAATATTTAACGCTAATAATGCTTAACGTGCAAAAATAACGGATAATATTTGACATTAGAAATTTATAAAACGATAGAGACAGGAAGGTAATGTAAAAGAAGTGACACCAAAGAGACAATTTTGTCTTCCTTTTTCTGACTTTATTTCTTTCAAAGGTCGGTATTCAGTGTACATATAGGCCTACATTTATTCAAGGTTTATAAAGACACTCAGGACATGTGATATATTACACAATACAAGAATATGATAACAAATAATTTTCGGTGATAGCCGATGGACCATTTTCCACCGCCGATATCATGTAGATAACAATACATCGAAAATTCACTCATTACATTCTAATATTGAGAAAGATTTTAAGAATGAATAATAGACCGTAATTATTTCCAGTTTATTAATTCCTATCCATCCTATAACACGGTCATTAATAAGTGTTCGTTTAGTGATATAAAATCGAGCTTAGATTAGGCCTTCTGGGCAATCGCTCCACCTTTTATCATTCTAAATTTCAGTTCTATGTCATGCTGTTTTGCCTTTGTTAATCAAAATATCTTATTCAACCATTATAAAGATTGGAATTGTCAACATGTTTATTGTTCATATTAAAGGGAGTGTAGCATGACGAGACTGTGTGTCTTTCCCGTGGCCCTACTCGGGGCCAATCGGGTATAATACGACTACGGACGACGCGACCGCAGCATTCACGTGCGTGCAACATACGCGAAACCGAAGCGTGAGGATAACTTCGGTCTGTTTTCGCGAACGCTAGCGCGCACTGACCATGTATAGATTAAGTCGCTGACTACCGTTAGTCAAGTCCATTCGTTCCATTCATTACAGAAAATAAAGAAGTAAATTATCCCGTGTCATCTCCTACCACGCAGTCGTTGCGTGCATTTTTCTTTTAGACAGCTAATGAAATTGTTTACATTGTACTTTACCTTTTATAAAAAAGGAAATACGTAAGTACTGAAATGAAGGGAAAAAAAATCAAGTGTATTTTGTCTCCCCGCAAACTCTACAATTTGAAAGGTTATCGATGTGTGCGTGTATGTGTTAGAACGAGACTGTATGATTTAGTGATGGTGAGAGAGAGAAACAGAGAGAAATGAAATGAGTGATAGAACGAAAGCGACAGAGAGGAGGGGGAAACGTGTGCATGGATGCGTTGATGTGCGTGTGTATGTGTGTGTAGGAGTGTTACAGGAAGATTGCACCATAATGTGTTAATATGTTAAGAAGGATAACTTATTTCTAAGCTAGAATGTTATCAATAGTCCTGTCAAAATTTTGCCTACTCATAACATTATCATGAATTCATTATTTTCCTTTTAAATATTTTAAGTGCAGTTTATTTGATATAAGCAACATTCATTTACCTTAAAAGGGTCCTGTATAGACATTTTAGCAAGATATTTTAAACTGATAAAGATGTGTCATACAAAAGTAAACTTGTTTTCAATTAATTTCTCCCGACTTTTAATTAAATCAATAGTAATACGTTGTTAAAGAAATCTTTACAAACTTTATATCACTTTACTTATTATAACTTCAACTTTGATGGAAATTTTATTGAATAAAGTGTTTTATAGATTTGACATACATGTAATTTATGATTGATTAATTGATACATCTTAAAGGTTATTCAAGCTCGTCCAAGATGGTTGGTTTTCGAGAGTATTTCGATAGAAGCAAGAACCAGACACCTTATTCTCCTCCACGCTTCATTTGCAAATCCACGTCCGACTCAACTTAACCTGCGCTTAGTATCTTCCATGTATCATCACAATGAAAAAAGGGACGATTTTCAAATGAATACTAACATAATCAGAAAGCTTAATTATTATCGAAAACGGAAACGGTTTATGTTCCACCCTTTTGACTTGAGTTCAATGTAACAAAAAACATATACAATTATGTATATATATATATAATTTGTTTAACACACCCGCGCGGCATATTCTTCTTTGGTAAATGATATTGATTCTCATTTTAAAAAAATACTTCTTAATTTTCAAGTTTAGTTAGCCATGAACCGCTGATTTCTCTGCACAGTTTTCATTATAGAAAAACAAATATATATGGACGTCATTTGAATCTTGAACCTTCTGAAATACCTTATCACTCAAACCGCTTTACCAATATAACTTTGTGATATAAACCTGGGGATTTATTGCGACATCACTTTTAATCATACGCCAGCGACATGTCTAAATATCACTCAGACAGTGATATTTGATATCTTGACACCAATTAACACTTCTGAAATATGATCGATCTACTCCTCTTTACATGCCTTAAAACAGAAGAGTTTTTAAATGGTGATAACACGCGATTTATATGTGCATATCCTTTGTTCTACACGCAGCCCACAGACCTCATCGGTCAAATGTTGGCACGTATGACGTCATATTCTTTGTAAAGTGTTTGATGTCGGTTCGTAACTTCAGGAGTTCTGTCCAGCCAGGGGCATATTCAATAGCAGGTGGCAAAACAACTTCAAACGTGAGATAAATATGAAGACAGAAAATTAATAAGAAGAAAAAGCCCGTCCATACCAGGCCGACAGAGGAAGGTACATACCAAAAAAAAAGAAGATAATTACAGCAAGTAACAAAGCGGGCAGTGTACATGCCTGACAAGTGTCTCATAAATTTAGCAAGGAGGCTATCATGGAGAAGAGACACCATTCTTGTTTTAACACTGAAATTAATGTAATTGTACTTCGAATGTTTAAAATATGTTATTTTATGCGATGGTGATGGAGATGGTTATGATGGTTATGATGGGGGTGGTGATGGTGACGTTGATCATGATGATGATGGTGATGGTTGGGATGATGCTGATGATGATGGTGACAGGCGCGGATCCAGGCGGCCAGGGGGCCTTGCCCCCGCCAAAAAGAGAGAGAGAGAGAGAGAGAGAGAGAGAAGGAAAAGAAGGGAAAGGGAAAGATGAGAGAAAGAGGAAGAAAGAAGAGGAAGCAGAAAAGAAAAGGGGAAAAAAAGAGATCGGGGGGGGCGAAAGGGCCTTGCCTCCTCCCCCAGCAAAAAACAGAGAAGGAAGGAAAGGGAAAGAAAAAATGAAAAGAGGAGATAAAGGGAAGGAAATAAAGAGGAAGAAGAAAAGAAAAGAAGGGGGATATCAGTTGCGATTTTCCCGCCAACTATTTGTTGATCGGGGGGGCAAAAGGTCCAGGCCGCCCCCAGAAAAAAAGGTTGAAGGGCAAGGGAAAGAGGAGAGCTAAAAGAAGCTAAAAAGGAACACAAAAGAGGAAGAAGAAAAGAAAAGGATGAAAGAAGGGGAGATCAGTTGCGATCAATTCGGCCAATAACGTGTGGATCGGGGGGCCGAAAGGCCCTTGCCCCCCGCAAACTTAAAAGAGAGAGAAGGAAGGGAAGGGAAAGGGAAGAGGAGAGAAAGGGAAAGGAAAAAGAAGAGGAAGAAGAAAGGTGGAGGAGATCAGTTGCGATTTCCCCGCCAACAAGGTGTGGATCGGGGGCGAAGGCCATTGCCTCCCCCTCCCACCCCTCGGTTAAAGAGAGAGAGAGAGAGAGAGAGAAAAGAGAAGGAAGGGAAGGGAAAGGGAAAGAGGAGAGAAAGGGAAAGAAAATATAGAGGAAGAAGAAGAAAAAAGGGGGAAATAAGAAAAGATCAGTTGCGATTTTTATCGCTTCTTCTGTCATCATTGTACAACTGTCATTGTACAAATGTATTTATTTACTTATTTATTTATTCCTGTTTGATAACAATAATATGAATATAAACTCATAACAGCAACAAAACAAAATGCAGAAGAAAACTATTTTGTAGGCAGAAAGAAATGCAAAATTGATTAAACATGTGCATGTAAGTGTATCATTAGAATTATTCATATTGTTTTAATACATCTTGTGAAGTAGTATGCATTTAAGTTTTCGGAACTTGTTTGTGTATTTGTATGAAATAAAGCGTTAGGAACTTATAATGCGCATGATGCAATTTCAGGTGCAATTTACTGCAGTTGCCCCCAAATAGAATTTAAGCATGGTTTATTTCTAATTTGATACTAGTGATTTACAAATTTTGCTGAAAATGACATAATTTTCCTGGATTTTTCCTCACTTTTTAGTAAATTATACTTTGTATGCGTTTGTTGGAAAATGACAAATTCCCAAATTTACAGTCAGGCAAAAAATATGCTTATTTAGAGGCCTACATGTCAGGGCCCGCGGAACGGCGGGGCTCGGGAGGCTCGAGCCCCTTTTTTTTGTTGAAAAGGTATATTAAAGAGAAATAGAAAGAAAGAGGGAAAAAAGAAAGAATAGTGACCTGCCAGTGTCACAAATTACGTATCAAAATATGCTCATCTGACCGTAATTGAATGCCTAAAACCCCTTAACTTCCGGGGACTCTGCCCCCTGGACCCCACCTAGGACCCTAAGGCGGGCCCATGGATGATCATCTGACTGTAATTTAATGATTGAAACCCCTGAGCTTCCGGGGGCTCCGCCCCCTGTACCCCACGCCAATTTAATAGTGACCTGACAGTGTCACAAATAAGGTATAAAAATATGCTAATCTGACCGTAACTAAATGCCTAAAACCCCTGAGCTTCCGGGGGTTCTGCCCCCTGGACCCCACCTATGGCCCTAAGTCGGGCCCCTAGATGCTCACCTGACGGTAATCTAATACCTAAAACCCTAAGCTTCCGAGGGCTCCGCCCCCTGGACCCAATGCCTATTAGTGTTCTGCCAGTGGCACAAATAAGGTATACAAAATATGCTCATCTGGCCGTAATTAAATGCCCATACGCCCTTAGCTTCCGGGGGCTCCGCCCCTTGACCCCCGCCCTGGCTTTGCTCCTAGACCCCACGCCGATTTACGCTACGCTCTACCTGATCGTAAATACTTCAGCCTCCTCCCCCACTTTAAAAAAACGTTCAGCAGAGCCTGCATGTAAGAGTGGTGGTGATGCGGATATTTTTTCTGCCCCCAAAAAAAAAGGTTTTGCTCATTACGCCACTGCTTTAGTGGTCACCATTACGTACCAATTTTTGGCTCGCACAATTTCAAATTTGCCCCCTAAGAAATCCTGGATCCGCGCCTGGATGGTGATGGTGATGGTGGTGGTGATGGTGATTGTGATGGTGGTGGTGGTGGTGATGGTGACGTTGATCCTGACGATTAATGATGGTGATGATGGTGATGATGATGCTGATGGTGGTGGCGATGGTAGTGGCGATGATGAAAATGACGATGGTGATGATGGGGATGGCGATGTTGGTATTGGTGATGTTGATGGTGATGGTGATGGTGATAGTGATAGAGATGTTGATGGTGGTATTTTGAAGTACATGTATACGTTGGATGACATTCAGATGGCTTTTATTTGCAGACATACTACCAGGTACTTTTTACAGCAAGTAACAAAGCGGGCAGTGTACATGCCGGACAAGTGTTTCATAAATTTAGCAAGGAGGCTATCATGGAGAAGAGACACCATTCTTGTTTTAACACTGAAATTAATGTAATTGTACTTCAAATGTTTAAAATATGTTATTTTATGCGATGGTGATGGAGATAGTTATGATGGTTATGATGGGGGTGGTGATGGTGACGTTGATCATGATGATGATGGTGATGGTGGTGATGATGGTGGTGATGATGCTGATGCTAATGGTGACAGGCGCGGATCCAGGGGGCCAGGGGCCTTGCCCCCGCCAAAGAGAGAGAGAGAGAGAGAGAGAGAGAAGGAAAAGAAGGGAAAGGGAAAGAGGAGAGAAAGAGGAAGAAAGAAGAGGAAGCAGAAAATAAAAGGGGAAAAAAGGAGATCGGGGGGGGCGAAAGGGCCTTGCCTCCCAGGCTATTGCCTCCCCCCCCCAGCAAAAAAAGAGAGAAGGAAGGAAAGGGAAAGAAAAAATGAAAAGAGGAGATAAAGGGAAGGAAATAAAGAGGAAGAAGAAAAGAAAAGAAGGGGGATATCAGTTGCGATTTTCCCGCCAACTATTTGTTGTTCGGGGGCAAAGACCTTGCCTCCCCCACCAGAAAAAAGGTGGAAGGGCAAGGAAAGAGGAGAGCTAAAAGGAGCTAAAAGGGAACAAAAAGAGGAAGAAGAAAAGAAAAGATGAAAAGAAGGGAGATCAGTTGCGATTAATTCGGCCAACAACGTGTGGATCGGGGCCGAAAGGCCCTTGCCCCCCAGCAAACTTAAAAGAGAGAGAAGGAAGAGAAGGGAAAGGGAAGAGGAGAGAAAGGGAAAGGAAAAAGAAGAGGAAGAAGAAAGGTGGAGGAGATCAGTTGCGATTTCCCTCGCCAACAAGGTGTGGATCGGGGGGGGAAAGCCATTGCCTCCCTCGGTAAAAGAGAGAGAGAGAGAAAGAGAAGTGATGATGGTGATGATGATGCTGATGGTGGTGGCGATGGTAGTGGCGATGATGAAAATGACGATGGTGATGATGGGGATGGCGATGTTGGTATTGGTGATGTTGATGTTGATGGTGATGGTGATAGTGATAGAGATGTTGATGGTGCTATTTTGAAGTACATGTATACGTTGGATGACATTCAGATGGCTTTTATTTGCAGACATACTACCAGGTACTTTTTACAGCAAGTAACAAAGCGGGCAGTGTACATGCCGGACAAGTGTTTCATAAATTTAGCAAGGAGGCTATCATGGAGAAGAGACACCATTCTTGTTTTAACACTGAAATTAATGTAATTGTACTTCAAATGTTTAAAATATGTTATTTTATGCGATGGTAATGGAGATAGTTATGATGGTTATGATGGTGGTGATGATGCTGGTGATGATGCTGATGCTGATGGTGACAGGCGCGGATCCAGGGGGTCAGGGGCCTTGCCCCCCGCCAAAAAGAGAGAGAGAGAGAGAGAGAGAGAGAAGGAAAAGAAGGAAAAGGGAAAGAGGAGAGAAAGAGGAAGAAAGAAGAGGAAGCAGAAAATAAAAGGGGAAAAAGGAGATCGGGGGGGGGCGAAAGGGCCTTGCCTCCCAGGTTAATGCCTCCTCCCCCAGCAAAAAAAGAGAGAAGGAAGGAAAGGGAAAGAAAAACTGAAAAGAGGAGATAAAGGGAAGGAAATAAAGAGGAAGAAGAAAAGAAAAGAAGGGGGATATCAGTTGCGATTTTCCCGCCAACTATTTGTTGTTCCAAAGACCCAGGCCCCCCCCGCCAGAAAAAAGGTGGAAGGGCAAGGGAAAGAGGAGAGCTAAAAGGAGCTAAAAGGGAACAAAAAAGAGGAAGAAGTCAAGAAAAAGATGAAAAGAAGGGGAGATCAGTTGCGATTAATTCGGCCAACAACGTGTGGATCGGGGGCCGAAAGGCCCTTGCCCCCAGCAAACTTAAAAGAGAGAGAAGGAAGAGAAGGGAAAGGGAAGAGGAGAGAAAGGGAAAGGAAAAAGAAGAGGAAGAAGAAAGGTGGAGGAGATCAGTTGCGATTTCCTCGCCAACAAGGTGTGGATCGGGGGACGAAAGCCATTGCCTCCCTCGGTAAAAGAGAGAGAGAGAAAGAGAAGTGATGATGGTGATGATGATGCTGATGGTGGTGGCGATGGTAGTGGCGATGATGAAAATGACGATGGTGATGATGGGGATGGCGATGTTGGTATTGGTGATGTTGATGTTGATGGTGATGGTGATAGTGATAGAGATGTTGATGGTGCTATTTTGAAGTACATGTATACGTTGGATGACATTCAGATGGCTTTTATTTGCAGACATACTACCAGGTACTTTTTACAGCAATAACAAAGCGGGCAGTGTACATGCCGGACAAGTGTTTCATAAATTTAGCAAGGAGGCTATCATGGAGAAGAGACACCATTCTTGTTTTAACACTGAAATTAATGTAATTGTACTTCAAATGTTTAAAATATGTTATTTTATGCGATGGTAATGGAGATAGTTATGATGGTTATGATGGTGGTGATGATGCTGGTGATGATGCTGATGCTGATGGTGACAGGCGCGGATCCAGGGTCAGGGCCTTGCCCCCGCCAAAAAGAGAGAGAGAGAGAGAGAGAAGGAAAAGAAGGAAAAGGGAAAGAGGAGAGAAAGAGGAAGAAAGAAGAGGAAGCAGAAAATAAAAGGGGAAAAGGAGATCGGGGGCGAAAGGGCCTTGCCTCCCAGGTTAATGCCTCCCTCCCCCAGCAAAAAAAAGAGGAAGGAAGGAAAGGGAAAGAAAAATGAAAAGAGGAGATAAAGGGAAGGAAATAAAGAGGAAGAAGAAAAGAAAAGAAGGGGGATATCAGTTGCGATTTTCCCGCCAACTATTTGTTGTTCGGGGGGGCCAAAGACCCAGGCCTCCCCCGCCAGAAAAAAGGTGGAAGGGCAAGGGAAAGAGGAGAGCTAAAAGGAGCTAAAAGGGAACAAAAAAGAGGAAGAAGTCAAGAAAAGATGAAAAGAAGGGGAGATCAGTTGCGATTAATTCGGCCAACAACGTGTGGATCGGGGGCCGAAACGCCCTTGCCCCCCCCCCCAGCAAACTTAAAAGAGAGAGAAGGAAGAGAAGGGAAAGGGAAGAGGAGAGAAAGGGAAAGGAAAAAGAAGAGGAAGAAGAAAGGTGGAGGAGATCAGTTGCGATTTCCTCGCCAACAAGGTGTGGATCGGGGGACGAAAGCCATTGCCCCCTCGGTCAAAGAGAGAGAGAGAGAAAGAGAAGTGATGATGGTGATGATGATGCTGATGGTGGTGGCGATGGTAGTGGCGATGATGAAAATGACGATGGTGATGATGGGGATGGCGATGTTGGTATTGGTGATGTTGATGTTGATGGTGATGGTGATAGTGATAGAGATGTTGATGGTGCTATTTTGAAGTACATGTATACGTTGGATGACATTCAGATGGCTTTTATTTGCAGACATACTACCAGGTACTTTTTACAGCAAGTAACAAAGCGGGCAGTGTACATGCCGGACAAGTGTTTCATAAATTTAGCAAGGAGGCTATCATGGAGAAGAGACACCATTCTTGTTTTAACACTGAAATTAATGTAATTGTACTTCAAATGTTTAAAATATGTTATTTTATGCGATGGTAATGGAGATAGTTATGATGGTTATGATGGTGGTGATGATGCTGGTGATGATGCTGATGCTGATGGTGACAGGCGCGGATCCAGGGGGTCAGGGGCCTTGCCCCCGCCAAAAAGAGAGAGAGAGAGAGAGAGAGAGAGAGAAGGAAAAGAAGGAAAAGGGAAAGAGGAGAGAAAGAGGAAGAAAGAAGAGGAAGCAGAAAATAAAAGGGGAAAAAGGAGATCGGGGGCAAAGGGCCTTGCCTCCCAGGCTAATGCCTCCTCCCCAGCAAAAAAGAGGGAAGGAAGGAAAGGGAAAGAAAAACTGAAAAGAGGAGATAAAGGGAAGGAAATAAAGAGGAAGAAGAAAAGAAAAGAAGGGGGATATCAGTTGCGATTTTCCCGCCAACTATTTGTTGTTCGGGGGGGCCAAAGACCCAGGCTCCCCCGCCAGAAAAAAGGTGGAAGGGCAAGGGAAAGAGGAGAGCTAAAAGGAGCTAAAAGGGAACAAAAAAGAGGAAGAAGTCAAGAAAAGATGAAAAGAAGGGAGATCAGTTGCGATTAATTCGGCCAACAACGTGTGGATCGGGGCCGAAACGCCCTTGCCCCCCCCCCCAGCAAACTTAAAAGAGAGAGAAGGAAGAGAAGGGAAAGGGAAGAGGAGAGAAAGGGAAAGGAAAAAGAAGAGGAAGAAGAAAGGTGGAGGAGATCAGTTGCGATTTCCTCGCCAACAAGGTGTGGATCGGGGGACGAAAGCCATTGCCTCCCTCGGTAAAAGAGAGAGAGAGAGAAAGAGAAGTGATGATGGTGATGATGATGCTGATGGTGGTGGCGATGGTAGTGGCGATGATGAAAATGACGATGGTGATGATGGGGATGGCGATGTTGGTATTGGTGATGTTGATGTTGATGGTGATGGTGATAGTGATAGAGATGTTGATGGTGCTATTTTGAAGTACATGTATACGTTGGATGACATTCAGATGGCTTTTATTTGCAGACATACTACCAGGTACTTTTTACAGCAAGTAACAAAGCGGGCAGTGTACATGCCGGACAAGTGTTTCATAAATTTAGCAAGGAGGCTATCATGGAGAAGAGACACCATTCTTGTTTTAACACTGAAATTAATGTAATTGTACTTCAAATGTTTAAAATATGTTATTTTATGCGATGGTAATGGAGATAGTTATGATGGTTATGATGGTGGTGATGATGCTGGTGATGATGCTGATGCTGATGGTGACAGGCGCGGATCCAGGGGGTCAGGGGCCTTGCCCCCCGCCAAAAAGAGAGAGAGAGAGAGAGAGAGAAGGAAAAGAAGGAAAAGGGAAAGAGGAGAGAAAGAGGAAGAAAGAAGAGGAAGCAGAAAATAAAAGGGGAAAAAGGAGATCGGGGGCAAAGGGCCTTGCCTCCCAGGTTAATGCCCCCCCCCCCCAGCAAAAAAGAGAGAAGGAAGGAAAGGGAAAGAAAAAATGAAAAGAGGAGATAAAGGGAAGGAAATAAAGAGGAAGAAGAAAAGAAAAGAAGGGGGATATCAGTTGCGATTTTCCCGCCAACTATTTGTTGTTCGGGGGGGCCAAAGACCCAGGCCCCCCGCCAGAAAAAAAGGTGGAAGGGCAAGGGAAAGAGGAGAGCTAAAAGGAGCTAAAAGGGAACAAAAAAGAGGAAGAAGAAAAGAAAAGGATGAAAAGAAGGGGAGATCAGTTGCGATTAATTCGGCCAACAACGTGTGGATCGGGGGCTGAAAGGCCCTTGCCCCAGCAAACTTAAAAGAGAGAGAAGGAAGAGAAGGGAAAGGGAAGAGGAGAGAAAGGGAAAGGAAAAAGAAGAGGAAGAAGAAAGGTGGAGGAGATCAGTTGCGATTTCCCCCGCCAACAAGATCGTGGGGGGATCGGGGACGAAAGGCCATTGCCTCCCCTCGGTAAAAGAGAGAGAGAGAGAGAAAGAGAAGTGATGATGGTGATGATGATGCTGATGGTGGTGGCGATGGTAGTGGCGATGATGAAAATGACGATGGTGATGATGGGGATGGCGATGTTGGTATTGGTGATGTTGATGTTGATGGTGATGGTGATAGTGATAGAGAGTTGATGGTGCTATTTTGAAGTACATGTATACGTTGGATGACATTCAGATGGCCTTTATTTGCAGACATACTACCAGGTACTTTTTCCGTAAACTAAAGTTACCTTAAATACCAATGGTTTTCTTCAGCTTTCACATTTTCATATCTGAAGTAGGTATTAACTTTTTGAAATGTGTATCTTTGAAGTTTATACGTTGAGTGTAAATTGATTTGATCTGTTTATGACATAACAAGAAATTGAATCACTAGTACAATACATGGTCCTAATATTTTCTCGACATCTTAAAGCTGGCTATATAACATATAAACCTCATCAAAGTTGTATTTTTTTGCCACGGTCATTGCAACACACGATCGTATTTAAAAGTGCTGACGCGAATAGCAGTCAACTTCTGCACGTAGGCCTACAGTGTCACTGCTTTTCTGTGATTGTTCAATAACGTCTTTACTCCCACATAGTCCACAATGCCATTAACATAATACATAGCTTTCTGCGCTTGGTATAGAGAGGGTTAACCTGCAACGAGTGGCACTAGGTGTGGGTATTCGAGAATCCACTTTAGTTTGAGTATCTCCCACACACTTCCAGATAAACTACTTGCTTTTGACATTTTGCCAGTCTGGGTGGGTTGGAAAGGTATATTTGCTCAAATTCGAAGCCGTGTGTGGTTGACATTTCAGTAAGAGTGAAATGGTAAATAAAGGAACCTGATTTTAATTGTTTTCAAACTTCGATCCGAACTACCAGTATTGAATATGTATAAGAGAGAGCTGTCTGTCATCCATTTCTATCATATGCTATTAAATATCATTCCATCAGATGTTTCAAAGGAACATTTATCGGCTTATAGCATGTAGGCGTACGAGGTGGGGACGCTATTGTAGTCGTCAGCCCAATCCCCTGCCCCGCCCAAAAATTTTGAATTTTGTTATTATATATAGGCCTATGTATATGTGATTCTATTTCATCAACATTATTTTTTATATTTTGAATCAAATAATGAAAAAATGCACCAACAGTCGAAAGGTCGAATCTTGTTCGTTCATTAGGCTCTAGAAACAGAAAAGTTGATAAAGTGCACATCATTCACATGTCAGCACTTTGTTTAACAATAAATGACTTTGCACTAAAAGTGTAGTACACGATCGCAAAGACTTTCAAGAAAACAACTTCAAGAAATCAAGTTCAAGCAATTTCAATACCCTATTGTATTGCCTATGCAATGATGCTCGGATCACATTGTATGTCAGTGTAATGGTTGCATTTCAATAAGTGACGCACAAAGGTATCAATTGAATTTGCTTTGTTGGTCTGTTGAAAGTCTTTGCGATCGTTTTATAGTTTAATTTCCTGAACATTTTGTAAATGGTTAAATGAAATAGACAATGATAAATAATAATCAAGTCTTAACTACAAAATTGGGTCGTTTGGAACAGGGAGATGTGAGCTTTAGTGAAATGTATGTACACAAAAGTGCACATGTACAAATAATTACATCTACATGTTTATGTAGGCTCATTTGAAACCACATCTAAAATGTGTCACCATGGATATTATAGTGTAATTTACTTCTGATATGATCATGTATATGTCGGCATGTATCTTACAATACTTATCAACCCAAAGAGGATGCTATAGCAGCCCTGACAGACCAGTTGGTTACTTAACTTGATATGCTTGTAATGTATTAATTACTTAAATCATGCAAGGCTGTAAGTGTCAGATAGACATAATTAGGATGTTATATTATGGATGTTGGTTTTTGATGGATTCTCTGAAGAGTTGATTATTCATCGTAATAAGAAATCAAGATAGCCTTTAATATCAAAACAAACTCAGTGACTGATGCTATATTGATGTCACACTCACAGACTAAAATGCATTATTTGTTAAAAGCCATACGAAATTTTGTCATTCAACTAAAGCTGTCAAAGCCAATATTATGGTCAGTCTCTCCGTTGTTCCTAAACATTTCAAGGTTTTTTCTCCCTTTTCTTCTCACCCCCTTTCTCTTTCTTTCTGTCATTCCTTTTCCACCTCTCTGTCTTTCAATAGTTTCACTGTCCTTTCCAATCAAATGCTGTGACCTCGCTGTAAATTATAACACAAATTGCCACCTCTTTTGTTGAACTATTTTCACTTTTTGCTTGCAATATACACATGAAGAATGAGACTCTCCAGTTGATGTTATGCCGTTCTAGTAGCACTAAAAAGAGCTTCTTTTTTATTTGTAACGATTACATCAGGAAACATAATTATTGGAAGTCAGCCAGTAAATTAATTGTTATACATGATACATAAATAAGTATGATATTTCATAACAGAAGGCACGTTCTTTATCATTACACGAAGATAGCATGAGACACTCAAACTCAAATGTTTCAGCCTCTGTCATTGATAAAATAAAGTCCATTGGTAACAATATCTGAAGCATTGATAATCAGCAATTTGCAATACAGTGAAACCTGCTTCACGAACATATTTGTTTCTATTACAGGAGCCTCTACAAAAAGAACACCCATCGACAAATACCGCATTTCTTGTTTCCTTTTCATAGCACAGGATCACTGTACAGATGCGATTAAGTGTGCAGCTAATAGTTTCAAAAACATTTACCAATTCTGAAATTTATTATCGAATTTGATTCTTTGTCCATGGCATCACGGGTAACTTGCGTATAATTATTTTCTCTAAAGAATTAGTCCTTTTGAATTACAGGAAATCTGGAAAAACCAGAGAAAATCACTGTTCATTGAAGAAGAAAAATAGAAGAATCAAGCTAGACATGTTCACGTCAGTTAAAAACTAGCAGTAACTAAGCAGACTAAGCGAATGAATCGCTAACAATGGTCATGGTCAGAAGCAATCATGTCAAAGGAAACCTCGTCGGGCAACACATGGTAACAACAACAGCAACCTGTCAATAAATCAAATATTCATATTTCTTCGTTAATCTTATTAGTAATACAAAGTAACTGTGCTATTCCAGAGAGGCAATAATGGGATTACAGACATTTAAGATACCTTTTTCCGGAATTGTTTTTGAAATAGGAATATAATTGCGAAATGATCAACCTTATAAAAAGAAAAACATAAGTGTTTTTAAAAATCATATTAATGAGAATTCTTTTCTCACAAAGGAGGAAAAAATAACTGCCCATTTTCAATAATATGGACTTATTCCATGAAATGTTTACTCTAAAATCGTTGGTATCACGAAAGATTGAGGAGTAATTTTACGGGAATGCTAACAAAACCCATTAGGCCTGTCTTCATCAAACTGAACTTGCAAAATAACCCGCTATTTTAACTAGCCCGATCTCCAATTGGCAGTGATGTAGTATGGTTCCTCACGCAGTGAATGAACTTTGGCGAATTAACAAAGCCACTGAGGAAGGGTATAGGGTGCGGGAAGGGATCCCATCATCCCTCTTTTCACCCCTCTTCATTTCGTATTCTTTCCTTTCCCTTTTTTCTGGGGGGAGAAGTTGATTCGATTTGGGGAACTCGGCCTTGAGCCCTTCCCCTAGCTCCACCATTACTCTTAGAACTGATTTTCCTACATAATATTTTGAATATTTAACACTTCATTAACATTGAGACAATGATTCGAGACTACTGTTGAGAGGAACCAGTGTGTTACGACGAGATCGACATTGACTCCGCGGTCTACGTGGTGGTCTTATTATAGATTGAGCATCGACTGGCAATCGACTTCGTGACACGAACAGGAGGTGATGACGGGTACAGAGATCACCAAGGCCTTCAAGTAGGGGCAGGAGAGTTCGATTTGGTCTTCCCTCGTGCCTGATGGCTTACAACATGAACAGTACTCCTCCGGTGTCACTACACCGTCCACGATCTGAAAAAGGTGATCACAGCAAGTTCTTTTAACAAAAATCATGGGCTTACTAGGTAAACTCATTGACATTTCTTAAAGAGAAGGTTCTATGTTAAATCCGTTTTAAAATCGTGCTTTGCATTAAACGCCCCTGAAGAAATGAACCCTGTAGGCCTATATGATAACGTATATTTTAATCAACCATCATTTTCTATCATCACATGGTGTCTATCGCTAAAATTATTCGCCTGGTGTTAGAAATGCTTACCTTGCTGTAGCCATAGTGAGAGGTACACTTCCCAGAACATTCCATCATATAGACTGGTTCAGCTGTGGTACAGTTCTTGAAACTGATCGTCGTCGGTTCCTGTCTCTGTACAGGGCCACATGAACCACTGGCTGGGGGCGTAGTGGAGGTAGCAACTTGAAAAGAAACAGCAGGTGAATGTTGTTAATAAATAAAAATAAATACAGGATATTAATAATACTACTACTACTAATAATAATAATAATAATAATAATAATGAGATTTATATGGCGCTTGACATCTATCCACCTGAAATCAAATGATCAAGGCACACTTGTGAAACACTAACAAAAAATGGGATCACATGAAAGCGTTTGCATTATAAACAAAGGAACATAAGTAAGATAGAACATACAAAAATGACAGAGCAACTATTTATATGCCGAATTGAACAGAAAAGTTTTACAATTATTTTTAAACACTTCCACCGATCTACTATAAAGAGTTTCTCGACGGAGAGCATTCCACAGCGAAAGCCCTGCAGGAGCAAAGGTTTATTCCCTCACTTAGTATTGAGCTTAGGAAGAACAAGAAATCCAGAGCTTTTAGAGCGTAAGGATCTGGACGGAATTCAATGATTTATCAAAGTAATATTGGACTGTGGAGCAGAGCCGTGGACACAATAAAATTAAAGGAAAGGGATTATAAAAACAATGCGTTCACTCATGGGCTAACCAATGGGAGTGCTTTGAGAACTGGTGTGATGTGACTGTGTTTGTTGGAAATTGTCACTATACGAGCAGCAGCATTCTGTAATTTTTGTTATCGTACAGGCTGATTTTGAGGTAAGTTTAACAAAATAGCATTTTCAAAATCGAGACGGGATGAAATCAAAGCATTAGTAATCTTCTCTGTGGCACCGCGAGTTGAGTATTTACATATTAAGTTACGCAACTGATACCCGACTGATTCGTAAACCTATTGAATTTGTGGAGACATTGTCATGTTTGAGTATTAAAAAAACGCCGAGGTTGCGACATACATGAGATACAGCAATACTATGGCCAGCAATGATAATAGATACCTTGTTAAACTGATTCTTGGTACAATACAATACAAATTCACATTTTGTAAGATTCAGTTTCAATGAATGGGTTAGGTTAGAATAAAGTGAGTATTTGAATATCATCTTTATATATATATATATATATATAACGAAAGAATGGTGTTGAAGAATACTTTTTAAACCAATCAAATGAATTGAAAACAGTATGGGACTTCCTACAGAATTCCACATGTAAGATGTAAAACAAATCTTAAGTATAATCATTCATCAAGACAGCTTACGAATGACTTGACAGGTATGATCTGAACAATTTTAGGGCTTGACCTTTAATACCGAGAGACATGAGAATATTTTTTTAATAGTAAGGTTAACGGTGTCAAAGACGAAAGACAGATCAAGCAGTAGCATAGCAGTTACATTTCCCACATCCATTTCCTGAAGAATGAAGTTAGACACGTTAACGCTATGTTTGAGATCGCCCCGATTCGGAACCAATTAATATGGAGCCGGCTCTTGCCGTTTCACCTACTGACATATATTACGCAATTATACGTTACGCAATTTCGATTTTAAAATGCATGTGTATATTACTGGACCTTCATTTGCAACGATTTCGCATTTTTTATATTTTCACATCAATCAAATCTGGAGTTATAAGAATATATGCTTATGATGTTATTTTATTCGAGATAGGGAAAGATGTGCAGGCAATAACCTCTAGACTACAATCAAATAGTGATTCTATTAATGATTGGTACAAACAAAACCACTTAAGGATTAATGTTGACAAAACAAAGAGTATGTTACTGCAAACGCGTTTTCATGAAATTCTGAACATATATATTGATGGAATTTAAATTGAACAGGTCAAGTCCATACGATACTTAGGCGTTGAAATTCATGAAAATTGAAAATGGGATATTCATGTAAATAACCTTTGCAAATCGATTGGATACAATTGGAAAACTGAGGAAATTTTTAAGTTCTTCTTTATTGAACACTCTTTATAAATTTACAATACAACCTTGCATTGATTATGGTATTTCTGTCTGGGGCAACAGTGCAGATAAACGTAAAACTAAACTGCAAAGATTACAAAAACGAGCCGCACGTTATATAACTGGCAACTTTGACCCGAATTTTTCCTTCAAAACACTTTCAAAAAAATCTTGGCAAGACATTAATGAAAGGAAAGACTACTTTCTTGCCATAAATAAATGTTTAAATTTATACATGGTCTAGCCCGTCCAGTGTTGTAATGATATCGAAATGTTTTGTGATCGACATAATTACCATACTAGGAATAATGATAGTCTTAATGTAGTCCCACCTGAAGTCCACCTCTTAATTTTCAAACAAGCCTTTAAATTTTCCGGTGCTAATCGATGGAATGGCATTCCCCACTTTATACAAAATTTCCAAACAATTGAAACTTTTAAATTGATTTATAAGAAGTTTTATTTTTAATTCTATTTTTAAATATTTATATCTATTGTACTTTTTCGTATTTTTCATTCAATTTTATGTATAATACAGCCGTATGTTATGTCTAATGATACTTACATTTCTGTATTTTTACTGTTTTTTTATTTTATGTCAATATATGCAGCTAAATGATTGTTTTTTGAAACTTTGATTTACATTTCATATGTTATTGCTTTTTAATGTTAACAGGACCATGTTGAAAACAGTATACCTGAACATGTTATCCTGTATAAAGATGTTTTAATAAATAAATAAATAATATATAATCCTTCTGTAACATCACTGACTTCAATACATTACATTATCATTGATTCAGCCAAGTCCCCCTATTTCAAACTGGTCTCTATCATTGATTCAGCCAAGTCCCCCTATTTCAAACTGGTCTCTCTCCTTCGAACGTATCAAACACGGATTCCTTTACTTTGAAACTAATTTCTAATATCATGCGTACACACTCAAGTCAATAAAAAGTGATATCAATGGGAGAAATTTGCTTTAAGACCAATTTGATGTAAGTTTATAAAGGGTTTTTACCTGTGGTCGGAGTTGGTGTTACGGTGGTGGGGATTGTTGTTGTTGTCCTCTCCGTCGTAGTCTCTGTCGAAGGGGGCGCCTCGGTTGTCGGGCAATTTGGCCCAACTGTTTCGTTTCTACAGCAAAGGAACCTAAAATGCGGGTATTTATTTAATGATAAGGTTTGAGTTCTCGTAAAGATTAAAAATCAGTGGTAGGGTAGAGTTAGGGTTCCGGTCGTAATGAAGTTTGAATTCAGTTTTAGGGTTAGGGTCAGCGTTGGCATAGTGTTTGGACTAGGGTCGAAGATAGAAGACAGGAAATTGGCCTTGTACCAATAACTGCTGCAGGAGCATATGTAAAACCTTTGGGGAAAATACGTATCCAATTGAACAATGAAAGAGGAATTTGAGTGGCATATTACCGATAAATAGACTCATCCTCACAACCCCTTCAACCCCCCCCCCTTCCCCCGCCATTCCCGATTTCCTAAATAGCCTACAGTGGAAAATTCTATATTTCGGATAGGACATTAATTGGCAGTCCAGTGTGAAGAAGGGTCACCACCTTTGCAGAACCCATCGCCCTCTTCTTAAGAAAGTTCGGGGAAACCCCAGCGTAGTGGTCCACTCAACACATTCTACTCAAATAAACTGGGGCGAGACCAGAGGGTAACAGTGATTCAGTACGCTTTTGCCCTCCTAGGCACACCCATGCAAAATACCTACCACTAACACCACCACTACTACTACCACTACTACTAGTACGTCTAATTTTATATATGGAGATGATATAATGATGATGATAATAACAATAACAATAAACAGTAGTAATTATAATAATGACAATAATAATTATAACAATGAAAGGTCTAATAATAATAATAATAATAATAATAATAATAATAATAATAATAATATTAATAATATTAACAATAGTTACAAGAAAGACAATATTGACATTAATATTACTATCAAGATCTTTCCAGTACCTGATACGGTAATCGAGGCATATTGGCTGCGTGTCTGAGTGGAGACAGACCAACCCATAGTCGACATCGCAAGTGACGTCCTGACTTAGAATGGAGGCACTAAGGTGAGGTTGAGCACTCATCTCGCACTCGATTTCCTTCGGTTTTTCGCAGATGTCGATCAGCTCTTTGCAGTCCTTTTTGATCTCGAACTCGCCGACATCGAAAGGGGTCACTTTGCCGCCACCCTCCTCGTCGTCACACCACGGGGTCCACTCACAGATCTCTTCAATATGGCACTCTGTCATTATTTTTTCATTGTTAAATGCAGATGGAAGGTAAAGCAGGTTAAAGCTCGATTAGAAAATTGATTTGATGTTATTGATTTGCTTGTTTGTTAGTTTGTTTTGGTTAAGCATACACATGATCGACATAAAACAATGTACATTTATACATCAAAAACATAAACAAGTTGAGAATAGTAATACTAAATAAATAATGGATCACTGTTGACCTAAATGCATTGAAATGGAAGGGCATGCTATACAAAGCAATGCTGGTAGGATGCATGCCCCGAGACTTAGTTACGTCATAGTATCAAGGTTTTTTTTTTCAAGCATACTTTTATAGTAGCAATAAATAATGTACAAATTTGCAAGCAAGATTACAATATAGGCCCATGTAGGTTTAAAGTAAAAAGGAGAGATTGAGAGAGATAGAGAATGTGTGTGCGTGTGTGTGTGTGTATGTGAAAGAGAAAGACGGTATATGAGACGGGGGAAAAGAACAAAAGCAAGATAATCAAATATTAGAAATAGGTGCCGATCCCGGACAGACAGGGTGTTATAGTTTGGCAATTCCATGAAAAATATTCACTTGCCAAATATATTAAAATTGGCAACAACTCCAGAAATATGTGTTTTACTGTGGCAATTATGGTATTAAACAAAATAACTCAACCAGTTGTTCACTTTGAGCGATCAATTAGTTGGGGTTAAGTATATTTAGGCATTATTTTCTCTGGAAAAAAAATCAGGGCAAATGTGGCAACATTTTGAGTCACAATTCCAATCTTTGGATTTCATCATTCCACATCAAAATGTAATCACTTCAGATTTGATTCCTTGGTATTAAAATATGTTAAAGGGATCACAGATAACTGACATGATTGATGAGAGCTTTTCCCCAAAACAGAACCAAGCTGTAGGAGTTTATAAAAGCCTGACAAAAGTGTCATGTCCGTTACGCTACATTTTTGTTATAACAGGGAAATCTACATGTTTAGAGAGTAAGTATCAGTTTCTGTTCACAACAAAATTAGATTTATTGAACGGAAATTAAAGAGATGGAGATTTGGACTATACGCTAATCAAAGTAGGAGTAGAGGCGGGCGGGGAGAAAACAGCAAAGAAAAAAGGACAAAAGAAGTTTTTTTAAATAGTAAAGATAATACAAAAAACACAGGCAGGCAATAAAGAGCGATTGAGCTAGAGGCCTATCCTTCATCACGATATCAATATGATTACAACTGTAAGATCGGTCTCCTGAATTTTACGCCGGAAGGGTATCGGGTGTCGACATCGCTCATCAATGTAAACTATTGATGAGTGTGTAGCACCAATTTCCTTGGGTTCAATGCCATCTTTGACATATACCGATTTTTCTTGGGGGTGGGGGTCAGTGGTAGAGCAGTGGTCACGTGACTGGGCAGTCCCGGGTTCGAAACAAAGTACTGCCCCTTGGAAATTCATTTAAATACTCATTAAGTCCCTCGGAGAGAATTTAAGGCCATCGGGCCATCGGTGATATATTGGAGCGGTCCCTTAGGCCTTCTGCATGCAGTGAATAAAAAAAAGGAATGGGCGCCATGATTACCTTCGGTTGTGGACTGAGCGGTTGTCGTTTCTACAACAGTAGTAGTCTCCGGTGGCTGGGGCGTCGAGCAGGTGACGGTGTATCGTCTTGAGCAGCAGAAGTAACGCACTTTGTAGTCAGCACATAGCGGTGTCCCTGGTCGGTTTGCACAGCTCAGACCCGAATTCACATCGCAGGTAGAGGCGTCGGCGGTTTCGTTCGAGAACTCTTGTGTGTCTACGGTCATGCACTCGATGTCGCGCGGTTTGGCGCAACCGTCGGGAAAGCCGGGGATGTGCTGGGCGTCTGCAAGAAGTTCAACTTCTTCAGCTGGGGCGTAGGCCGACTCCACTTTGCCGAACTCATCGTCATACCAGGAAGTCCAAATGCAGACGGTGTACCACTCAGGTACGCACACTGGGGGAAAAATTGAAGTGTGTATGAGGGTTAGTATTATAGTTAAACAAAAGGTTGAATTCTGCTAAAGACATTAACTAATTTGTGAACTTTATTATTCCTGTTATGTCAGTTTTACAGAATATCAGAGAAAAAATGTCGGCGCTAATGCGCAATCATATCCATACTTTTACCCGTAACTCCGGCGTGGAGATACCCTACTAAAACAGACCTAAAATCAAGTAAATATTCATGTTTTCTTCAAATATAGCCATGATTTACAAGTCGTTATGTTTCTTACCTGGATCGTGTCAATTTTCTTATCTTTTGGGAAGTATTTTTCCTAAAAATGAAGACTTATAATATACACTTTCTCACGGGATTCATTGCAAACTGCGGCACAATACACGTACCGACGGTGGGTTGCGCGCGCACCCCATCGTCGGTACGGTATGCAATTGTATTGTGCAACAGTTTGCCGTGAATAAAAATAAATTTAGAATATTAAGGCATTTGGAGAGCCATGCTTTTCAGAGAACATTTTTTCTCTCATGTTCATCCACACTTGCATTAAACAATGATAACCCTCACCTCTTCCCAGAACTCGACCTTCTCTTTAACCTTTTCATTTTTTGACCTGCAAATGGGACATAGCAGCTTTAAACTAATTTTTTTCTCGAAAGTTTAACATGTTCTTTGCTACAAGAAGTTCACGTAACCTGTTGTTGTTTCAGGTGTTGTTCTCGGTGGTAGTGTTCTCGGTGGTGGTGTTTTCGGTGGTGGTGTTTTCGGTGGTGGTGTTGGTCCCGGTGGTCGTGTCTTTCTTGGGGTTGTTGCTGTTGTGGTTTCTGGCTCCGGTGTACTACAGGTTTTCGTGAGGCGTCGACCACAACACAAGTACCTGACTTCGTAATCATGGCAACGAGGCCTACCAGGTTGGTTTTTACATAGGAGACCTATACTCTTGTCGCATGTCACGTCATCATCAGTCTCATTGGAGAAGATGTGCGTATCAGCCGTTCGACATTCCACATCTTTGGGGGAAATACAAATAACTGGGAATCCTGGGATGTGCTGAGCATCTTCAAGTAGCTCTACTTCATCTCCTTCTTGCTCATTTTCAAGACCGGCATTCTGGTTAATCCAGTCATTCCACACGCAGTAATTGACATACTTCTCAACACATTCTAGACAAGAAAACAAAAGGAAAATCTACATTGCAAATTATGATTATCAAGATATGACAAAAATCCACCAAGGGAATATTTTTATCGATCCTCACTCACTAAATCTATATAACAAAAGCTAGAAACTATCATTTCACTCTTCATTCTATATGTAAACAATTAGACTTGTTCATGAATATAAAGTCTGCTTGTCACAACGGTGTATGACATGAATTTATTTTTGATTTCTATCAACACAGATATAGTTCCATGTCTCCTGCATTATACCAAAAATTCATTCCCCGTAAAGATACTACGTCCCTTTGGCAGCCAACATCAAATGCTGTAGAACTTTGCAGGAATTATGAATATGTCATGTATGTCCTATCTGTGAAATGTAAACGTTAGCAGTGTCCTAGTTTTCAAATTATGCAAGGAAATCCGTTTACTTTCTAGACTTCACTGTCAGACACTATTGAGTGACTGACTGACACTTTTTTCTTTGGTAATAACATACATAAAATGAGCTGTAACAGGTACATGAGCATTTGTCTACATCAATAACCCACTACGTGTAATGGCCAAATTTAAACTGATTGAATCTTTGTGCAACAAAAAACGTACGACCATTCGGTACTAGGGTCTGAAAATCAGACTTTTACTTTATAGGTGATTGCAATTACTCATGTCGATTCGACAACTAATGGTCGTAATTTTCCCACAAAAGCCATTTTCAAACCCTTTCCTTTTGAGGGAAGTTCTAAATAAGTATTGTCTTTCAAATACCGTTGGAATTTAAAGATAAAGTTGAGTTCTGGTCATGCGATTGCACTGTGAAAGAAATGTTGTGGAATCGATCAGAAAAGGTTGACCATCTAGCATATAAGTATTGGTGTGTACTGCAAGGTTCTGGAATCATCAAATTATAAGAAATTTGGCCCAGTCTTGGTAACGTTACAAGCACTGTACACAGAAAGATGTAAATGGGACTACACGAACATGTGCCATAAAACATCCGTCCCGATTTGTATGATGTTACATGCCATATATTTAGAATATTAAGGCATTTGAAGAGCCATGCTTTTCAGGGAACATTTTTCTCTGATGTTCTTCCACACTTGAAGAATGCAATGATAACCCTCACAAACTATTTTTCACCTCTTCCCAGAAGTCGATCTTGTCTTTAACCTTTTCATTTTTTTTTAAACCTGCAAATGGGACATACTAGCTTTAAACTATTTTTTTCTCGAAGTTAAACATGTTCTTTACTACAAGAAGTTCACGTAACCTGTTGTTGTTTTCTCGGTGGTAGTGTTTTCGGTGGTTGTGTTGTTGTTCTCGGTGGTCGTGTCTTTCTTGGGGTTGTTGCTGTTGTGGTTTCTGGCTCCGGTGTACTACAGGTTTTCGTGAGGCGTCGACCACAACACAAGTACCTGACTTCGTAATCACGGCAACGAGGCCTACCAGGTTGGTTTCTACATAGGAGACCTATACTCTTGTCGCATGTCACGTCATCATCAGTCTCATTGGAGAAGATGTGCGTATCAGCCGTTCGACATTCCACGTCTTTGGGGGAAATACAAATAACTGGGAATCCTGGGATGTGCTGAGCATCTTCAAGTAGCTCTACTTCATCTCCTTCTTGCTCATTTTCAAGACCGGCATTCTGGTTAATCCAGTCATTCCACACGCAGTAATTGACATACCTCAACACATTCTGGACAAGGAAACAAAAGCAAAATCTACATTGCAAATTATGATCATCAAGATATGACAAAAATCCACCAAGGGAATATTTTTATCGATCCTCACTCACTAAATCTATATAACAAAAGCTAGAAACTATCATTTCACTCTTCATTCTATATGTAAACAATTAGACTTGTTCATGAATATAAAGTCTGCTTGTCACAACGGTGTATGACATGAATTTATTTTTGATTTCTATCAACACAGATATAGTTCCATGTCTCCTGCATTATACCAAAAATTCATTCCCCGTAAAGATACTACGTCCCTTTGGCAGCCAACATCAAATGCTGTAGAACTTTGCAGGAATTATGAATATGTCATGTATGTCCTATCTGTGAAATGTAAACGTTAGCAGTGTCCTAGTTTTCAAATTATGCAAGGAAATCCGTTTACTTTCTAGACTTCCCTGTCAGACACTATTGAGTGACTGACTGACACTTTTTTTCTTTGGTAATAACATACATAAAATGAGCTGTAACAGGTACATGAGCATTTGTCTACATCAATAACCCACTACGTGTAATGGCCAAATTTAAACTGATTGAATCTTTGTGCAGCAAAAACGTACGACCATTCGGTACTAGGGTCTGAAAATCAGACTTTTACTTTATAGGTGATTGCAATTACTCATGTCGATTCGACAACTAATGGTCGTAATTTTCCCACAAAAGCCATTTTCAAACCCTTTCCTTTTGAGGGAAGTTCTAAATAAGTATTGTCTTTCAAATGCCGTTGGAATTTAAAGATAAAGTTGAGTTCTGGTCATGCGATTGCACTGTGAAAGAAATATTGTGGAATCGATCAGAAAAGGTTGACCATCTAGCATATAAGTATTGGTGTGTACTGCAAGGTTCTGGAATCATCCAAATTATAAGAAATTTGGCCCAGTCTTGGTAACGTTACAAGCACTGTACACAGAAAGATGTAAATGGGACTACACGAACATGTGCCATAAAAATCCGTCCCGATTTGTATGATGTTACATGCCATATATTTAGAATATTAAGGCATTTGAAGAGCCATGCTTTTCAGGGAACATTTTTCTCTGATGTTCTTCCACACTTGCAGAATGCAATGATAACCCTCACAAACTATTTTTCACCTCTTCCCAGAACTCGACCTTCTCTTTAACCTTTTCATTTTTTTAAACCTGCAAATGGGACATAGTAGCTTTAAACATTTTTTCTCGAAGTTAAACATGTTCTTTACTACAAGAAGTTCACGTAACCTGTTGTTGTTTCAGGTGTTGTTCTCGGTGGTAGTGTTTTCGGTGGTTGTGTTGTTGTTCTCGGTGGTCGTGTCTTTCTTGGGGTTGTTGCTGTTGTGGTTTCTGGCTCCGGTGTACTACAGGTTTTCGTGAGGCGTCGACCACAACACAAGTACCTGACTTCGTAATCACGGCAACGAGGCCTACCAGGTTGGTTTCTACATAGGAGACCTATACTCTTGTCGCATGTCACGTCATCATCAGTCTCATTGGAGAAGATGTGCGTATCAGCCGTTCGACATTCCACGTCTTTGGGCATGTTGGGGAAATACAAATAACTGGGAATCCTGGGATGTGCTGAGCATCTTCAAGTAGCTCTACTTCATCTCCTTCTTGCTCATTTTCAAGACCGGTATTCTGGTTAATCCAGTCATTCCACACGCAGTAATTGACATACTCCTCAACACATTCTGGACAAGGAAACAAAAGCAAAATCTACATTGCAAATTATGATCATCAAGATATGACAAAAATCCACCAAGGGAATATTTTTATCGATCCTCACTCACTAAATCTATATAACAAAAGCTAGAAACTATCATTTCACTCTTCATTCTATATGTAAACAATTAGACTTGTTCATGAATATAAAGTCTGCTTGTCACAACGGTGTATGACATGAATTTATTTTTGATTTCTATCAACACAGATATAGTTCCATGTCTCCTGCATTATACCAAAATTCATTCCCGTAAAGATACTACGTCCCTTTGGCAGCCAACATCAAATGCTGTAGAACTTTGCAGGAATTATGAATATGTCATGTATGTCCTATCTGTGAAATGTAAACGTTAGCAGTGTCCTAGTTTTCAAATTATGCAAGGAAATCCGTTTACTTTCTAGACTTCCTGTCAGACACTATTGAGTGACTGACTGACATCTTTTTTTCTTTGGTAATAACATACATAAAATGAGCTGTAACAGGTACATGAGCATTTGTCTACATCAATAACCCACTACGTGTAATGGCCAAATTTAAACTGATTGAATCTTTGTGCAGCAAAAACGTACGACCATTCGGTACTAGGGTCTGAAAATCAGACTTTTACTTTATAGGTGATTGCAATTACTCATGTCGATTCGACAACTAATGGTCGTAATTTTCCCACAAAAGCCATTTTCAAACCCTTTCCTTTTGAGGGAAGTTCTAAATAAGTATTGTCTTTCAAATGCCGTTGGAATTTAAAGATAAAGTTGAGTTCTGGTCATGCGATTGCACTGTGAAAGAAATGTTGTGGAATCGATCAGAAAAGGTTGACCATCTAGCATATAAGTATTGGTGTGTACTGCAAGGTTCTGGAATCATCCAAATTATAAGAAATTTGGCCCAGTCTTGGTAACGTTACAAGCACTGTACACAGAAAGATGTAAATGGGACTACACGAACATGTGCCATAAAAATCCGTCCCGATTTGTATGATGTTACATGCCATATATTTAGAATATTAAGGCATTTGAAGAGCCATGCTTTTCAGGGAACATTTTTCTCTGATGTTCTTCCACACTTGCAGAATGCAATGATAACCCTCACAAACTATTTTTCACCTCTTCCCAGAACTCGACCTTCTCTTTAACCTTTTCATTTTTTTAAACCTGCAAATGGGACATAGTAGCTTTAAACTATTTTTTTCTCGAAAGTTAAACATGTTCTTTACTACAAGAAGTTCACGTAACCTGTTGTTGTTTCTCGGTGGTAGTGTTTTCGGTGGTTGTGTTGTTGTTCTCGGTGGTCGTGTCTTTCTTGGGGTTGTTGCTGTTGTGGTTTCTGGCTCCGGTGTACTACAGGTTTTCGTGAGGCGTCGACCACAACACAAGTACCTGACTTCGTAATCACGGCAACGAGGCCTACCAGGTTGGTTTCTACATAGGAGACCTATACTCTTGTCGCATGTCACGTCATCATCAGTCTCATTGGAGAAGATGTGCGTATCAGCCGTTCGACATTCCACGTCTTTGGGCATGTTGGGGAAATACAAATAACTGGGAATCCTGGGATGTGCTGAGCATCTTCAAGTAGCTCTACTTCATCTCCTTCTTGCTCATTTTCAAGACCGGTATTCTGGTTAATCCAGTCATTCCACACGCAGTAATTGACATACTCCTCAACACATTCTGGACAAGGAAACAAAAGCAAAATCTACATTGCAAATTATGATCATCAAGATATGACAAAAATCCACCAAGGGAATATTTTTATCGATCCTCACTCACTAAATCTATATAACAAAAGCTAGAAACTATCATTTCACTCTTCATTCTATATGTAAACAATTAGACTTGTTCATGAATATAAAGTCTGCTTGTCACAACGGTGTATGACATGAATTTATTTTTGATTTCTATCAACACAGATATAGTTCCATGTCTCCTGCATTATACCAAAATTCATTCCCCGTAAAGATACTACGTCCCTTTGGCAGCCAACATCAAATGCTGTAGAACTTTGCAGGAATTATGAATATGTCATGTATGTCCTATCTGTGAAATGTAAACGTTAGCAGTGTCCTAGTTTTCAAATTATGCAAGGAAATCCGTTTACTTTCTAGACTTCCTGTCAGACACTATTGAGTGACTGACTGACATCTTTTTTTCTTTGGTAATAACATACATAAAATGAGCTGTAACAGGTACATGAGCATTTGTCTACATCAATAACCCACTACTTGTAATGGCCAAATTTAAACTGATTGAATCTTTGTGCAGCAAAAACGTACGACCATTCGGTACTAGGGTCTGAAAATCAGACTTTTACTTTATAGGTGATTGCAATTACTCATGTCGATTCGACAACTAATGGTCGTAATTTTCCCACAAAAAGCCATTTTCAAACCCTTTCCTTTTGAGGGAAGTTCTAAATAAGTATTGTCTTTCAAATGCCGTTGGAATTTAAAGATAAAGTTGAGTTCTGGTCATGCGATTGCACTGTGAAAGAAATATTGTGGAATCGATCAGAAAAGGTTGACCATCTAGCATATAAGTATTGGTGTGTACTGCAAGGTTCTGGAATCATCCAAATTATAAGAAATTTGGCCCAGTCTTGGTAACGTTACAAGCACTGTACACAGAAAGATGTAAATGGGACTACACGAACATGTGCCATAAAAATCCGTCCCGATTTGTATGATGTTACATGCCATATATTTAGAATATTAAGGCATTTGAAGAGCCATGCTTTTCAGGGAACATTTTTCTCTGATGTTCTTCCACACTTGAAGAATGCAATGATAACCCTCACAAACTATTTTTCACCTCTTCCCAGAAGTCGATCTTGTCTTTAACCTTTTCATTTTTTTTTAAACCTGCAAATGGGACATACTAGCTTTAAACTATTTTTTTCTCGAAAGTTTAACATGTTCTTTACTACAAGAAGTTCACGTAACCTGTTGTTGTTTCAGGTGTTGTTTTCGGTGGTAGTGTTTTCGGTGGTTGTGTGGTGTTGTTCCCGGTGGTCGTGTCTTTCTTGGGGTTGTTGCTGTTGTGGTTTCTGGCTCCGGTGTACTACAGGTTTTCGTGAGGCGTCGACCACAACACAAGTACCTGACTTCGTAATCACGGCAACGAGGCCTACCAGGTTGGTTTCTACATAGGAGACCTATACTCTTGTCGCATGTCACGTCATCATCAGTCTCATTGGAGAAGATGTGCGTATCAGCCGTTCGACATTCCACGTCTTTGGGCATGTTGGGGAAATACAAATAACTGGGAATCCTGGGATGTGCTGAGCATCTTCAAGTAGCTCTACTTCATCTCCTTCTTGCTCATTTTCAAGACCGGTATTCTGGTTAATCCAGTCATTCCACACGCAGTAATTGACATACTCCTCAACACATTCTGGACAAGGAAACAAAAGCAAAATCTACATTGCAAATTATGATCATCAAGATATGACAAAAATCCACCAAGGGAATATTTTTATCGATCCTCACTCACTAAATCTATATAACAAAAGCTAGAAACTATCATTTCACTCTTCATTCTATATGTAAACAATTAGACTTGTTCATGAATATAAAGTCTGCTTGTCACAACGGTGTATGACATGAATTTATTTTTGATTTCTATCAACACAGATATAGTTCCATGTCTCCTGCATTATACCAAAATTCATTCCCCGTAAAGATACTACGTCCCTTTGGCAGCCAACATCAAATGCTGTAGAACTTTGCAGGAATTATGAATATGTCATGTATGTCCTATCTGTGAAATGTAAACGTTAGCAGTGTCCTAGTTTTCAAATTATGCAAGGAAATCCGTTTACTTTCTAGACTTCCCTGTCAGACACTATTGAGTGACTGACTGACATTTTTTTCTTTGGTAATAACATACATAAAATGAGCTGTAACAGGTACATGAGCATTTGTCTACATCAATAACCCACTACTTGTAATGGCCAAATTTAAACTGTTTGAATCTTTGTGCAGCAAAAAAACGTACGACCATTCGGTACTAAAGTCTGAAAATCAGACTTTTACTTTATAGGTGATTGCAATTACTCATGTCGATTCGACAACTAATGGTCGTAATTTTCCCACAAAAAGCCATTTTCAAACCCTTTCCTTTTGAGGGAAGTTCTAAATAAGTATTGTCTTTCAAATGCCGTTGGAATTTAAAGATAAAGTTGAGTTCTGGTCATGCGATTGCACTGTGAAAGAAATATTGTGGAATCGATCAGAAAAGGTTGACCATCTAGCATATAAGTATTGGTGTGTACTGCAAGGTTCTGGAATCCAAATTATAAGAAATTTGGCCCAGTCTTGGTAACGTTACAAGCACTGTACACAGAAAGATGTAAATGGGACTACACGAACATGTGCCATAAAAATCCGTCCCGATTTGTATGATGTTACATGCCATATATTTAGAATATTAAGGCATTTGAAGAGCCATGCTTTTCAGGGAACATTTTTTCTCTGATGTTCTTCCACACTTGCAGAATGCAATGATAACCCTCACAAACTATTTTTCACCTCTTCCCAGAACTCGACCTTCTCTTTAACCTTTTCATTTTTTTTAAACCTGCAAATGGGACATAGTAGCTTTAAACTATTTTTTTCTCGGAAGTTAAACATGTTCTTTACTACAAGAAGTTCACGTAACCTGTTGTTGTTTCAGGTGTTGTTCTCGGTGGTAGTGTTTTCGGTGGTTGTGTTGTTGTTCTCGGTGGTCGTGTCTTTCTTGGGGTTGTTGCTGTTGTGGTTTCTGGCTCCGGTGTACTACAGGTTTTCGTGAGGCGTCGACCACAACACAAGTACCTGACTTCGTAATCACGGCAACGAGGCCTACCAGGTTGGTTTCTACATAGGAGACCTATACTCTTGTCGCATGTCACGTCATCATCAGTCTCATTGGAGAAGATGTGCGTATCAGCCGTTCGACATTCCACGTCTTTCTGTTGGGGAAATACAAATAACTGGGAATCCTGGGATGTGCTGAGCATCTTCAAGTAGCTCTACTTCATCTCCTTCTTGCTCATTTTCAAGACCGGTATTCTGGTTAATCCAGTCATTCCACACGCAGTAATTGACATACTTCTCAACACATTCTGGACAAGGAAACAAAAGCAAAATCTACATTGCAAATTATGATCATCAAGATATGACAAAAATCCACCAAGGGAATATTTTTATCGATCCTCACTCACTAAATCTATATAACAAAAGCTAGAAACTATCATTTCACTCTTCATTCTATATGTAAACAATTAGACTTGTTCATGAATATAAAGTCTGCTTGTCACAACGGTGTATGACATGAATTTATTTTTGATTTCTATCAACACAGATATAGTTCCATGTCTCCTGCATTATACCAAAAATTCATTCCCCGTAAAGATACTACGTCCCTTTGGCAGCCAACATCAAATGCTGTAGAACTTTGCAGGAATTATGAATATGTCATGTATGTCCTATCTGTGAAATGTAAACGTTAGCAGTGTCCTAGTTTTCAAATTATGCAAGGAAATCCGTTTACTTTCTAGACTTCCCTGTCAGACACTATTGAGTGACTGACTGACATCTTTTTTTCTTTGGTAATAACATACATAAAATGAGCTGTAACAGGTACATGAGCATTTGTCTACATCAATAACCCACTACTTGTAATGGCCAAATTTAAACTGATTGAATCTTTGTGCAGCAAAAACGTACGACCATTCGGTACTAGGGTCTGAAAATCAGACTTTTACTTTATAGGTGATTGCAATTACTCATGTCGATTCGACAACTAATGGTCGTAATTTTCCCACAAAAAGCCATTTTCAAACCCTTTCCTTTTGAGGGAAGTTCTAAATAAGTATTGTCTTTCAAATGCCGTTGGAATTTAAAGATAAAGTTGAGTTCTGGTCATGCGATTGCACTGTGAAAGAAATGTTGTGGAATCGATCAGAAAAGGTTGACCATCTAGCATATAAGTATTGGTGTGTACTGCAAGGTTCTGGAATCATCCAAATTATAAGAAATTTGGCCCAGTCTTGGTAACGTTACAAGCACTGTACACAGAAAGATGTAAATGGGACTACACGAACATGTGCCATAAAAATCCGTCCCGATTTGTATGATGTTACATGCCATATATTTAGAATATTAAGGCATTTGAAGAGCCATGCTTTTCAGGGAACATTTTTCTCTGATGTTCTTCCACACTTGAAGAATGCAATGATAACCCTCACAAACTATTTTTCACCTCTTCCCAGAACTCGACCTTCTCTTTAACCTTTTCATTTTTTTTTAAACCTGCAAATGGGACATAGTAGCTTTAAACTATTTTTTTTCTCGGAAGTTAAACATGTTCTTTACTACAAGAAGTTCACGTAACCTGTTGTTGTTTCAGGTGTTGTTTCGGTGGTAGTGTTTTCGGTGGTTGTGTTGTTGTTCTCGGTGGTCGTGTCTTTCTTGGGGTTGTTGCTGTTGTGGTTTCTGGCTCCGGTGTACTACAGGTTTTCGTGAGGCGTCGACCACAACACAAGTACCTGACTTCGTAATCACGGCAACGAGGCCTACCAGGTTGGTTTCTACATAGGAGACCTATACTCTTGTCGCATGTCACGTCATCATCAGTCTCATTGGAGAAGATGTGCGTATCAGCCGTTCGACATTCCACGTCTTTGGGCATGTTGGGGAAATACAAATAACTGGGAATCCTGGGATGTGCTGAGCATCTTCAAGTAGCTCTACTTCATCTCCTTCTTGCTCATTTTCAAGACCGGTATTCTGGTTAATCCAGTCATTCCACACGCAGTAATTGACATACTTCTCAACACATTCTGGACAAGGAAACAAAAGGAAAATCTACATTGCAAATTATGATCATCAAGATATGACAAAAATCCACCAAGGGAATATTTTTATCGATCCTCACTCACTAAATCTATATAACAAAAGCTAGAAACTATCATTTCACTCTTCATTCTATATGTAAACAATTAGACTTGTTCATGAATATAAAGTCTGCTTGTCACAACGGTGTATGACATGAATTTATTTTTGATTTCTATCAACACAGATATAGTTCCATGTCTCCTGCATTATACCAAAAATTCATTCCCGTAAAGATACTACGTCCCTTTGGCAGCCAACATCAAATGCTGTAGAACTTTGCAGGAATTATGAATATGTCATGTATGTCCTATCTGTGAAATGTAAACGTTAGCAGTGTCCTAGTTTTCAAATTATGCAAGGAAATCCGTTTACTTTCTAGACTTCCCTGTCAGACACTATTGAGTGACTGACTGACATTTTTTTCTTTGGTAATAACATACATAAAATGAGCTGTAACAGGTACATGAGCATTTGTCTACATCAATAACCCACTACGTGTAATGGCCAAATTTAAACTGATTGAATCTTTGTGCAGCAAAAACGTACGACCATTCGGTACTAGGGTCTGAAAATCAGACTTTTACTTTATAGGTGATTGCAATTACTCATGTCGATTCGACAACTAATGGTCGTAATTTTCCCACAAAAGCCATTTTCAAACCCTTTCCTTTTGAGGGAAGTTCTAAATAAGTATTGTCTTTCAAATGCCGTTGGAATTTAAAGATAAAGTTGAGTTCTGGTCATGCGATTGCACTGTGAAAGAAATGTTGTGGAATCGATCAGAAAAGGTTGACCATTTAGCATATAAGTATTGGTGTGTACTGCAAGGTTCTGGAATCATCCAAATTATAAGAAATTTGGCCCAGTCTTGGTAACGTTACAAGCACTGTACACAGAAAGATGTAAATGGGACTACACGAACATGTGCCATAAAAATCCGTCCCGATTTGTATGATGTTACATGCCATATATTTAGAATATTAAGGCATTTGAAGAGCCATGCTTTTCAGGGAATATTTTTCTCTGATGTTCTTCCACACTTGAAGAATGCAATGATAACCCTCACAAACTTTTTTCACCTCTTCCCAGAACTCGACCTTCTCTTTAACCTTTTCATTTTTTTTAAACCTGCAAATGGGACATAGTAGCTTTAAACTATTTTTTTCTCGGAAGTTAAACATGTTCTTTACTACAAGAAGTTCACGTAACCTGTTGTTGTTTCAGGTGTTGTTCTCGGTGGTAGTGTTTTCGGTGGTTGTGTTGTTGTTCTCGGTGGTCGTGTCTTTCTTGGGGTTGTTGCTGTTGTGGTTTCTGGCTCCGGTGTACTACAGGTTTTCGTGAGGCGTCGACCACAACACAAGTACCTGACTTCGTAATCACGGCAACGAGGCCTACCAGGTTGGTTTCTACATAGGAGACCTATACTCTTGTCGCATGTCACGTCATCATCAGTCTCATTGGAGAAGATGTGCGTATCAGCCGTTCGACATTCCACGTCTTTGGGGAAAATACAAATAACTGGGAATCCTGGGATGTGCTGAGCATCTTCAAGTAGCTCTACTTCATCTCCTTCTTGCTCATTTTCAAGACCGGCATTCTGGTTAATCCAGTCATTCCACTCGCAGTAATTGACATACTTCTCAACACATTCTGGACAAGGAAACAAAAAGAAAAATCTACATTGCAAATTATGATTATCAAGATATGACAAAAATCCACCAAGGGTATATTTTTATCGATCCTCACTCACTAAATCTATATAACAAAAGCTAGAAACTATCATTTCACTCTTCATTCTATATGTAAACAATTAGACTTGTTCATGAATATAAAGTCTGCTTGTCACAACGGTGTATGACATGAATTTATTTTTGATTTCTATCAACACAGATATAGTTCCATGTCTCCTGCATTATACCAAAATTCATTCCCCGTAAAGATACTACGTCCCTTTGGCAGCCAACATCAAATGCTGTAGAACTTTGCAGGAATTATGAATATGTCATGTATGTCCTATCTGTGAAATGTAAACGTTAGCAGTGTCCTAGTTTTCAAATTATGCAAGGAAATCCGTTTACTTTCTAGACTTCCCTGTCAGACACTATTGAGTGACTGACTGACATTTTTTTCTTTGGTAATAACATACATAAAATGAGCTGTAACAGGTACATGAGCATTTGTCTACATCAATAACCCACTACGTGTAATGGCCAAATTTAAACTGATTGAATCTTTGTGCAGCAAAAACGTACGACCATTCGGTACTAGGGTCTGAAAATCAGACTTTTACTTTATAGGTGATTGCAATTACTCATGTCGATTCGACAACTAATGGTCGTAATTTTCCCACAAAAAGCCATTTTCAAACCCTTTCCTTTTGAGGGAAGTTCTAAATAAGTATTGTCTTTCAAATGCCGTTGGAATTTAAAGATAAAGTTGAGTTCTGGTCATGCGATTGCACTGTGAAAGAAATGTTGTGGAATCGATCAGAAAAGGTTGACCATTTAGCATATAAGTATTGGTGTGTACTGCAAGGTTCTGGAATCATCCAAATTATAAGAAATTTGGCCCAGTCTTGGTAACGTTACAAGCACTGTACACAGAAAGATGTAAATGGGACTACACGAACATGTGCCATAAAAATCCGTCCCGATTTGTATGATGTTACATGCCATATATTTAGAATATTAAGGCATTTGAAGAGCCATGCTTTTCAGGGAATATTTTTCTCTGATGTTCTTCCACACTTGAAGAATGCAATGATAACCCTCACAAACTTTTTTCACCTCTTCCCAGAACTCGACCTTCTCTTTAACCTTTTCATTTTTTTTAAACCTGCAAATGGGACATAGTAGCTTTAAACTATTTTTTTCTCGGAAGTTAAACATGTTCTTTACTACAAGAAGTTCACGTAACCTGTTGTTGTTTCAGGTGTTGTTCTCGGTGGTAGTGTTTTCGGTGGTTGTGTTGTTGTTCTCGGTGGTCGTGTCTTTCTTGGGGTTGTTGCTGTTGTGGTTTCTGGCTCCGGTGTACTACAGGTTTTCGTGAGGCGTCGACCACAACACAAGTACCTGACTTCGTAATCACGGCAACGAGGCCTACCAGGTTGGTTTCTACATAGGAGACCTATACTCTTGTCGCATGTCACGTCATCATCAGTCTCATTGGAGAAGATGTGCGTATCAGCCGTTCGACATTCCACGTCTTTGGGGAAAATACAAATAACTGGGAATCCTGGGATGTGCTGAGCATCTTCAAGTAGCTCTACTTCATCTCCTTCTTGCTCATTTTCAAGACCGGCATTCTGGTTAATCCAGTCATTCCACTCGCAGTAATTGACATACTTCTCAACACATTCTGGACAAGGAAACAAAAGCAAAATCTACATTGCAAATTATGATCATCAAGATATGACAAAAATCCACCAAGGGAATATTTTTATCGATCCTCACTCACTAAATCTATATAACAAAAGCTAGAAACTATCATTTCACTCTTCATTCTATATGTAAACAATTAGACTTGTTCATGAATATAAAGTCTGCTTGTCACAACGGTGTATGACATGAATTTATTTTTGATTTCTATCAACACAGATATAGTTCCATGTCTCCTGCATTATACCAAAAATTCATTCCCCGTAAAGATACTACGTCCCTTTGGCAGCCAACATCAAATGCTGTAGAACTTTGCAGGAATTATGAATATGTCATGTATGTCCTATCTGTGAAATGTAAACGTTAGCAGTGTCCTAGTTTTCAAATTATGCAAGGAAATCCGTTTACTTTCTAGACTTCCCTGTCAGACACTATTGAGTGACTGACTGACATCTTTTTTTCTTTGGTAATAACATACATAAAATGAGCTGTAACAGGTACATGAGCATTTGTCTACATCAATAACCCACTACTTGTAATGGCCAAATTTAAACTGATTGAATCTTTGTGCAGCAAAAACGTACGACCATTCGGTACTAGGGTCTGAAAATCAGACTTTTACTTTATAGGTGATTGCAATTACTCATGTCGATTCGACAACTAATGGTCGTAATTTTCCCACAAAAAGCCATTTTCAAACCCTTTCCTTTTGAGGGAAGTTCTAAATAAGTATTGTCTTTCAAATGCCGTTGGAATTTAAAGATAAAGTTGAGTTCTGGTCATGCGATTGCACTGTGAAAGAAATATTGTGGAATCGATCAGAAAAGGTTGACCATCTAGCATATAAGTATTGGTGTGTACTGCAAGGTTCTGGAATCATCCAAATTATAAGAAATTTGGCCCAGTCTTGGTAACGTTACAAGCACTGTACACAGAAAGATGTAAATGGGACTACACGAACATGTGCCATAAAAATCCGTCCCGATTTGTATGATGTTACATGCCATATATTTAGAATATTAAGGCATTTGAAGAGCCATGCTTTTCAGGGAACATTTTTCTCTGATGTTCTTCCACACTTGCAGAATGCAATGATAACCCTCACAAACTATTTTTCACCTCTTCCCAGAACTCGACCTTCTCTTTAACCTTTTCATTTTTTTAAACCTGCAAATGGGACATAGTAGCTTTAAATTATTTTTTTTCTCGGAAGTTAAACATGTTCTTTACTACAAGAAGTTCACGTAACCTGTTGTTGTTTCAGGTGTTGTTCTCGGTGGTAGTGTTTTCGGTGGTTGTGTTGTTGTTCTCGGTGGTCGTGTCTTTCTTGGGGTTGTTGCTGTTGTGGTTTCTGGCTCCGGTGTACTACAGGTTTTCGTGAGGCGTCGACCACAACACAAGTACCTGACTTCGTAATCACGGCAACGAGGCCTACCAGGTTGGTTTCTACATAGGAGACCTATACTCTTGTCGCATGTCACGTCATCATCAGTCTCATTGGAGAAGATGTGCGTATCAGCCGTTCGACATTCCACGTCTTTGGGCATGTTGGGGAAATACAAATAACTGGGAATCCTGGGATGTGCTGAGCATCTTCAAGTAGCTCTACTTCATCTCCTTCTTGCTCATTTTCAAGACCGGTATTCTGGTTAATCCAGTCATTCCACACGCAGTAATTGACATACTCCTCAACACATTCTGGACAAGGAAACAAAAGCAAAATCTACATTGCAAATTATGATCATCAAGATATGACAAAAATCCACCAAGGGAATATTTTTATCGATCCTCACTCACTAAATCTATATAACAAAAGCTAGAAACTATCATTTCACTCTTCATTCTATATGTAAACAATTAGACTTGTTCATGAATATAAAGTCTGCTTGTCACAACGGTGTATGACATGAATTTATTTTTGATTTCTATCAACACAGATATAGTTCCATGTCTCCTGCATTATACCAAAATTCATTCCCCGTAAAGATACTACGTCCCTTTGGCAGCCAACATCAAATGCTGTAGAACTTTGCAGGAATTATGAATATGTCATGTATGTCCTATCTGTGAAATGTAAACGTTAGCAGTGTCCTAGTTTTCAAATTATGCAAGGAAATCCGTTTACTTTCTAGACTTCCCTGTCAGACACTATTGAGTGACTGACTGACACTTTTTTTTCTTTGGTAATAACATACATAAAATGAGCTGTAACAGGTACATGAGCATTTGTCTACATCAATAACCCACTACTTGTAATGGCCAAATTTAAACTGATTGAATCTTTGTGCAGCAAAAACGTACGACCATTCGGTACTAGTGTCTGAAAATTAGACTTTTACTTTATAGGTGATTGCAATTACTCATGTCGATTCGACAACTAATGGTCGTAATTTTCCCACAAAAAGCCATTTTCAAACCCTTTCCTTTTGAGGGAAGTTCTAAATAAGTATTGTCTTTCAAATGCCGTTGGAATTTAAAGATAAAGTTGAGTTCTGGTCATGCGATTGCACTGTGAAAGAAATATTGTGGAATCGATCAGAAAAGGTTGACCATCTAGCATATAAGTATTGGTGTGTACTGCAAGGTTCTGGAATCATCCAAATTATAAGAAATTTGGCCCAGTCTTGGTAACGTTACAAGCACTGTACACAGAAAGATGTAAATGGGACTACACGAACATGTGCCATAAAAATCCGTCCCGATTTGTATGATGTTACATGCCATATATTTAGAATATTAAGGCATTTGAAGAGCCATGCTTTTCAGGGAACATTTTTCTCTGATGTTCTTCCACACTTGCAGAATGCAATGATAACCCTCACAAACTATTTTTCACCTCTTCCCAGAACTCGACCTTCTCTTTAACCTTTTCATTTTTTTAAACCTGCAAATGGGACATAGTAGCTTTAAATTATTTTTTTTCTCGGAAGTTAAACATGTTCTTTACTACAAGAAGTTCACGTAACCTGTTGTTGTTCTCGGTGGTAGTGTTTTCGGTGGTTGTGTTGTTGTTCTCGGTGGTCGTGTCTTTCTTGGGGTTGTTGCTGTTGTGGTTTCTGGCTCCGGTGTACTACAGGTTTTCGTGAGGCGTCGACCACAACACAAGTACCTGACTTCGTAATCACGGCAACGAGGCCTACCAGGTTGGTTTCTACATAGGAGACCTATACTCTTGTCGCATGTCACGTCATCATCAGTCTCATTGGAGAAGATGTGCGTATCAGCCGTTCGACATTCCACGTCTTTGGGCATGTTGGGGAAATACAAATAACTGGGAATCCTGGGATGTGCTGAGCATCTTCAAGTAGCTCTACTTCATCTCCTTCTTGCTCATTTTCAAGACCGGTATTCTGGTTAATCCAGTCATTCCACACGCAGTAATTGACATACTCCTCAACACATTCTGGACAAGGAAACAAAAGCAAAATCTACATTGCAAATTATGATCATCAAGATATGACAAAAATCCACCAAGGGAATATTTTTATCGATCCTCACTCACTAAATCTATATAACAAAAGCTAGAAACTATCATTTCACTCTTCATTCTATATGTAAACAATTAGACTTGTTCATGAATATAAAGTCTGCTTGTCACAACGGTGTATGACATGAATTTATTTTTGATTTCTATCAACACAGATATAGTTCCATGTCTCCTGCATTATACCAAAATTCATTCCCGTAAAGATACTACGTCCCTTTGGCAGCCAACATCAAATGCTGTAGAACTTTGCAGGAATTATGAATATGTCATGTATGTCCTATCTGTGAAATGTAAACGTTAGCAGTGTCCTAGTTTTCAAATTATGCAAGGAAATCCGTTTACTTTCTAGACTTCCCTGTCAGACACTATTGAGTGACTGACTGACACTTTTTTTTTCTTTGGTAATAACATACATAAAATGAGCTGTAACAGGTACATGAGCATTTGTCTACATCAATAACCCACTACTTGTAATGGCCAAATTTAAACTGATTGAATCTTTGTGCAGCAAAAACGTACGACCATTCGGTACTAGTGTCTGAAAATTAGACTTTTACTTTATAGGTGATTGCAATTACTCATGTCGATTCGACAACTAATGGTCGTAATTTTCCCACAAAAAGCCATTTTCAAACCCTTTCCTTTTGAGGGAAGTTCTAAATAAGTATTGTCTTTCAAATGCCGTTGGAATTTAAAGATAAAGTTGAGTTCTGGTCATGCGATTGCACTGTGAAAGAAATATTGTGGAATCGATCAGAAAAGGTTGACCATCTAGCATATAAGTATTGGTGTGTACTGCAAGGTTCTGGAATCATCCAAATTATAAGAAATTTGGCCCAGTCTTGGTAACGTTACAAGCACTGTACACAGAAAGATGTAAATGGGACTACACGAACATGTGCCATAAAAATCCGTCCCGATTTGTATGATGTTACATGCCATATATTTAGAATATTAAGGCATTTGAAGAGCCATGCTTTTCAGGGAACATTTTTCTCTGATGTTCTTCCACACTTGCAGAATGCAATGATAACCCTCACAAACTATTTTTCACCTCTTCCCAGAACTCGACCTTCTCTTTAACCTTTTCATTTTTTTAAACCTGCAAATGGGACATAGTAGCTTTAAATTATTTTTTTTCTCGGAAGTTAAACATGTTCTTTACTACAAGAAGTTCACGTAACCTGTTGTTGTTCTCGGTGGTAGTGTTTTCGGTGGTTGTGTTGTTGTTCTCGGTGGTCGTGTCTTTCTTGGGGTTGTTGCTGTTGTGGTTTCTGGCTCCGGTGTACTACAGGTTTTCGTGAGGCGTCGACCACAACACAAGTACCTGACTTCGTAATCACGGCAACGAGGCCTACCAGGTTGGTTTCTACATAGGAGACCTATACTCTTGTCGCATGTCACGTCATCATCAGTCTCATTGGAGAAGATGTGCGTATCAGCCGTTCGACATTCCACGTCTTTGGGCATGTTGGGGAAATACAAATAACTGGGAATCCTGGGATGTGCTGAGCATCTTCAAGTAGCTCTACTTCATCTCCTTCTTGCTCATTTTCAAGACCGGTATTCTGGTTAATCCAGTCATTCCACACGCAGTAATTGACATACTCCTCAACACATTCTGGACAAGGAAACAAAAGCAAAATCTACATTGCAAATTATGATCATCAAGATATGACAAAAATCCACCAAGGGAATATTTTTATCGATCCTCACTCACTAAATCTATATAACAAAAGCTAGAAACTATCATTTCACTCTTCATTCTATATGTAAACAATTAGACTTGTTCATGAATATAAAGTCTGCTTGTCACAACGGTGTATGACATGAATTTATTTTTGATTTCTATCAACACAGATATAGTTCCATGTCTCCTGCATTATACCAAAATTCATTCCCCGTAAAGATACTACGTCCCTTTGGCAGCCAACATCAAATGCTGTAGAACTTTGCAGGAATTATGAATATGTCATGTATGTCCTATCTGTGAAATGTAAACGTTAGCAGTGTCCTAGTTTTCAAATTATGCAAGGAAATCCGTTTACTTTCTAGACTTCCCTGTCAGACACTATTGAGTGACTGACTGACACTTTTTTTTTCTTTGGTAATAACATACATAAAATGAGCTGTAACAGGTACATGAGCATTTGTCTACATCAATAACCCACTACTTGTAATGGCCAAATTTAAACTGATTGAATCTTTGTGCAGCAAAAACGTACGACCATTCGGTACTAGTGTCTGAAAATTAGACTTTTACTTTATAGGTGATTGCAATTACTCATGTCGATTCGACAACTAATGGTCGTAATTTTCCCACAAAAAGCCATTTTCAAACCCTTTCCTTTTGAGGGAAGTTCTAAATAAGTATTGTCTTTCAAATGCCGTTGGAATTTAAAGATAAAGTTGAGTTCTGGTCATGCGATTGCACTGTGAAAGAAATATTGTGGAATCGATCAGAAAAGGTTGACCATCTAGCATATAAGTATTGGTGTGTACTGCAAGGTTCTGGAATCATCCAAATTATAAGAAATTTGGCCCAGTCTTGGTAACGTTACAAGCACTGTACACAGAAAGATGTAAATGGGACTACACGAACATGTGCCATAAAAATCCGTCCCGATTTGTATGATGTTACATGCCATATATTTAGAATATTAAGGCATTTGAAGAGCCATGCTTTTCAGGGAACATTTTTCTCTGATGTTCTTCCACACTTGCAGAATGCAATGATAACCCTCACAAACTATTTTTCACCTCTTCCCAGAACTCGACCTTCTCTTTAACCTTTTCATTTTTTTAAACCTGCAAATGGGACATAGTAGCTTTAAATTATTTTTTTTCTCGGAAGTTAAACATGTTCTTTACTACAAGAAGTTCACGTAACCTGTTGTTGTTCTCGGTGGTAGTGTTTTCGGTGGTTGTGTTGTTGTTCTCGGTGGTCGTGTCTTTCTTGGGGTTGTTGCTGTTGTGGTTTCTGGCTCCGGTGTACTACAGGTTTTCGTGAGGCGTCGACCACAACACAAGTACCTGACTTCGTAATCACGGCAACGAGGCCTACCAGGTTGGTTTCTACATAGGAGACCTATACTCTTGTCGCATGTCACGTCATCATCAGTCTCATTGGAGAAGATGTGCGTATCAGCCGTTCGACATTCCACGTCTTTGGGCATGTTGGGGAAATACAAATAACTGGGAATCCTGGGATGTGCTGAGCATCTTCAAGTAGCTCTACTTCATCTCCTTCTTGCTCATTTTCAAGACCGGTATTCTGGTTAATCCAGTCATTCCACACGCAGTAATTGACATACTCCTCAACACATTCTGGACAAGGAAACAAAAGCAAAATCTACATTGCAAATTATGATCATCAAGATATGACAAAAATCCACCAAGGGAATATTTTTATCGATCCTCACTCACTAAATCTATATAACAAAAGCTAGAAACTATCATTTCACTCTTCATTCTATATGTAAACAATTAGACTTGTTCATGAATATAAAGTCTGCTTGTCACAACGGTGTATGACATGAATTTATTTTTGATTTCTATCAACACAGATATAGTTCCATGTCTCCTGCATTATACCAAAAATTCATTCCCGTAAAGATACTACGTCCCTTTGGCAGCCAACATCAAATGCTGTAGAACTTTGCAGGAATTATGAATATGTCATGTATGTCCTATCTGTGAAATGTAAACGTTAGCAGTGTCCTAGTTTTCAAATTATGCAAGGAAATCCGTTTACTTTCTAGACTTCCCTGTCAGACACTATTGAGTGACTGACTGACATCTTTTTTTTTCTTTGGTAATAACATACATAAAATGAGCTGTAACAGGTACATGAGCATTTGTCTACATCAATAACCCACTACTTGTAATGGCCAAATTTAAACTGATTGAATCTTTGTGCAGCAAAAACGTACGACCATTCGGTACTAGTGTCTGAAAATTAGACTTTTACTTTATAGGTGATTGCAATTACTCATGTCGATTCGACAACTAATGGTCGTAATTTTCCCACAAAAAGCCATTTTCAAACCCTTTCCTTTTGAGGGAAGTTCTAAATAAGTATTGTCTTTCAAATGCCGTTGGAATTTAAAGATAAAGTTGAGTTCTGGTCATGCGATTGCACTGTGAAAGAAATATTGTGGAATCGATCAGAAAAGGTTGACCATCTAGCATATAAGTATTGGTGTGTACTGCAAGGTTCTGGAATCATCCAAATTATAAGAAATTTGGCCCAGTCTTGGTAACGTTACAAGCACTGTACACAGAAAGATGTAAATGGGACTACACGAACATGTGCCATAAAAATCCGTCCCGATTTGTATGATGTTACATGCCATATATTTAGAATATTAAGGCATTTGAAGAGCCATGCTTTTCAGGGAACATTTTTCTCTGATGTTCTTCCACACTTGCAGAATGCAATGATAACCCTCACAAACTATTTTTCACCTCTTCCCAGAACTCGACCTTCTCTTTAACCTTTTCATTTTTTTAAACCTGCAAATGGGACATAGTAGCTTTAAATTATTTTTTTTCTCGGAAGTTAAACATGTTCTTTACTACAAGAAGTTCACGTAACCTGTTGTTGTTCTCGGTGGTAGTGTTTTCGGTGGTTGTGTTGTTGTTCTCGGTGGTCGTGTCTTTCTTGGGGTTGTTGCTGTTGTGGTTTCTGGCTCCGGTGTACTACAGGTTTTCGTGAGGCGTCGACCACAACACAAGTACCTGACTTCGTAATCACGGCAACGAGGCCTACCAGGTTGGTTTCTACATAGGAGACCTATACTCTTGTCGCATGTCACGTCATCATCAGTCTCATTGGAGAAGATGTGCGTATCAGCCGTTCGACATTCCACGTCTTTGGGCATGTTGGGGAAATACAAATAACTGGGAATCCTGGGATGTGCTGAGCATCTTCAAGTAGCTCTACTTCATCTCCTTCTTGCTCATTTTCAAGACCGGTATTCTGGTTAATCCAGTCATTCCACACGCAGTAATTGACATACTCCTCAACACATTCTGGACAAGGAAACAAAAGCAAAATCTACATTGCAAATTATGATCATCAAGATATGACAAAAATCCACCAAGGGAATATTTTTATCGATCCTCACTCACTAAATCTATATAACAAAAGCTAGAAACTATCATTTCACTCTTCATTCTATATGTAAACAATTAGACTTGTTCATGAATATAAAGTCTGCTTGTCACAACGGTGTATGACATGAATTTATTTTTGATTTCTATCAACACAGATATAGTTCCATGTCTCCTGCATTATACCAAAAATTCATTCCCCGTAAAGATACTACGTCCCTTTGGCAGCCAACATCAAATGCTGTAGAACTTTGCAGGAATTATGAATATGTCATGTATGTCCTATCTGTGAAATGTAAACGTTAGCAGTGTCCTAGTTTTCAAATTATGCAAGGAAATCCGTTTACTTTCTAGACTTCCCTGTCAGACACTATTGAGTGACTGACTGACATCTTTTTTTTCTTTGGTAATAACATACATAAAATGAGCTGTAACAGGTACATGAGCATTTGTCTACATCAATAACCCACTACTTGTAATGGCCAAATTTAAACTGATTGAATCTTTGTGCAGCAAAAACGTACGACCATTCGGTACTAGTGTCTGAAAATTAGACTTTTACTTTATAGGTGATTGCAATTACTCATGTCGATTCGACAACTAATGGTCGTAATTTTCCCACAAAAAGCCATTTTCAAACCCTTTCCTTTTGAGGGAAGTTCTAAATAAGTATTGTCTTTCAAATGCCGTTGGAATTTAAAGATAAAGTTGAGTTCTGGTCATGCGATTGCACTGTGAAAGAAATATTGTGGAATCGATCAGAAAAGGTTGACCATCTAGCATATAAGTATTGGTGTGTACTGCAAGGTCCTGGAATCATCCAAATTATAAGAAATTTGGCCCAGTCTTGGTAACGTTACAAGCACTGTACACAGAAAGATGTAAATGGGACTACACGAACATGTGCCATAAAAATCCGTCCCGATTTGTATGATGTTACATGCCATATATTTAGAATATTAAGGCATTTGAAGAGCCATGCTTTTCAGGGAACATTTTTCTCTGATGTTCTTCCACACTTGCAGAATGCAATGATAACCTCACAAACTATTTTTCACCTCTTCCCAGAACTCGACCTCTCTTTAACCTTTTCATTTTTTTAAACCTGCAAATGGGACATAGTAGCTTTAAATTATTTTTTCTCGGAAGTTAAACATGTTCTTTACTACAAGAAGTTCACGTAACCTGTTGTTGTTCTCGGTGGTAGTGTTTTCGGTGGTTGTGTTGTTGTTCTCGGTGGTCGTGTCTTTCTTGGGGTTGTTGCTGTTGTGGTTTCTGGCCCGGTGTACTACAGGTTTTCGTGAGGCGTCGACCACAACACAAGTACCTGACTTCGTAATCACGGCAACGAGGCCTACCAGGTTGGTTTCTACATAGGAGACCTATACCTTGTCGCATGTCACGTCATCATCA